>JAKSZT010013215.1:795283-1001950 GCA_026826555.1 Tolypeutes matacus | reverse complement strand
GAAGGAAATAACAAAGATTAGAGCAGAACTAAATGAAATAGAAAATAAGAAAGCACTAATAAAATAAAATCAAAAGCTGGTTCTTTGAGAAGTTCAATAAAATTGATAAAACCCTTAGGTAGACTAACAAAGAAGAAAAGAGAGCAGATTCAAATGCACAAAATAAGAAATGAGGAAGGGGATATAACCACTGACCCCACTTAAATAGAGTATCATAAGAGGATATTTTAAAAATTATTTGCCAACAAAATTGATAATTTAGAGGAAATGGACAAATTCCTAGAAACTCACAAGCAGCCTACATTGATGAAAGAAAAAATTGATGAACTCAACAGTCGAATTACAAGTAAAGAGATAGACTCAGTCTTTAAAAACCTCCCAATAAAGAAGAGCCCAGGACCAGACAGCTTCAAAGGTGAATTCTACCAAACATTCCAGAAAGAACTAACAACAATCCTGCTTAAGCTCTTCCAAGAAATAGAAGTAGAAGGAACATTGCCTAACTCATTCTATGATGCCAACATTACCCTAATACTGAAGCCAAACAAACATGCCACAAGAAAGGAAAATTACAGAACAATCTCTCTAATGAACCAAGATGCTAAAATCCTCAATAAAATACTTGCTAATCACATTCAACAACATATCAAATGAATTATAGACTATGACCTAGTGGGTCTCATCCTTGTTATACAAGGATGGCTCAACATAAGAAAATTAAACAATGTAATACACAACCTAAACAGATTGAAAGAAAAAAATCACATGATCATCTATATAGATGCAGAAAAAGCATTCAACAAAACACAGTGCTCTTTCATGATAAAAAACATTTCAAAAGATAGGAATAGAAAGAAACTTTCAGAACATAATAAAGGGTATATATGAAAACCCAGAGCCAACATCATCTTCAATTGTGAAATCCTAAAACCTTTTCCTCTAAGATGGGGGACAAGACAAGGATGCCCATGATCACTGCTCCTATTTAACATTGTGTTAGAAGTACTTGTTCAAGCACTGAAGCAAGAAAAAGATTTTGCATCCAAATTAGAAAAGAAGTAAAAATTTCACTATTTGCAGACAATATGATCCTATACATAGAAAACCCTGAGAAATCTACAATAAAGTTTCAATAATTTATAAATGAGTTCAATAAAGTCACAGGCTATTAGATCAATGTTCAAAAATCAGTAGCATTTCTGTACACCAATAATGAGCAATCTGAGGAGGAAATCAAGAAACAAATACCATTTACAATAGTAACTAAATGTATCAAATACATAGGAATAAATTTAACTAATGATGTAAAAGACTTATATACAGAAAACTACACAACACTGTTAAAGGAAATCAAGGAAGACTTAAATAAATGGAAGAATATTCCCTGTTTGTGGATAGGAAGACTAAACATCATTAAAACGTCCGTCCTACCCAAACTAATCTACAAATTTAATGCAATCCCAATAAAAATCAACATAGCATTTTTTATTGAATTGAAAAAGTAACTACAAAATTTATTTGGAAGTGTAAGAGGCCCCAAATCACCAAGGACATACTGAAAAAGAAAAACGAAATTGGAGATATCACACTACCTGTCTTTAAATCATACTACAAAACTACAGTGGTCAAAACTGCTTGGTATTGAAACAAGGATAGCCATACTGACCAATGCACCTGAATTGAGAGTTCTGATATAGATCCTATCATACACAGTCATCTGATATTTGACAAGCCCACCAAGCCCTCTCAGTTGGGTGAGAATTGGCATCTTCAACAAATGGTGCTTGGAGAATTGGGTACCGTATCCAGAAGAATGAGAGAGGAACACCATCTCACACCTTATACAAAAATCAACTCAAAATGGATCAAAGATCTAAATATAAGAACCAAGTCTATAAAGACCTTGGAAGATAATATAGGAGAGCATCTACAGGACCTTGTAATAGGAAATGGTTTCATGAATTTCACACCTGAAGCACAAGGAGGAAAAGAAGTATAGATAAACAGGATCTCCTCAAAATTAAAAACTTTTGCACCTCAAAGGACGTTATCAAAAAAGTAAAAAGGGAGCCTACCCAATGGGAGAAAAATTATTATTGGCAACCACACGTCAGATAGGAGACTAATATCTTGCATATATATTGAAATCCTATACCTCAAACATAAGAAGACAAACAACCCATTTAAAAAATAGAAAAGTGATGAAAAGACACTTCTCCAAGGAAGAAATACTAATGGTTAGAAACCACATGAAAAGATGCTCAGCATCCCTGCCTATTAGGGAAATGCAAATCAATACTACAATGAGATACCTTCTTACACCCATTAGAATGGTGGCTATTAAAAAAACAGTGGACTATAAGTGTCGAAAAGGATGTGGATGAATAGGAACCCTCATCCACTGCTGGTGGGAATGTAGCATCATCCAACCATTGTGGAGAACAGTTTGGTAATTCCTTAAAAAACTAACTATAGAACTTCCATAGGATCCAGTAATTCCACTGCTGAGTATATACCCAGAAGATTTGAAAGCAAAGACACTAACAGATATAGGCACACCAATGTTCAAAGCAGCATTATTCACTATTGCAAAAAGTTGGAATCAACCCAAATGCCCATCAACAGATGAATTGAAAACTAAATGTGGTACATACATACGATGGAATATTACTTAGCTGTAAGAAGGAATAAAGTGCTAACAAAGGATAACATGGATGAATCCTGAGGACATTATGTTGAGTGATGCAAGCCAGGCATTGAAGAATGGGCAGTACATGATCTCACTCATATGAATTAAGGAAATTGAGCAGTCTCAGAGAGCTATTACCTGAAAGATAGGTTTACAAGAAATAGAAAGAGAGAAGAAGATTGTGAGCCATTACTCATCCAGACAACTATGGTAAGGTGAAAGAGTGTAGTTGCATATTGAAAGGATAGGACAGGAGAGTAGTGATATTATTGGATTGGGTGGTTCAGGGTTGACAGGTGGGTAGATTGGGAAGGGTGGGTAGGAAGGTCCAGGGTACTGGGGGGAGGTTTGGGAGAAGGACCAGGCAAACACAGGGGATTTGCATGTATGTGGTTGGAAGTACAAAGTTGGGAATGCTCTTATGGCAATAAGACAAGGAAGGGTTATTGGTTTAGGGTGTTGGATGAGGGGCATTCAGGACTGGCCACACCTGGAGCAGGCTTCTAGGGAATGTGTGAGTGATCATTTTGTCATAATGTGTTGTATCAGTGGGTGGAAATCCACATAATGAGTGGGAAGTAGTTGGACTCCCATCCTTGGAAGGACCGATTTCTGCACAAATAGACAGGCGGGAGTCTTTTGAGAGCAGGGGTGGTTCCTAATAGGGGAGGACAGACCAGTGTGTCAAGACCTTAGACTAGTTCCATGTAATTTTGAGTCTTTTCATCTAATGAGTCAAGCCTGGGGGTTGCTGTGGGCCCTGGGTTGATGGGGAGGGAGGAACAGGGGGTATTTAGTGGTCAGTGGAATTGTTCTGCATGATCTCACAGTGAT
The DNA here is from genome assembly GCA_026826555.1 of Tolypeutes matacus. Classification (NCBI taxonomy): domain Eukaryota; kingdom Metazoa; phylum Chordata; class Mammalia; order Cingulata; family Chlamyphoridae; genus Tolypeutes; species Tolypeutes matacus. The sequence continues at coordinate 998,427 of JAKSZT010013215.1, read as the reverse complement.
AGACACAAAACATGGTAAATATTATCACAATGTGTAAAAGTGTATGTCTAAAGTGTAACCATAGTGTAAACCATTGACCATGTTTAGTGGCTATGTTTCACTATTTGTATATCAGTTATAACAAAGCTACCATCCACATGTAAAAAGATATTAATTTGGGGGGAGGGAGAAAGGAGGTAGGATGTTGGGTATATGAGAGTCTCCAGTATTCTGTGTGTGACTTGGCTGTGACCTAAAACTTCTTTGAAAACAAAATGAAAAATAGTGAGACGCTGGGGAAAGAGTGTGGGAAGATGCCACGGTACAGACAGGACACCAAATATTGCGGTGATGAAAGGCAAAATGTAAAAAAAAAAAAAAAAAAAATTAATATTTTCCATTTTTATATCCCAAACTTAATTTTATTTTCAGTTTTTTTTAATTTTTATATATTTTATCTCATATTTAATCTTATTATTAGTTCATTCACTATTATTCATTTTACTATTAATTGTATTTGGCTATTGTAATGGCTTCATCTTCTTCAAAGGGGGAAAAAGGTAAAGACAAATGAGTTTATATGGTTAAGAGACTTCAAAATGATTCATAAGGTCATCCCAGAGGTAATGCTTATGCACATCTCAGTAGGATCTCATAGAATTCCAAAGTGAATATCATCCCAAATAGTGGGGCTCCTGAGGGCTCTGGAGACATCCAGGTCCTATGTCAGGGCAGATATCACAGGAGTTTGGTGCCTTGCCAGTGGGCCCTACTTTGGAGTTTGTGCTCCTGAGAGTGACAGAGGTGGACTCAATTATGTCTTCCCTGTACATGGCTCATCTGTCCCTTCTATTCAAACCTGTACTCTGTGCTGGAATTTGTAGGTGTACATACAGACACCTTAGTCTTTGGGCTGTCCATGTGCCAGCTGGGCCCAGAACCTTGGTGGAGCTGCAACACCTACTCTACAGTTCATTGGACTCACTCAGGACAACTGGTGGGGATGATCATGGACAATGGCCATCCCAGGGAATGGAGAGAGTCTGCTCCTTCAGGCAGGATAGTCCTATACATCTCTCCCATGGGATATAACCCCCTTTCAATTGGAGATGGAGTGGACATCACCATCCCAGAATCCTCAGGATTGGGGGAAGAGCTATGGATTAGACTGGACTTAGTGGTATTCTATTGTTGACATATTGTGATTCTAGCAATGGAAGAAATTACAACATTCATGTGGAGCCAGTGTAGAGGATGTAGACTACAATGTGAACTGTGGTTCATGCTTAATGGCAAAATCCCAGGGTGTGGTTATCAATTGGAATGATGTGCCACACTAATGAAGGATGTTTATGTGGGAGGTTATGGGAGGTGTGGCAAGTGGGACATATGGGGATCCCTCTATTTTTTTTTTTTAAAGATTTTATTTATTTATTCATTTATCCCCCCCTTGCTGCTTGTGCTCGCTGGGTCAGCTAACCACACCGCGCGGGCGGGCTTGCCTTCACCAGGAGGCCCCGAGAACCGAACCCAGGGCCTCCCATATGGTAAACGGGAGCCCTACTGATTGAGCCACAGCCGTTTCCCGATCCCTCTATTTTTTGTGTAACATTTATGTAATCTAAGTAGCTTTTAAAGAATAAAAAAACTAAAAAAAAAAAAACTAAAAAAAAAAAAAAAAAAACAGGGAGCAGACAATGAGCAAAACAATGAAAAGTCAGCAAGCAAACAGACGAGGAAGTCAACTCAGGGGAGCTCGTGTGGCTCAGTGGCTGAACACCAGCCTCCCACCTACAAGGTCCCAGTACCTTAAAAAAAAATACCCAAGAATTTGAAATCCTGGTCAATTATATAATCATTTTGAGCCTTAAATTTCTCATTGGTAAAATTGGCACTGTTGTGATACATTTCTAAGAAGGTTTTTGTAAAGATTAATGAATTTGAATTAGCACATGGACTGGCATGTTGGCACTTAAAATTGTATTTGTTAATGTATCGAGTAAGAATTGTGTTTTTCAGAAATTTTTGCAGGAAAATCCCTCGTTCAGAAATAGTAAACATTGAGATAGAAAGTAGATTAGAAGTTGCCAGGGGAAGGGGAGGTATTGCTTAATAGGTACAGAGTTTCTCTTTGGGGTCATTAAAAAGTCTGGTAATGGTTGGATGGTGGTAGTAGCACAATGATGCAAATGAAATTAAGAGTACTGAAGTGTAGACTTAAAAATGGTTAAAATAGGAACTTTTGTGTTATATATTTGTTACTACAATAACAAAATTTAAAAAAAGAGGAAAGAAGAAAGAAAAAATCAAAGCAAGAAAAGTATTGGACTACCTAGAAAGTCCTGTCTTCCTTGAGAGTTGAGCAAATAGCAGAGTACCCAAAGTGCCAATTCCCTTGACAGTCACAGAATGGTATCTCCAGAGGTCACTTCTGGGAGGAGGATGACATGGGTGATCTATAGAAAGGAAGGGAGGATGAAAAGTATAAATTGGGAAGAAAGAGTCACTGGAACAGTTTTGAGGAATGAATAAATTAGAGAAGAGAGACAACAAGATTTTTAAAACATTCATGTGAATTGTGAAACATGTCCCATTTAATGTGTTTTTTAAGGAACAAGTAAAAATAAAAATTCATGTAAAATTTTAAAAATTGTAGACATTCCATATATTTTGGATAATAAATACATAGTGAGATTTTGAAGGATACATGTTTTGTCTTATCTTCTGGTATGAGCAAAGGATAGTTAATCAAGCTTCCTGTATGCTTACTCTCCTTAATATTTTATTGTTTCCAGGATTGATTTTCAGATATCAACAGATAGTAAACATTTTATTGTCAGAGAGAAATAAGAGCGAGGCCATATTCACCCTCCTGGGCTTCTCAGATTACCTGGAACTGCAAGTCCCTATCTTCTTAGTATTTCTGCCTATCTAGGGTATTACTGTTGTAGGAAATCTTGGAATGATTGTGATAATCAAAATTAACCCCAAAGTGCACACACCCATGTACTTTCTCTTCGCCATCTCTCACTTGTGCATTTCTGTTATTCCTCTGTCATTGCTCCCAAGATGCTGGTGAACCTAGCTGTAAAACACAGATCCATTTCATTTTTAGAATGTGTACTACAATTCTTTTTCTTTTGTTCCTTTGTGATGATTGAACTCTTTGTATTAGCTGTGATGGCCTATGACCACTTTGTGGCTATTTGTAACCCTCTGCTTTACACAGTTGTCATGCCCAAGAAATTCTGTGCCATGTTGGTGGTTGGATCATATGCAAGGGGAGTTGCCTCTTCCTTGATACTCACAAACTCTGCTTTCAAATTATGTTTTCATGGTTTCAACATAATCAATCACTTCTTCTGTGAGCTCCCCTTACTGCTTTCTCTCTCCTGTTCTGACACTTATCTAAACCAGTTGCTGATTTTCATCTTTGCCACCTTCAATGAGGTGAGCACAATACTCATCATTCTCACCTTTTATGTATCCATTGTTGTCACCATCCTAAAGGTGCGTTCAGCCAGTGGGTGCCAGAAAGCCTTCTCCACCTGTGCCTCACACCTGACTGCCATCACCATATTCCATGGCACCATCCTCTTCCTCTACTGAGTGCCCAATTCCAAAAATTCCAGGCACAAGATCAAAGTGGCCTCTGTTTTTACACAGGGGTGATCCCCATGTTGAGTCCCCTGATCTTCAGTTCCAGGAATAAGGATGTCAAGGCAGCTGTCATTAAGGCAATGGGCACTAAAGTCTTTTCTCTGTAAGTATATTATTACAGTGAAGTTTGTTACTGACTTGTAAATAAATTATTTCCCAAAAGGTTCCTTTTAAAAAATACCTTTAGATTGCAATGAATGGTTAATATTTTACAATGGGAAGGACATTAATTTTGTTTTAAAGAGACTAAATTTGCCTATATCTCTTACTTACTGGAGAAGATCAATTAATTTCTCTCATTTTATAATTTTTCATCTACAAAATTGTAATAGCATGGCCTTGTGAATAATCTTTTTGTGAAGATTAAAAAGAATATAAATAGTATGTTGAATACTTTGTATCATCTAAACAGATAATTTCTTCCCACTTCTTATAAGGCACTTTTAATATTGTAGGGTCTCAAACACATGAATTTCTCTTAAAAAAGTAGAAATTACAGTTAACATAAGACATTGTCCTTGCCTTCAAAGAACAGAAAATCCAGTGCTAACTGTAGGTCATCATAGAAAGTGGTTATTTTATAAGGTAGAAATAATATGTATCATGAGAAGATTTTGGAGAAGTAGTTCAAATCCCTTTAGGGACATTAGAATTAAGTCTTCAAGAGATAAGCATTATTTGAACTTGGCCTTGGAGAATGGGCAAAATTTTATGAGACATATTTCAGTGAGGAAGGAGTTTTATTAAATGAGAATGACATGAACAAAATCAAGGGTGTTAGAAGGTAATATTAAGTCAATGATCCAATAAATGTTTGTTAAGTAAATACACAGTGTGCATGCATGCGTATGTGTGCTTGTGTGTGTGTGAGTTGAGTATACAGGTTACTTTAGTATGAATGCAGTTTTTGTATTTCAAATGATAGTGTCTATACCGTAAATGTGTTTTACAACAGGTCTCCAATGTAGCAGTATGATCAACTGCCACAGACTGATCCAAAATTTAGAAATGATAGATTGGGATTGTGGGAGCATGGCTGATGGGTTAGACATATAATTCTTAGCTCTCATTCAAACAACAAAGAAAAAACCAGAGGCTGCTCTGGGGACCTGCTTTGGGGCACAGCAAACCAGGACTAACTCCCAGAAGAGTGAGGGTCAGAGACATGAAGAAGCCAAATCAAGTAATCATGAGTTATTAAACCCCCTGACTACGAGGGAAGGGTTCCCCTCCCCCACTCCTGAGATATTAAGTGATGGTCAAACTCCTGGCAAATTGTATCTAACTGAGAGTAGAGCAGACATCTACCTCCATGGGAAGGAGCTCTGAATCATCTAGGAGGGTACTGGACAGATAGGGAAGCCAGGAATAACCAGGGGTTGCTTACCTCAGTGGCTGGAAGGGGCACACATAACTGGTCCTCAGAGCAGACAGACTAGGTGGAGAACCTAGCAACCTTCCCCAAATGGGAGTGTGATGGCAGATTCCCTGTGAGGGAGAGGGGTCTGGGAAATCAAGGACATATATTTTTGAGGTGAGTTTAGCCAGATGGGCCCCCCTTGAATATCAGAAGGGACCCCAGCTTGACAGGGAGAGGGGAGAGGGATTGCCCCAGGCTGGCGGTCATGCCCTGTCACCTAAGTAAAGAGAGGAATTTCATCAGTGAGGAGACAGAGACAGTCTGCAATCAGTACCACACCAGCTGACTGAAGGAGATCTAACCTGTCAGAGGGAAAAGGGGCAGATAGCCTTCTGAAAGGCTAATTAACCCAAGGATACAGAATAACTCAGTGGACGAATTCCTGCCTGGCATAAAGGAGGTCCTTGGTTTGATTCCTCGGTATTCGTTGAGAATAGATCCACCAGTTTATCAGGCATCCAACTGAAACTTTATGACAGGGAACATATAGACATTTTCTTTGTATTAGCTTTTCTTGGATCTCTTATTTAAAATTTTAAAAAGGTCATTTTCTTTTTTACTTCCTTTACTTTACTCACTAAAACCCAGTTTACTCTAGTCCATAGTTCTTCCCTCAATCCTGAGGGGACTGGGATGGTGATGTCCACTCCACCTCCAAGTGAGAGAGGGCTTATATCCCATGGATATGGTGGGTGGGATGATCCTGCCTGCAGATGCAGGCCCTCTCCATTTCCTGGGATGGCCATTGCCCATCGTTGTCTCCTCACCAGGTGAGTTGATGGTATTATGTTGTACACATATGGTGATTCTAGCAATGGAAGAAATTATAACAATGAGGTGGAGCCAGTGGCCACTTGACACTTTTGGGGCAGGGAGGGGACAAGCAGTTGAAATACAGCAGCTTCTTTGGGATTTGGAGGTTGTCCTGAATACCGTTGTGGCAACAGATGTAGGCCATTTTAAATCAGCACACACCACTCAGAACTGTGTGGGAGAGAGTGTGGTCTATGATGTGAACTGTGGTCTATGGTTGGTGGCAAGGCCACAGGATTTGTAAGTCCATTGAGGGTGGTGGGCCACACTTGTGGGAGATGTTTGTGTGGGATGTGGTGGGAGGTGTGGGAGGTGAGCAACATGGGAATCCCAGTGGATTCCATGTAATATTTTGGGTAATCTAAGCACCTCTTGAAATATATTTATATATATATATATATATAGCATTTTTGTAAGCAAATGCACATATATGCATATATATTTATATATCATTTTACAAATATTGGTATGTATTGTGAAAATTTTGATTTCTACCCACAATAAAAAATAAATTAATTAAAAAAAAAAAAGAATTAAAGATCAAGTCCAAAAAAAAAAAAAAAACCCAGTTCAAACTTGCATAGGACAGGCTGCAGGGTGAGTGGTTGAGGAACACCAGCAGCCTAAGAAGATCTTTAGGGGTCTGAGAAAGAAGGCTCTTTTTCTGTGTTTGTTATTATTTTTTTCTTCTGTCTCCTTTTTTTTTGAAAAAAAGAGTTGCTGCTGTCTTGTTTCTTGTTTGTTTTGTATCCCCTCTCTTTCTTTATCTGCTTGTTTATTTTTCTTTTTTTCCCCTTTTATTCTTTTGGTTACTGATCTATTCTACCTGCATTATTTCTTTTCACTCCTTCATCTTTATACCTTTTGTTTTCTGTTCTTCTTTAACTCCATCTCTTTCATTTTGTCTCCAATTTTCTTGTTTGTGTCTCTCTCTCTCTCCCTTCTTCTCTGTATACTTTCTCTTTTTTACATCTTTCTTTCTCTTTTTTCTGTTTTGTTTTCCTTTTTCTAATCATTCCAGCATTAGAATTTATTCTCTATATATTTTTCTCTATTCTGTTTCTTGTTTCATTTTTCTATTCTACTTTCTTAATATTATTCCTCTGTGCTTGTTACTCATGTTAAATTTTCAATTACCTAGGTTTTGTATGTTTGCTCTACATTCTTCTTGTCTTTCTATATCCTTTCTTTTCTCTGATCCTAATTTTTTTTTTCATTCAAAAAAACATAGGCAGATCTCTCTCACAAAAAATGGCTGAGGGGGGCAAGATCCTACCCAAGTGAGCTGTTTTGGGAATTCACTAAGTAGGAGGCTTCAGGGCATCAATCTGGAGGGAACTGGATAAATAGATAAATAGATAAATAGATTACTCTACAATTATAGTGGGGGACTTTAACACATCATTACAAAGAACACCTCAACAAAGAATCAATAAAGAAATAAAGACTTTGATTAAAACATTAGAGGATCTGGATCTAATAGATATATACAGAACACTACACCCAAATACAGTGGGATATACATTCTTCTTGAGTGCACATGGATCATACTCCAAGATAGACCACATGCTAGGTCACAGAAAAAATCTCAGTGATACAGAAAGATTGTGATTATAAAAAGCAATTTCTCTGACAACAATGGAATGAAATTGGAAATCAGTAAGGTCCAGAGAGCCAGATTAGGCACAAAGATATGGATGTTAACACATTCGTAGACAAACAGTGGATCAAGGAGGAAATCTCAAAAGAAATCAGTAACTACTTTGAAACGAATGTAAATGACAACACAAATTATCAAAATCTATGGGATGCAGCAAAAGCTTTACTGAGAGGGAAATTCATAGCCATAAATGCATATATCATAAAAGAAAAAGCTAAAATTTAATACTTAACTGCACACCAGTAGGAATTAGAAAAAGAACAAAAAACTAACCCCAAGGAAGTAGAAAGAAGGAAACAACAAAGATTAGAGCAGAACTAAATGAAATAGAAAATAAGAAAGGACTAGAAAAAAATAAAGAAAACCAAAAGCTGCTTCTTCAAGAAGATCAATAAAATTGAGTTAGCCAGACTAACAAAGAAAAAAGGAGAGCAGATCCAAATACACAAAATAAGAAATAAAGAAAGGGATATCACCACTGACCCCACAGAAATAAAGAGTATAATAAGAGGATACTTTGAATAATTATATGCCAACAAGAATAATTTAGAGGAAATGGACAAATTCCTAGAAACTCACAAGCAGCCTACATTGACAAAAGAAGAAATAGATGAACTGAACAGTCCTATTACAAGTGATGAGAAAGATTCAGTCATCAAGAACTTCCCAACTAAGAAGAGCCCAGGACCAGATGCTTTCACAGGTGAATTCTACCAAACATTCCAGAAAGAAATAACACCAATCCTGCTTAAGCTCTTCCAAAAAATAGAAGTAGAAGGAACATTGCAGAACTCTTTCTATGATGCCAATATTACCCTAATACCGAAGAAAACAAAGATACCACAAGAAAGAACAATAACAGACCAATCCCTCTAATGAACCTAGATGTTGAACTCTTCAACAAACTACTTGCTAATCACATCCAATAAGATATCAAACAAATTGTACACCAAAACCAAGTGATTTTCATCCCCAGGATGCAATGATGGTTCAACATAAGAAAATCAATCAATGTAATACACCACATACACATGTTAAAGAAAAACATCTCTATAGGTGCAGAAAAAGCATTCGACAATATACAGCACCCTTTCCTGATAAAAACACTGCAAAAGATAGGAATAGAAGGAAACTTTCTGAACATGATAAAGGGTATACATGAAAAAAACCACAGCTAACATCCACTTTAATGGTGAAATCCTAAAATCTTTCCCTCTAAGTCTGGGAACAAGACAAGGATGCCCACTATCACCACTCCTATTTAACATTGTCTTGGTAGTACTTGCTTGAGCACTGAGGCAAGAAAAAGATATAAAAGTGATCCAAATAGGAAAGAAAGAAGTAAAAATGTCACTATGTGCAGATGACATGATCCTATACATAGAAAGACCTGAGAAATCTTCAGCAAAGCTTCTAGAACTTATAAATGAGGTCAGTAAAGACACAGGCTATATGATCAATGCTCAAAAATCAGTAGCAATTCTGTACACCAATAATGAGCAATCTAAGAAGGAAGTCAAGAAAAAAATATCATTTACCATAGTAACTAAAAGAATCAAATACCTAGGAATAAATTTAACTAAAGTTGTAAAGAACTTATATACAGAAAACTACACAATACTGTTAAAGGAAATCAAAGAAGACTTAAATAAGTGGAACAATGTTCCCTGTTCATGGATAGGAAGACTAAACATCATTAAGATGTCTATCCTACCCAAACTAATCTACAAATTTAATGCAATACCAATAAAAATCAACACAGCATTTTTTAATGTATTGGAAAAACTAACAACAAAATTTATTTGGAAGAGAAGAGGCTTGAATTGCCAAAGACATATTGAAAAAGAAAAATGAAATTGGAAATTATCACCCTACCTGACTTTAAATCATACTACAAAGCTATGGTGGTCAAAACTGCTTGGTATTGACATAAGGATAGACATACCGATGAATGGAACCAAACTGAGAGTTTTGATATAGATCCTGTCATATACAGTCATCTGATATTCAACAAGGCTACCAAGACCACTTAACTGGGAGAAAATAGCCTCTTCAAAAATTGGTGCTTGGAGAACTAGATATCCATATCCAAAAGAATGAGAGAGGGACACCATCTCACACCCTATACAAAAATCAACTCAAGATGGACCGAAGATCTAAATATAAGAACCAAGAGCATAAAGACCTTGGCAGTTAATGTAGGGAAGCATCTACAGGACCTTGTAGTAGGAAATGGTTTCACGAACTTCAAAGCCAAAGCACGAGAAGTGAAAGAAAAAATAGATAAATAAGATCTCCTCAAAATTAAAACATTTTGCACCACAAGAAGGTAAAAAGGCAGTCCACCCAATGGGAGAAAACATTTGACAACCATATATTTGATAGGAGCCTAATATCCTACATATAGAAAGAAATCCTACACCTCAAAAATAAAAAGATAAAAAACCCATTTGAAAAATGAGCAAGTGGCCTGAAAAGACACTTCTCTGAGTAAGAAATACAAATGCTTAAAAGCACATGAATAGATGCTCAGCATCACTAGTTATTAGGGAAATGCAAATCAAAACTACAATGAGATACCATCTTACATCCATTAGAATGGTGGCTATTAAAATAGCAGCAGAATATAAGTGTTGGAGAGGATGTGGATCAATAGGAACCCTCATCTGCTGCTGGTGTGAATGTAGAATGGTCCAGCCATTGTGGAGGACAGACTGGCAGTTCCTCAGAAAACTCACTATAGAACTTCCATAAGATCTGGCAATTCCACTGCTGGGTATATACCCAGAAGAATTGAAAGCAAAGACACGAACAGATATGTGCACACTATTGTGAAAAGTTGGAATTAACCCAAATGCCCATCAACAGATGAATGGAAAAACAAAATGTGGTAATAAATAGAATGGACTATTACTCAGTTATAAGAAGGAATAAATTGTTAACACACAGGATAACATGGATGAATCTTGAGGACCTTATTTTGAGTGAAGCAAGCCAGGTACTGAAAGATGAACAGTACATGACCTCACTGATATGAATTAAGCTAATTGAGCAGACTTAGAGAGCCTTTACCTGGAAGATAGGTTTACAAAAAATAGAAAGGGAGAAGAAGGTTGTGAAACAACAGCCATACAAACATAATCTATGGTAGTATGACAGTGTGTAGTTGCATATGGAAGGGATATGACAGGAGGGTAGTGATATTATTGGGTTGGGTGGTGCTGCTTTGACAGGTGGGTGGATTGGGAAGGGTGGGTGGAAGGTGCAGGGAACTGGGAGGAAGGCTTGGAGAGGGACCAAGTGAACACTGGGGATTTGCAGGTATGTGGTTGAAAGCACAAAGTTGGGAATGCTTTTTTGGCAATATGACAAGGAAGGATGACTGTGTTAGGGTGTTGGATGGGGAGCATTCAGGACAGGGTGCACCTGGAGCAGGATTCTTGGGAGTGTATGAGTGATCATTCTGTCATAATTTGTTGTATTTGTGGGTGGAAACCCACATAATGAGTGGGAAGGAGTTCAAATCCCATCCTCGGGAGGACCAATATGTTCACATACAGGTGGGAGTTCCTCGAGATTATGGGCAGTTCCTAATAGGGGAGGACAAACCAGTGTGTCAAGACCTCAGTGTTGTTGCATGTAACTATGAATCTTGTCATCCAAGGAGGGAAGCACAGGGGTTGCAGTGGGCCTGAGGGGAGGGAGAGGAAGGAATATAATAGATTGAACAGGGGGTATTTAGTGGGCAGTGGAAGTGTTGTACATGATCTTACAATAATGGAACAAGACATGGTAAATATCATAAAAATTTAGAAAAGTGTGTGGTCTAAAATGTAAACCATATGTCAACTATTGACCATTTTTAGTAGTTATGTTTCACAATTTGTATATCAGTTATAACAAAGGTACCATCCACATATAAAAACGTATTACTATGGGGGGGAGGAAAGTGGAAGGATGTTGGGTATATGAGAGTCTCCTGTATTCTGTGTATGACTTTGCTGTGACCTAAAACTTCTTTGAAAACAAAATGAAAAATAGTGAAATACTGAGGAATGAGTAAGGGAAGGTGCCATGGTACAGACAGGATGCCAGATATTGCAGTGATGAAAGCCAAAATGCCAAAAAAAAATTTTTAATATTTTTCATTTGTTTAAATATCCCAATCTTTTTTTTTTTGTATTTTTAGTTTATTTAAAATTTTTATGTATTTTTTTATGATATGTATTATATTTAAACATATCATTATTGTTTCATTTTCTTATTAATTGTATTCAGCTATTGTAATGGCTTCATTTTTTGAAGAAACTTTGACTCACAGAAGGGTTGCAACTAGGGTGGGGGAGGATCGTTGGTGTGGGGTATCAGTGATGGGGATGTATGGGAGGTAGTTCATCTGAGCATACATACAAGGTATGTAAAAATGTTCAGAATTTCACAGGGTATTGTCACAGTGGGTGGAGACTCACAGAGTAACTGAGAGAATACTGAATTCCCATCCTGGAGAGCCACATTCTCTAAGGGAGCAGCAACAATCTCCCAAGTGCAGGGGGAGTGACTAGCAAAGGAGAATGATCCACTGATGGGCCCTTCATATTCATGACTAGGCTTATGAGCCTTTGCTCTAGAAATTGAAACTTAGCCTATTGTTATGGGGTTCCTAAGAATTGCTTCCAGAGAGCCTCCTTGTTGCTCAAATGTGGCCTCTCTCTAAGCCAAACTCAGCATATGAATGCATTGCTTTCCCCCTAGCATGGGACATGACTCCTAAGGATGAGCCTCCCTGGCACTGAGGGATCGCTACCAAACTCCAACTAGCAATGCCTTTGGGAAAAGACCTCCAATAAAAGGGGGAAAGGGTGAAGACAGATGAGTTTGTATGGCTAAGAGACTTCAAAGTGAGTCGGGAGTTCATCCCAGAGGTAACACACACACCTTAGCAGGATCTCATAGATTGCCAAAGTGGATACTACCCCAAAACAGTGGGTCTCCTGAGGGTTCTGGAGACATCAGGTCCTATGGTCAGGGCGGAGTTTGGTGCCCTGCCAGTGGGTCCTACTTTGGAGTTTGTGCCCCTGTTTGAGTTTGAGAGTGACAAAATTTGAGTCACTTATGTCTTCCCTGTGCATGGTTCATTTGTCCCTTCTATTTAAACCTATACTTGGTGCTGGAGTTTGTAGCTGTACACCCAGAGACTCGAGTCTTTGGGCTGTCCATGTGCCAGCTGGGTCTGGAACCTTCAAGGAGTTGCAACACCTACTCTACAGCTCATTGGACTCACCCAGGTCAAATGGTGGGGTTATGATGATGCACAACAGCCATCCCAGGGAATGGAGAGAGTCTGCAGCTGCAGACTGGATAGTCCCATTCATCTTCCCCATGGGATATAAGCCCCTCTCACTTGGAGGTGGAATGGACATCACCATCAAAGAATCCTCAGGATTGGGGAAAGGACTATGGACTAGAGTGGACTTACTGGTATTCTACTATAGACATATTGTAATTCTAGCAATGGAAGAAATCACAACATTGATGTGGAGCCAGTGGCCACTGGAGGCTCTAGGGGCAGGGAGAGGGAAAAACATTTGTAATATGGGGGCTTTTGGGGACTTTGGAATCGTCCTGAGTAATATTGCAATGACAGATATAGGCCATTTTTTATCATCACATAACATGCAGAACTGTGTGGGAGAGGATGTAAATTACAATGTGAACTATAGTCCATGCTTAATGGCAAAGCCCTAGGATACGTGTTTCAATTGCAATGAATGTGCCACACTAATGAAAGATGTTTGTGTGGGATGGTGTGGGAGGTGTGGGGAGTGGGGCATATGGAAATCCCTATATTTTTTTGTGTAACATTTATGTAATCTAAGTATCTTTTTAAAAATCTTTTTAAAAACATAATTTAAAATAAGAATTAAAAAAAAATAAGATTAGATTAGGCCCACCAGCATAATCCAGGATAATCTGTTCAGATTATGATTAGGTGGGGGGCTGGTATAGACAAATAATTCATTCATAGTATTTACCTTTCATGTAGGAAACAAATATATAGCTCACTACATTGGGTTTTTTATCATGGACTTAAGAATGTAAAGAAGTTCACTTTCTTTTCCTAATCTAATATTCCCTAGTGTCATAAATAAATATGTACCCAAGATAGGCATATGAATAAAGACATAACAAAGCTATAGTGAAGCATAACAAAATGGAACACACTAATCTTACTGAATAAGAATCAACAAATTTATGACATCCAAACCATACTAACAAACACACAACTTCTTTTTACTAGCCAAAAGTCAATCCAAAGTGAACTGGAAAATTGCCTCAAGTGGACTAGTGTTTAACTGATTGTGGTGAAAGTCTTGTAGCTAAATAAAAATTCACCATAATGTCAATAAGCACTGTATTATATATAATTACCTGTATTTTATATAATATATTATGCTATATAACATATAATATACTTGCTATATAATGCATAATATATAAGGAACATTATTATAGCACTGTATTTTATAACACACATATCTACTGTATCTTAAGAAAAATGAGAGTTTCTGCAATTGTCATTAGAAAAAACTTCTTTAATGTAACACATTAGTTGGTATCATTTGAGATTTGAAAATAACATGCTCAATGTGTTTGAAAAATTTTACAAAAATATATTTTTAATCAGAAAGGCAGGCATCATTCTGATATTAATAAGAAAAAAATATTTCATCTCTAGGCAAAAATGTCAATAAGTCATGAATTGGACCTCAGAATGTGCACATCTGTCTGTGAAATTAGTGAAGACACTAATTTTCAGAATTTAAAAGATTCTTACCCCACCCCCAAAATTCTAGCACTTCCAACATTTCAGAAACTTGATAATTTATATACATATCTCAAATATTCTTATATATACATTCACACATGAAAAACAAATATTGTCTTCGAGAAGTACTAAATACCAAAATACATATATACATTGAATCAACAGCTTTATACCTATTACTACTGCAAAGAAGATTGGCCCTTTATTACACAATGGCCAGAAACCATGACAAATATGCCCTTCCAGGACAAAAGTGCTGTTTGTGCACCTCTCAAAATATAATTATAAGCAAGATAAAAATAAATAAGTTTACAAAAAGTAGTGGTATATATATCAAAACAGACTATGGATATGGCTAAGTAGAATATTCAAATATATTTTCTTTAGAGAGGCCTTATGACAAAGATATTATTATTAAGTAGACAATATATAAATGACTCTTTAGAAATGAAGTGAAGACACAAGCTTTTATACACAGCAGTTTTCATCCAAAACAAATTGAGGACATATGTTTAGAGTATAGTCATGAAAGAGATAAAATATTCAGTGCAAATTACTTCAGGATCATAAATCCTAATAATAACATGGAAATATGTAACAAATAAACTGATTGAGACTGGTGGGAATTTTCTGCCATATCATGTGTGCAGGCAGGAACTTAAAAATGAGAGACCTAAATCCATATAAGTGTTCCTTTTAGGAATATGATTTGAGTAATTCTATGGGGGCATAGTAGGTTAAACAAATATGTTTACTAATACTTTAATATCTCTAGATTTTGGCAAAAGTTTGAAGTAGGGCATAGTCATATTCATTTAAACATTCATTCATTTTCTCAACAAATATTCAACTACTGACCAGTTTCTGTGTTGTAGGAACAAATAAAAGTGATAGCAAATACATGGGTGAAGATTTAAGCAACTTTTTGACAACTAATTTTGTATAATTTGTAGTATATTTAAACAAAATTTCTTAAAAACTTGACTTGTGTTCATAGATTTTAATGGGTAAATGTTTATGAGACAAAATTATTCTTTACACATGGCATTTTGAAGGTAGATTAATGTGCCTAGTATATACCAATCACAGTACATTTCAGGCTAACTTTAAAACTTTAAAAGTATATCTGCAGGCAGAAGTGATTATCTGGTTAAAGGGATAATATAGAAATTTGAAATGTGTCTTTGATAACTGTGGCCAAAAAATATTAAAGTAATAAAATTAATCTAATCATGCTATTTTTTAAGTAATAATTTTCTTAGTGCTGTTATAACATCCTTGTTTCTAAGACTGTATATCATGGGATTAAACATTGGAGTCACAATGGTGTAGAAAAGAGAAAGCAGTTTGTCAGTTCCTGCAGAATGATTGGATTTGGGCCTTAAATAGGTGATGGTAGCAGATCCAAAGAATAAAACAACAACCAGCAGGTGGGAAGAACACGTGGAGAAGGCTTTGACCTGTCCTTGTGCTGTTGGCAATCTCAGAATGGTGGAAATGATTTTGCTGTAGGAGGCAAGTGTCAACATAAAAGGGAATGCAACAAACAACATAGCTACTAAATAGACAGATATCTCATGCACTGATGTGTCCCCACAGGCCAGCTTGAGAAGGGGAGGGATGTCACAGAAGAAGTGGTTAATTTGGTTAGAATCACAGAAATGCAGAGAGAAAATTTGACATGTTTGCCCTATCTGGACTGGAATAGCACTGACCCAGGAACCAGTTGCAAGCTGAATACACATCTTTTGGTTCATGACTAGAGGATAGTGTAGTGGATTACAGATGGCCACGTAGCGGTCGTAGGACATCGCAGCCAGGAGGAAACATTCAGCAGTTCCCAGAATAAGGAAGAAGCACATTTGTGTGGCACAGTTCACCTTAGAAATGCTTCTCTCCTGAGTCCAAAGGTCCACCAGAATTCTGGGGAGAGTGACAGACACATAACAAATTTCCAATGAGGAAAAATTTGCTAGGAAAAAATACATGGGTTTCTGTAGTGCAGAGTCAAGCCTGGTTATTATGATTATGAGGCTATTTCCAATTAAAATAATCATGTAAATGATAGAGAACACTCCAAAAAGAAACCCTTGAAGATTTGGAAGGTCAGAAAATCCCAGGAGTACAAATTGCATCTCTGTGGAAATATTGCCTTCTGTTTTTTTCTTTTCATGTTTCATCTGTAGGAATAATTTAATCAGAAGTACAAGTTACTTCACTTTTCAAGAAATGGCTTTGGTTTTCTTATATATAAACTTAGCATCAGTGCCCTCCTATTTTTCCAGCTCTGTACAAGAACAGATACTATAACTCTCAGCGGTTCTACATGTCAGGGAAAAAAATGAACCATATTTTCCTTTTTATTTTCTTAATATTTATTTTATTCTATTTCCTTATTTCTGGTTGTATTTGTCAGCCAAAAGGGCTGATGCAGAGTAACAGAAATTTGTTGGATTATATAAAGGGCATTTATTTGAGGTAAAAACTTAGTTACAATGCCCTAAATAATCCAACTCAAGGTTACTTCCTTACCAAACTCTATTGCCACCTTTTGAAGCAAGATAGTGGGTGACATCAGTGACGGTTCAGTCTCACTTTTCCCTCTTAAGTCTCCATGGGTACAGCTTCTACCAATCTCAGCTGTAGGCTTGCAAAGGGTTCGTGTCTCTTCCCAGGGCTTGTTTCTGTCTGGGCTCTGCTGCTCTGGGCTCTTCACAAGGTCAGCTGTAAACTATCAGGCTAATGGCTCCTCTCTCTTCCAGAGGCCTCTGCTGTGTCTATGGAGCTGTCTCTCTTCCTTTGTGTATCTTCTCTGTATATCTACTTCTGTATCTGTGGGGCTCTCTTCTAGAATGATTATCCACTTATATAGCCCACCAAGAGGATGAGGGCTCAACCCTGCATACCCTAATGATGTGGTCAAATCAAAGCCTCAATCTTGATTTAATGAAGTAAAAGTGAAACCTCTGAATTTAATACAATCAAAGGAGATCATGCCCAGAGGAACAGAACAGTTTACAAACATAACCCTTATCTTTTTTTTTGGAAGTCATAAATAATATCAAACTGCTACACTGGTGATGACATGTAATTTTAGATTTTGCTATCTGAACACTTAAATATCATAATCTTAACTTATGTTCAATTGTAGCAATTAGTCCTTTTTTCATTTGACATGCTCCCTGTCTTTCAAGTATGTTTCCTATTATCTTCAATTAAAATTAATTTTATTGCACAAGTAAATAATTTGTAAGACTTTCAAAACAGTTTTGTGAATGAAGCATTCAAATATATTTAATAAAAACACGGTAGCTTTCCTGCATTATCTCCAAAATCTTTTACATTATGCATAGTCAAGCTATTTTAGTATAAAAAATAATCTTACCCCAAAAATATTATGGGATGCCATTTAATCTTTTATACTAGATTTTCATTTGAATGGATGTTATGTGAGTCAGAAGTCATACATTTTATTCAGATTTTTTAGTGGGAGGGAAAGGAGCTCTAAAATGATCTTCCTGTCCAAGAAACCCCAAGAGGTCAGAATTAGTTTCATTTATCATCTATGCATAAGTAAGCAATTTTAATAGAACATGCACATATTTATAAAAATTATAAACCCATTTTATAGAAAGAGTATCAACTACAACCACAATTCATCTATGATAGTTCCCCAAATCATCCATATCCTCATTAATCATGGTTTGTCTCCACATCATCTGTCTTATTCAGTCTTTTCTTTGCAACATGTGAATGTGTTTACAACATGAGTGTGTCGGGGTGTGATCTTCAATCTTTATTATTCATTTGTCTTATTTCTTCATCTTGAGTTTACAATTTCTTACAATATTTTATATAACTTTCTAGGCAATGAATGCTTTATTTGTTTTATATTATTTGATTTACAACTCCTTGGATAAATTACAACTGAGTCAAATTAATTGCTTTTCTGGAATAATTCTCAATATGCAAGAAGAAACGTTATTGCAAAACTCAGCCTCCTCTTAATAGAATAAACTAGGTATTAATTGTGTGTATGTGTGTTGTGTGTATAAAGGACTTATAACCTTTTCATTCATCATTGCAGAAGAAACACCTTGCCTCATTGTTTTTATGATATGTAGATTACTTCCATATTATGTAACTAATTTGAAAGACTTAGAATCATTGTACTTAATAGACACACCTATAAACATGTGCTAAGGACCTTTAAGGTGAACAAAAATGTTCAGTTTCAAAAACAGTAGAAACAAATAGGACAGAAGTAACCATCCATGCAAAACTTAGGCATCATGAGTATTTTCTGTGATTGAGAAAAATAAAGCCAAGTAATAATTTCATTTATCCTCTACAATATTTCAGGCTAAATACTAAAGTAATAAATATGTATAGACTTTCTGCAATCATTATCTTTTATACAATTCTCCCAATGAAAATTTGATTGTGGGGATTGTTAAAGATGCTGTAACTGAACCTCAAGGATGGTAGGAAAATTGTAGGTAGTAGGTGACACTCCTAAATTATGATTTCAAGCCTCTAAGACTACAAATCTCATGCTTTTCTTTCAGTACAATATTGTACAAAATTGTAACCATGTTTTAATCACTTATATAATTCAATCTAGAACCTAATACACGGAAGATGATCAAAATTGTTTGTTGAATGTATCTCAACATCTTTCTATAATAGCTTTTATCATGCATCCAACCTTTGATGATATAACCATTGCCCTTGAAATAGCTGTCCCCTTTATTATGCCTGCTCTTTTTGTAAGCTTTTCTGTCATTCTTTGATCCCCTCTCTACATTATTCCTGTCTGTCCATGAAGAGCAATGCATTTGAAAATTAAACTAAAAGTAGGTGTCAAAAACAATTAGCAAGTAAAAGCAACAAAAGACCTTATAACAATAATATATTCAAGACTTTTTATTGCCTCAATTTTTATCTGTAAAAGGGAACAACAATTGTATGAATACTAAATGAGATAGCTGATGTAAAACTATGTGTAAAGTAAGAAATATAATTATTCTAATCCTATCCAAATTGTGTTCAACTTCTAAAAACAATCAGGACAAATGAGCAGTACAAGGCTTCTCAAAACTTGGAGCTGGTTTTTCTGAGTTTTGGAACTATTGAAGCTACTATTTATACAACTCAGAAAGAAAATCACTAATTCATTTACATATTGACATCTTTATTCATTCACATGCTTCATGTTTATTTTTCTGGTCACCTCAGTGAAATAATGGTTTTCTCTGATGTAGGGGTTGTGTTATCAGCTACCAAATCCCTCGTGACAATGTATATATTGCTTATATTCAAAGAAAGTTTATAAAATCAAAACGAAGAAATGAAATAAAAATCAGAAATTGGCAAATGCAATTAAGAAGGCTTTTTTAAAATTTTATGAAAGAGAATTCTCTAATGACAAAAATGAGAACAGGTCAATGAGTCCCTAATATTTTCAGATCCATTTATCATTGGACTTAACTCTTATTATACAAGAACTTTCTTTGATATCAGTTATATATATATACTCATTTCAATAATGTACAACAGTATCATACTCATTATTTAGTTATTATTTTATTTTAATGAGATACCCCAGATTTAATACATGTAAAACACTTAAATCCATTATTAACACATATAATCATAATCACTGGATAAATACTAGCACTTACGATGATGACAATGGTATTAATCTTTGATATATTGGCCCACTATGTTACAAAGTGTTTTGAATTTTGTTTTCATTTGATCTTATAGTCAGGAAAGTCAGAAAATTACAAAGGCTATACAAAACAATATTTGAAGTTTTAAAAAATCAAAAATTTTTTTTCATTTTCTGGAATTGAATATTTTTTGCCAATGCTTTAAGAAGTACAGATACATGCAAAAATAAATTTGATATTGGACAGAAACAGTTCAGGCTTGCCTGTTTGTATTGAGGGAAATTTCATGCTTACCTTTATTGACTGAGGTAAAAAGCAGAGATAAAATTGGGAAAACGAAATTTAATACTAGATAATGTCTTTAAACAGATGTTTTCTTCTAAAATATATTCTACTGTAAGAACAAATAGTACCCTTTAAGCAAGAAAAATTCTCTGCCCTGGGGATCAGCTCCATTCCCATGTTAATTTCTAATTGAACTAAGTCATTTTTCCTGCCACTTAAGAAGTTTGGAACAATCAAAAACATATATGACCATATGACTCCTAATGTATTTTCTCAGTCTTTCAATAACTCTTGCTGTTAATTTCTAATGTGTTTCATGTGACTCTTGGCAACAGAGATTCAGTCACATATTGAATAACACATTTATGATATATTGTTCCAGATATACCTCATAAAGACTGACAAATTAGAGCTATGTTTTAGCAGAGTATGATCAGTGGAAGACTTAAAGCCACGTGTTCAAATCCCTACCCTTTAGTATATAGCTAGTTGAGTTTCTATGTGTCAAATATTTGTAAAATTAAGGAAATGATGGCATTTCAGTTGCAGATGGTCCTAATTTTAAAAGACATTGAGAAAGAAAATATGCCCATTTTAAGCCTTAGGGATATATTTGTCTAATTTAAGTATAGTGGACTCGCAAAAAATTCTAAATTAAGGATAAACAGTTAATAAAATTATAGAAAAATTTAAATTTGCATATAAAATATTAGGATATGTTGATTTCATTAATTGATTCATTTAATCCACTTATTATGATGCTAAACAGTTCCTTTTTCAAACAATGTGGGAACACACAGGCTAACATATGTGTTTCTTGTTAAAGCACAAAGACCATTGTCATATTATGGAAGTTCTGCCTACTTCCACTCCAACTTTATCAATATATTTCCTCTGTTCAGGACTTACTACTTTCTATTGATAATAAAATCCAAATGTGGAAACTTGTGGTAGGATTTTATATAAAGGATTTTCCCGAGTCAATGTGTGCAGAATTGTTCAAGACTGAGTCAGTCTGAAATTTTTCCTTAAGAATTTGAATCTTAAAAATAGTGTGTTAATAAAAACAAAAAAAGATAGTTGAAATTTACTTAATCTATTAGACATTCTGGGCAGAAACTAACAGCTTCTTGTTGTCATTCCTTAGTCTGGTTCATCAGCTTCACCTTTTCAATGAGATGCCCATATCATTTTATCTCTTTTCTGTTTTAGATTATTTTTATTGCTGAAAACAGAGGGATGAGGGAAAAACATAAACCAAGTGATTTGTCTATGGAGAAATAATAAACTAAGCATCAAGGCAATAAAGACATTTTTGGGGGTTTTAGAATTGCAATTCAGGGAGCACATACTCAGGTAACAACACACATTATGTCCCATCTTGGCATTTCTAGGCAAGAGTTTTTAAAGGAAAATATTACACAAGTAGTTTCGGTTGGTGGATATTTGGGGTAATCCAGTTGTCCTTCAGGTTAGATAGCTTAGTTGTTTATCTTGTGGTTTGTTTATGGTGCCCTGGTGTCCTTAGGGCTTTCATTGTTGGTTTACATGCTGAGACAGTGTGTGATAGCTGGCTGAGACCTGCATAGAAATGGACCATTTGAAATATTTTAGCTATAGACACTCTGTTTTTATATTTCTACCAATTTCATACAAATTTAAGAAGTTATTTAAACTTTTTAAGCCTTTAGATGTATTGCATGTATTATGATTATTTTTACAGGGTACTTAGTTTGTTATTAAACATATCAAGTATATGGTAAATAAGGATCATCTATTGTGAAAATAACATTTTTTGTGATTATTGAGAAATATAAGCATGGAGAACATCAGGAATTTGTTAATACATAAGATTTAAACTAAGCTGTTCTATAAAAGACATAAAAATAATGTCTCTTAAGTTAGATAGAAGTTTCTCTGCCATGAAAAATTCTGTAGAAAGAAGGTTAAATTTGTTAGAACAGTGATGTCATTCTCAATATGAATCTTTCACTCACTTATTCTTTTTGAGTTGTATAAATTGGAAACAGCATGAAGAACTTCAAGACTTGCTCCATCATCTAAATTTAGTCACAAAACTACACCAAGCTGGAACAGAGTCTAGAGAATATAAATTTTAGCTGCACTGCCATATGACCATCTAAGACTTTGTCTATCATTAAATAAGATAATGATGAATATCAGTGGAAACTAACGGTTTTCTAACATTAGTGCCTTTCTGGCCATCTGACTATGCAGTTGTACATTTCTTTTCCTGCACAGAACATCTCTGAATGATCAAATCCTAAAACTCCAAGGAGTTACTGCATCCAGCTTAGAGTCAAGTATTTACATCAGATTACTTATTTTTCCTCTTATTCTAGAGATTATAAAACAATAGAATTGTTTCCTGCTACCGCCACCATATACATGGACATGCAATCACAAAATGCAATAAAGGAAAATATTAAGAGTCTATAGTAATTAGAAATAAATCCATGTATGTGTAAAGATTAATGCATAGATAGATGGACAGATATGTTATAAATGGTGTTCTACGCCATGATCATGCATTCAAAGCTATCACCATGCAGTGATTCTATTAGTTTTCATCAACTTTGATTTATTTTATTTTGTGATTTTTAAAAATGTTAGCCATTAAAACACTATTTCATTTTTTTCAACACCACTTCATTTTGTTTTTAATATAAATTTTACTAATGGCTACTGATGGTGAATAATTTATCATGTGATTATTTGCCTTTTGTACAGCACATTTTGTGAAGTATTCATCCAAGTCTTTTGTTGATTTGTTAATTAGGTTGTTTATATTCCTTTTGCTGAATTTTGGAAGTTTTTTATATTTTCTATATATATTTACTCAGTTGGATGTGTGGTGTAAAAATATTTCAGCCAGTCTGTATCTTGAATTTTCATTCTCTTAACAATGTCTTTTACAGAACAAAATATTTTCATTTTGATAAATCCAGCTTATCAATATCTTCTTTTGTGGATTGTGCTTTAATATCATATCTAAGAACTCATTGTTTAACCACAGTTTATAAAGATTTCTCCTATATTTTCTTCTAAAAGCTTATAGTTTCACATTATATATTTAGATCTATGATCCATTTTGAGTTTTTTTAAATAAATCATGAGTTTTAGGTTTAGGTTAAATTTTTCCATATGGATGTCCAATTGTTCATCACTATATGTTAAAGATACAACACTTTTAGTCTTAGTTTTCTGACTGTTCTGACATGCAAAGGATTGGTTTAAACAATGGGAATTGGCTCATGGTTTTGAGGCCTGGAGAAGTCCAAAATCAAGGCATCAGGAAATGCTTTCTCCCTAAATTTGTAATTCTGGAATATGGATGCTGGCAATCCTTGGGTTTCTTGGCTTGTGTTGCTATCTTGTATCATGTGGTGTTGTTTTCTCTTTTCTCTTCTTGGTTCCATTGCCTCTGGCCTCTGGATTACCCCCAGGCTTTTTCCTTGTAAGGCCTACAGTAATAGGAAAAACCCATCCTGGTTCAGTTGGCCACACATTAACTAAAAATAATATCTTCAAAACGTACTAATTACAAATGAGTTCACATAATGGGAACATGACTAAAAATTAGAACATGTCTTTTTTCTAGGGTACGGAATTCATTGTACCACAATTTTGACACTGAAAAAATTTTTCACATTTGTCAAAAATCAATTGCAAAGACTTCTGGAATGACTGGATGAGCAGTTCAGAAATGAAAAAACTGGACAAAATTGTCAACTGCAATGAAAAAATTCTGGAAATTGACTGAAAATTGTGAAGTGTTTACATAGGAAAATAAAATCTGTCAATAACTACAGCAGGGATCAGTTGCATTTTAGCCTGAGTATACTTCCATACTCTACTCAGCTCCATGGAGAAGAAGACCTATCAGAGTACAGGCCATGAAGACTGGCATTTCTCTTATCACTGTTGGAGGAGGCACCATTTATTTTTAGCAGAGTACGGGGAATTCCATGACTAAGGACATTGTGAAAAATATTAAGAGCCTCAGTGGCAAATAATCAGGAAAGACCCATATTATAGCTATTCTAAAGTTTCCTTGAGGTTTAGAAGAGACCAGAGAGAATATAATGGGCAGTTCTATTTCAGGGAATAAGAAAGTTAAATAATGCATTGATAAGATCCCTTTCACCCTTTGTCTGAAACATTCTGCACATTCACAAGGCTACATATACATTCAGAGGTACTAAGAAGAGAGCCAGAAAGTCACTTGTCCTTGGTTGAATGTAACTTTGAATGCTGAAAATAAAACTCTAGAGAGTATACATTGAATCCCTTCCCTGAGTCATAAATAAATTCATTACAAAGAGTAGAAGTCTAACTGGCTTCAAGGGTTCACGCACATCTGGCAAATCACGAGCTTATCAGTATGCTATGCTGAGCCAAGGAAAATCTTTATGACAAAAAAAAAAAAAAAAAAAAAAACTGAGCAGGGACATAAGTGGTTCCACATAGTAAAGAAATTAGAACTGCACAGAATTATGCAAGTCACTAAACAAGCATACTGATAGCAACAAAACCAAACATAGAGAGAATTAAAGTCCAGAGTTTCCATAATATATTATCTAAAATATTCATTTCTAACCAAAAATGTTGAGGCATGCAACTAACCAGGAAACTGTGACATAAATACAGATAAACACCAATAGCAAAATAAAGCAGAGCCCATAGAAACTGTGTCTGAGGGAAGGAAGCAGTTGCTGGACTTAGAATATAAAGTCTTCTTAGCAGCCACTATATTAAATATTCCCAAAGAAATAAAGGAAACCGTTTGAAGAATTTTAAGAAGTAATGATTAAAATGGCTCATTAAACAAAGAAAAGCCATAAATATATAGAAATTACTTTAAAAGAGGCAAATGGAAGTCCTAGATATAAAAAATACAATAAGAAATGAAAATTTCACTATAGGTGCTCAATAGCGGATTAGACCTGGCGAAGAAAGAACTAGCAAACTTGAAGAAAGATCTGTTGAGATGATATGATCTTAAGACAAAGAAACAAGAATTAAAAATAAAATTAAAATGTGTCAAATACCGGTGGGAAACCATAGAGATAATTGAAATACATGTTTTGAGAGTCCCAGAAAATGAAAGTAGAGAAAGGGACAGAAAATATATTTGAAGAAAAAAATCATCAAATTTAACATATTTTATAAAAAACATGAAGTTACCCATAACAAGGGATTACACATAGACACATCATTTTTCACTCTTGGATGCCAAAGACAAGAACAAAAAAATTCAAAACAACAAGAAAAATATGACTGAATTCTTAATCAGAAACAATAGAGGACAGAAAGCTGTAGGATAACATATTCAAAGTACTGAAAAAGAAATAAAATTCTGTCAAACAAGAGTTATATATCCAATAAAACTGTCACTCAAAAATAAAGGCTAAATAAAGAGATTCTTAGTTCAACAATTTTTGAGGTTCTTTGTTGTTAGAAACCCTACCTCAGGAGAAATATTAGACAAAATCCTTCATATTGAAAGGGGTCAATACCAGAAAGTAGCTCAAATTAAAAATAAAGAAATAGAGCCTGATAAATGGAATTATGTAGATAATCATAAAATAGAGTTACAATATGTATTTTCCCTTGTAAATGATTTATAGGCAAATGTGAAAAATAGTAATTTAAAAACAGTAATTGAAACCTCTATTTTTCATACATCGTGACCAACCTTACAGAAATAAAGATTACTATAAAGGAATGGCATAAACAACTTTAAAACAACTGATTGGTGACTGGGTGTCACCCAGTGGTTGAGCACCTGTTCCCCATGTACAAGGGAATATATACACAACTGATTAGAAAGCTTAGACAAATAAAAAACTTGCTGTACACACCAAAATAACTCAAGAGATGCAGAAAATTGAGTACTTCATAAGACCTATAACAAGTAAGGTAATTGACTTTGTAATTTAAAATATCCTCACAAAAAAAAGGATGCCAAAGCCTAGATGGCTTCAATGGTGAAATTCTACCAAATATTGAAAAAGAAATACCAACAATACCAAATACCAAAAATGGAGGAATGGTAAAAACAACACAAGTCATTCTCTGAGATAAGTGTTATTCTGAAACCAAACATAGACAAGACATGACAAGAATAGAAAACTACAGATCAATATCCCTAAAGAATATAAACAAAAACTCAGTGAAAATATTATGATTAAACTGAACAAATATGAAAAGGATTTATACATAATGACCAATTGTAATTTATCCCAGTTCCATAAGTTTCATTTAGCATAGGAAATTAAAGTAACATGATTATGTTTTGATTGATACAAGATTAACTATATTACTTTCTCCATTTTGTATATATTTGAAATTCAAATTTTACATGATTTGAAAGGAAAAAGCCACACTTCTGTTGGCATTACAAATCAATTCTTTAATACTCCAGTTAGTCATTTTATGATTCTTCAATTATAGTTCACAATCCTCTGATTAAATTGTACTGATAATTCTTTTCAAAGCTTTTAAAATTGTATAAATTCTACATGTTTTGAACCATCTTTATTTTCTCTACATGTTACTTATAAATAATTAACAAATTAGGCAGCTTTATAAAGGTCAAGAGCTTCCTTGTAACTCTTTTGAGTGTCTAATCAATTTGTCATCTATCTTGAACTGACTCTGAAAATTCATAGTCTAATAAAGACACTAGAGAATATGTAGTAAGATACACATAATTATTACAGACAGCTAAAAAGAAAAGAACAAAAGCACAAAAGTTACCAAGCACCTGAAAGAATGGTAGAGTAAGACACCATTGAAAAGGAAAGTTATGGCCCATGATATTTTTGGTTGCTTTCAAAAATATTTTAAAGGCAAGTATAATGGGGTAGATGAATTAAAGTGACATGGGAGATGATAAATTCCCACAGAAAAGAAATAAATATTTTCCTACTTAAAGATCACTGTACGATTTGAAAGAAAAATTATTTTAGAAGAGGACTAGTCATTTTGCATCTCCAGGATGTGTAAGTTCATTAAGGGTGGTGGGCCACACTGTGGGAGATGTTTGTGTGGGATGTGGTGGGAGGTGTGGGAGGTGGGCAACATGGGAATCCCAGTGGGTTCCGTATAATATTTTGGGTAATCTAAGCACCTCTTAAAATATATGTATGTATATATATATATATATAAATAACATTTTTGTAAGCAAATACACATATATGCATATATATTTATATATCATTTTGCAAATGTTTGTATGTATTGTGAGAATTTTGATTTTTACCCATAATAAAAAAAAAAACTTAACATCAATAGAATATCACTTAAAACTCTTTGTATCAGAGAAAGAAATAATTTCATCCCTATCCATAAAGGTAAGCACTATAATTTTTTAACTAAGATCTTAATTACATTTTAGGTGGGTATTCTGAGTGCATTATAACTTAAGGACCAAAAATCAGAAAACCCAAATATTTACAGAATATTATGAAAAGACACTATTTAATCGATAAGTTTAAACTACATTTCAGGCAGCAATTATACCTTCCTTTTTTCCTGTTAGAAATTTATGAACATTTTGAAATGTACTATTTTGAAATGTATTAACAGTTATAATACAATAAAATGTATTAAAATTATAGGGACAGATTTTAAATATTTTTCCTAAAATAGAAGACATTATAGATGTTTTTCTTTGTACCCTACCAACAATGATGGAAATCATCATTTTTAAATGAAGGCTTTTTTGAAAAGTAATCTGAAACTTCTGGGAAAAGTATTTAAAAACATGTATTCTTTCATTCTTTCACATTGTGTTTTACTGATTAAAAATAACTGCAAATTTACAAACCTGACAAGCAATGTCCTCTGCTAAGTGGATTAAGAGTTACAAATTCACTAGCTAAATAAAATAGAATAATTTTATCATGTTCCAAAGGAAAATAAAGGCAATAGAAGAGCCTCAATTAAAGGAACAAAAGCATCAAGACTGCATTTACCTTTCTCTTGAAGGACTTCTGAGAAGAATTCTGTGAACAGTATTTGTTTTAGAATATGGCATTACAAATTTTTGCTCTCGTCTATGTATCAAGAAGTGGCAAATACATGCAATCAAATTATACAGACGGTCAACTTCTCATTCCAATGTTTGGTAAAGATTTAGTGGATTTAAAGCATTGGAAAACATTCCTCTTTCATAAACATTTTAATAAGTATTTTGATTTTATGAAAATATGGAGAAGAATATTTGTGTTGTGCCTCTTTCTTTCCTCCCTCTCTCCTCCTTTCCTTTTTTATCTTTCCTCCCTCCCTGCCTCCCTTCCTTCCTTCCTTTCCTCCTTGATTTTCATTACATGGACTTTTTGCTTTAAATTTAATTACTTAATTTTTATTTGAGTTTAAATAATAGGATGAGTTTTATAGCAGATACACTGTACAATACCTCCAGGAAAGCATTGTGATTTCCTTGGAGACTCCTTAGAAATTAAATATGAAATGATTCAATATAAACTATTAATCACTTTGAAATATATAGCATAATTAGAAAAAAATTTGTAATCCAAGACTGTTGAATATGTACACTGATTTTCTTTAACACAGTTTCTTTCAAATTTTCTGAGTAACTAAAAGTTGAGGAATGTTGTGAATCCAACACAATGTCTTAACAACAAATAATATACTTTAATATATTATAATAAAGTTGTCATGAATAGCACAATTGGAAGAAACAAAATAATTTCCAAAGTAATAAATACTCTAGATTCTAATGTTTTGTAAAGATTTCATGTTACAAGAATATTGAAAATCAAAATTAGAAATTGTTTAGCAATTAATTAATGATTCTCCTTCCTACTTTTCTAAAGGCCTTATCATACAAAATCTCTGTGATATTCATAATGTACATGGGAAATTTTGAAACATTTTATTATTAATTCTAATTCAAAAATTCCCACAAATACTATAGCAAGTTATGACCTTTCAGTTGTAGATTAACAGTTTCTAATTTGTTGTCCAATTATTTTTAAATTTACTCATTTCTGTTTTTCCCAAAACACATTTTATAATTTCAGAACATTGGAGAATAAGAAAAAAGAGGTCTCTGCATCATTGAGACAGAGAGGCAAACACAAAACACAAAAATAAGGATACCTTATCTTCACACTAAACGATGAAGGAGCATATAGTACATGTTAGTAATGAAGGGAATTGATATCCCTTCATTAATGAAACAGTTGCTGAGTAAGTGGTATTCATTAAATACTCAAGTAAGAAACAATACAAACATTTTATATTATGATCCCTTGGTATTAGTTGTTGTAACAAAGTAATTTGGATTTTGATACAGATAGGCCTGAATTAAAATCTCAATAGGCCAGTTACTTGCTCTGTGTCATTGGATGATTTATAGAACATGTTTGAGACCATGGTTCATTATGGTGAAAGAATTGCGTCACACACTACTGTGAAGATTAAATAAGACAGTTTCTGTGAATACCCATGAGAGTTGAAATTGTTGCAGATGATCATAAATTTCCAAGTTTTATCATATTTGCTAAGGATTTGCAAGCTCATGCCTAAATTTCAAATTTCTTCTGCTCATCCTCCACATAAACCTAAGTTCAAGAAGCTACTACCAACTTTAGTGCTTAAATACTGTATTCAAACACTGGAATATGAGGGGATGTCCTATTTCAGTATCTTAGGTATTGTACAATGGAGACCATCAGTTTGAACAAATTTCAAATATTTAAGCATTTATGAAGATGAACTGTGTGCTCTTGGAATCACAGAATCACAGAAAGAGTTGTGTAAGATACACATCAGGAGCTAATTATTGAGAAAGAAAGACATGGAGGGAAAGAATGAGAGAGAGAGAAACAAATTGTTCCTAAATTAACAGCACATAATAAATAACACCAAAAGTGTGTTCAGAAGATAGGAGAGCTCAGGAAAGACTTGTATGATCTGGAAGATCCTGAATTAGAAATTAGGACTCATGTGCCGCTCATAGAGCACTTTTATAAAAGAAGGAAGATATACATAGCAAAATGAATATATGGACCGATTTGGAAAGATAGCCTGGATTTGGTTCAAGATTCTTCTTGAACCACAAAGCTTTGAATTTTCTCTTTCTTTAACTCTAAATATTGATGAAAAACATGGCTGATATCAGGAATTAACATCCACATGAATTCCCAATATTAAAATGTTGATTAATTTCTTTTTTGGTCAATGCTTTATGATTTCTTTCTATTAAAATAAAATCCCTATAAGAAATACTAAAATGGAAGAATTCACATAAAACACCCAGCATGATCAACTTTTCCAGTTTATTACTGAACATGTTAATACTGTATCTCTTACAAATATTTCAGGAAACAAATAAAAATGAGAATAAATGCAACTAATTTCAAAGAAATATCATGAAAAAGGAAAATTGAGGGAAAAGAACTTACAACCAAAATTGTGAATGTATTTACAATAATTAGCATTTGTATTAGTCAGCCAAAGGGGTGCTGATGCAAAATACCAGAAATTGGTTGGTCTTTATAAAGGGTATTTATTTGGGGTAGAAGTCCACACTTACCAGGGCCATAAAACATACATTTCTTCCCACACCAAAGTCTGTTACTATGTGTTGGATCAAGGCAGCTGCTGACGGTTGCCCAGGGTTCAGGCTTCTTGGGTTCCTCTCTTCCCGGGGCTGCATTTATGTCTGGGCTTAGCTCATCTGCTTCCTCCACAAGGCCAACTGTAGACTACCTGGCGAATGGCTTGTCTCTATCCTGGGGCCTTCTCTCCTTCCTAACCAGAACTGCAACATCAAAACTGCTTCAACCCTGTCCTTTGCAATGTCTTTTATACTTGAGACCACACCCACCAATGGGTGGGGCTCAACGCCCTACTGACTTGACCCAGTTAACTCCCTAATCATAACTTAATCATGCCCAGATTAGCAGACAAGTTTACAAGCATGATCCAATATCTATTTTTGGAATTCATAATTACATCAAACTGCCAAACTACAATGGTATTTTATTATTTTAAACTGTATTTTTTAAAATTTGCATACTTCATTTTATTCATACACATAGCAGAAACTCTGGGAGTGACAAACAGAAGAGTGCATGGCTTTTTATACATTTAATGCTACAACATAACCAGTGCCACTGGTCCCTCGTTATGTTAGTTCTAAGAAAGCAGAGGATATACAATTTTTCAAAGTATCTTCTTATGATATTCTTTTTTTTTTTTTTTAATTTTTTATTTATTTTTATTGTGGGTAAAAATCAAAGTTCTCACAATACATACAAACATTTGCAAAATGATATATAAATATATATGCATATATGTGATCTTATAATATTGATGTAGAGGCAGTGGCCACTGGAGGTTCTGAGGGCAGGGAGAGGGAAAAACAGGTGTAAAACAGGGACATTTCTGGGATTTGGGAATTGTCCTGAATGACATTTCAATGACAGATACAGGCCATTAAAATATTGCCATAAGTTACAAAATTGTGCAGGACAGAGTGTAAATTACAATGTAAACTATAATCCATGGCTAGTGGCAATGCTCCAAAATGTGTTCATCAATTGTAGCAAACGTACCACACTAATGAAGGATGTTGTTAATGTGGGAAAATGTGGGAGAGGTAAAGAGCGGGACATATGTGAATCCCCTATGTTTTTATGTAGCATTTATGTAATCTAAGTATCTTTAAAAAAAATAATAAATTATTTAAAAAAAAAAAAAAAAAAAGAAAGCAGAGGAGCCACTGACTCGGGAGGTTTTCACCTTGAGCGACATGCCAATTCCTTGGGAAATTTGGGATGGGTGCTTATGACATTCTGGGTGTTTAGGGATGGGAATTTGATGAGGGAACTCAAAATGTTTCAAGTAATTGTTAATCTGTGGTGACCCTACATAAAGAGAAAGCTCAGAGCTAGGGAAGGAATATCTACTCTTTCTCTTTTTTTTTTTTATGGGTAAAAATCAAAATTCTCACAATACATACAAACATTTGTAAAATGATATATAAATATATATGCATATATGTGTATTTGCTTACAAAAATGCTATTTATATATATATATATATATACATATATTTTAAGAGGTGCTTAGATTACCTAAAATATTACACGGAACCCACTGGGATTCCCATGTTGCCCACCTCCCACACCTCCCACCACATCCCACACAAACATCTCCCACAGTGTGGCCCACCAACCTCAATGAACTTACACATCCTGGAGCCTTGCCACCAACCATAGACCACAGTTCACACTGTAGACCACACTCTCTCCCACTCAGTTCTGAGTGGTGTGTGCTGATTTAAAATGGCCTACATCCATTGCCACAACAGTACTCAGGACAACCTCCAACTCCCAAAGAAGCCCCTGTATTTCAACTGCTCATCTCCTCCCTACCCAAAAACTGTCCAGTGGCCACTGGCTTCACCTCATTGTTATAATTTCTTGCATTGCAAGAATCACCATATGTGAGCAAGAGAATACCATCAAGTTCACTCTAGTCCATAGTTCTTCCCCCAATCCAGAGGCGACTGGGATGGTGATGTCCACTCCAACTCCAAGTGAGAGAGGGCTTATATCCCATGGATATGGTGGGTGGGATGATCCTGCCTGCAGATACAGGCCCTCTCCATTGTTCTTTGTTTGATTATTTGTTTTTTTTTTTCCTTCTCTCTCTATTTTTTTTTTCCCCCTGAGTTTCCTTATGTTTGTCTCTTGCATGTAAGCTTATCACACTTGTTTCTTTTTCCTAGTAAGTGTATTTGATTATTTTATGGACTAAATGTTCATGGAGGATTTGGATCACAGAAGGGTTACAATGGGTACTGCGGGGGATTATTGGGGGGAGGGTGTCTGGGGGGGGTTTCGTGGGGACTGGTTCAACCGAATATGCATGAAAGATATACAAAATCATTCAAAAATCGGGGGATGGGGCATGGTCATGAAGGGTGGATAATCACACAATAAATGAGGGAATCTGAATTCCTAGCCTGGAGAGCTCTGCCACAATCTCCAAGGGAGCAGCAATAGTCCTCTGAGTGTAGGGACAGTGCCTGTCAAAATAGGATGACCCACAGATGTTTTTTTTTTGTTTGTTTTTTTTTTGTTTGTTTGTTTTTTTTTTTTTTATTGATGACTACCCTTGTGAGTTTTTGCTCTCGTAAATGAGACTTAACCTGCAGTTGTGGGGTGCCTAAGGGTTGCCACCTGAGAGCCTCCTTGTTGCTCAAATGTGGCCTCTCTCTAAGCCAAATTCAGCATATGATTGCATTACCTTCCCCCCAATGTGGGACATGACTCCCGGGGATGAGCCTCCCTGGCAACGAGGGATTAATACCAAGTGCCAACTGGCAGCTTTGTGCAGTGGCAGTATCGTAGCCAATGAGGTTTATCCAAGGCACGATTATTGCTAATTGAAAACTTTTCCCAAGTGCCAACTGGCAACACAACTGGAAAAAGACCTTGAATAAAAGGGGGAAACGGTAAAGACAAATGAGTTCAAGTGGCTAAGAGACTTCAAAGAGAGTCAGGAGGTCATCCCAGAGGTAACTCTTACGCACACCTCAGTAGGAGCTCATAGAACATCTAAGTGCCTATCACCCCACTCAGTGGGGTTCCTGAGAGCTCCAGAGACACCCTGGTCTTATATAAGGGGGGATAGCCCCAGAGACTGATGCCTTATCAGTGGGTTCTATTTTGGAATCTGTGCTCCTGAGAGTGACAGAATTAGACTCAAATAAGTCCTCCCTGCACATGGTTCACCAGTCCCTTCTATTCAAACCTACATGTGATGCTGGAGTTTCTTAGGTATACTTCCTGAGACTGGAGCCTCCTGCCTACCTATGTGCCAGGTGTGCATGAAATCTAGGTGGAGCTGCAACTCCTACCCTACAGCTCAATGGACTAATCCAAGTCACCTGGTGAGGAGACAACGATGGGAAATGGCCATCTACTCTTTCTCTATGCAAAGGCCTCATTTAGATTTGCAAACAGCTGGGGATTGGCTAGCCTGTCACACACACACCTTGCCAAATACACAGCAGGTTGGACACTCACCACCCCAAAGAGCTTTTTCCCACATGGCCTACTCTCTAGCTGTCAGTGTCCCTCTGAGTAGACCGTGGAGATGGCACATCTCTTAGAGAGGCTCTTCCACGGCAGAGCAGTTTTTACTGCCCACATTGGCTCTACTGGCTGGCTGGGCTCAAGGTTCCTACTTGGTACAAAAAGCTTTACATCCTTCTTTTCCTTTTTTATGAGGTACCGGGCTGGGGATTGAACCCGGGAAGGAAATTCCAATTAGGAACCCCTGGAGGTTTGGAAGATCAGAAAATCCCAGGAAAACAAATCCTACCACTGAAGAGAAATTGCCTTCTGCTCTTTGATCTCTATGTAACATCTGCGAAAACAATAAATTCAAGATATAAAAGTCACTATAAATGCTTTAGCTGTAGTTTTCTTTATTATAAAAAAAAGTACACCATGCTTTCAAAATCAAAGTCCCCATGAACTATAAGATGTTCTGTAAAAATGTCTGAATTTGGTTTTTAACTGTGGCTAAAAATAACATTCTTTCACTCAAAGTCATCCATAAAAATATCCCTATGTGGAATTAGGTGTGCTGAGGGATGGTTATATTTTTTTCTTATTCCTGTTGAACTATGTAATGTGCATTGTTATTCAGGTTTGATAATAAGACTGTCAGAACTGGATTAAAATTAATATTAATAAAATTACAATTTTATGAAAAGAAAAAAAAAATTCTCTTCAGTGGTGGGATTTGTTCTCCTGGGATTTTCTGATCTTCTAAGCCTCCAGGGGTTCCTATTTGGAATTTTCTTTCTTATCTACACATTTATCTTGATAGGAAATGGTCTTATCATAATAATTACAAGGGTAGAGTCTGCTCTTCAGACCCCTATGTATTTTTTTTCCTGGCAAATTTTTCCTCATTGGAAATCTGTTAGGTGTCTGTCACAGTTCCCAGGATCCTGGTGAACCTTTGAACTCAGGATAGAAGCATTTCTTTGATGGGCTGTGCCACACAAATGTGCTTCTTCCTCATTCTGGGGCCACTGAATGTTTACTCCTAGTTTTGATGGCCTATTACAGATGGCTGCTACATGGCCATCTATAAGCCTCTTCATTTTCCTCTAGTCATGAACCAAAAGACATGTATCCAGCTGGCAGTTGACTCCTGGATCAGTGCAATTCCATTTCAGATAGGGCAAACATATCAGGTTTCCTCACTGCCTTTCTGTGGTTATAACCAAATCAGTCATTTCTTATGTGACATCACCCCATTGATTAAGTGGGCCTGTGGTGACACTTCACTTAATGAGATATGTGTCTATATAGTTGACATATTATTTGCCATTATTCCTTGCCTATTGATAACTTTGCTCTTATATCAAAATCATCTCCACCATCTTAAAGCTGCTATCAACAAGTCAGTTAAAAGCTTTCTCCACCTGTTCTTCCCACCTTATAGTTGTGGTTTTATTCTTTAGTCCTGTTACTATCACATATTTGAGGCCAAAATCGAGTCACTCTTCAGGAACTGACAAAATGTTCTTGCTTTTCTACATCTTTGTGACTCCACTGTTTAATCCCATTATATATAGCCTTAGAAACAAGGATGTGATTGAAGCACTGAAAAAAATTAATACCCAAGAAAAGAGGTGATCTTAATGATCAATTTTTAATAATTTACCCTCATATTTATCACAGAAATACATTTCCATTTTCTGATACTATACAAATTCAAAATTATCATATATTTTATATTCTTCATCTGAAGTAATTGTGACTGCTTCTTTAACAAGCAAATCAATTGTTTTTCAAAAGCTCTATTCTATAGCACAATTGGTCTTTTTCACTTTAAATTATAATTTACCCATTTTTCAAAATTTTTCACTCAGAATTTTAATGAACAATTTGTTAATGAAATCATGCTTACCTTTATGATTTGCCAAATATTTACAATATTTTGCTCGTAATTGCTTTTGTGTCTAAAAAAACCTCATTATTTCATGGTATACACTAATTTGTTTGAGGAAAAGAAAAAAGGACTAAATTATAAATTTTAAGTTATATTATATAATATAGTGATAAAACAGAATAAAGTGTTTTAATTGATTGTTCTTTCCTCAGTATGAATTAAGATAATTTCACTTTTATCCATAGTAAATTGAAAATCTTGTTTTCCTTCCCAAATCATTACTGAATGTATAGTAATTGAATAGCAAATATCTGAACTGACTCCATCATCTTGCGTTAAGTATATTTCATAATTCTGTTTCACATAACTCTCATTGATGTATTTCCAAATAAGAATTTTTGACTGATTAAACTTTCAGTGCAAATTGCAACTTTTCTAACATGTAATTTAAGAGCAAATTTGATGCTTAGAGGGGTGAATGAAAAGATAAATCAGAGATTAACATTAAATTAACTAATATCACAGTAAAAATCTTAACATTTAAAGATGCCTTACACCATCTACTTTCAAATTATATTCAAATTAGTACAACTGAATCTAATTTTGCCCCTCTTATTTTGTTTATTTATTTGAAGTTTAATAGGGTGTAGAGATAAAATCTGAAGCAGTTAATTATACACATCCAAACATGATAAAAAGAAAGAAAAAGATTGCAAGAAATTATCAGTACTTCACTGAACCACTTTTCTGGTTTGGCTGTGTGAATTGGGGATATTCAAAGTTTCTATACAAACTATTTTTGTTAATATTTGAAAAATGAGTCTTTTATATAACAAAATGCTACCTTAAAAGTTTGATTATTCACTTATATATTTGCTCTATTACTTTAGTGTCTCTGTACAAGACAGTATAATCAATTTTATCTACAACTTTTGGTTTATAATTTTGATTTTTCATTTACAAGGCTTACCTTATAAAACTTACATCAGATAATGTGATATCCTATGTCATCTTTGTTTTGTATGCATATATGAGTGTAAATATCTTAAACTTCATCATGTATTTTGTTGCATGTATCAATAATTAAATGCGTTCCATGATTATCATAATGGTGATGTTGAAGAATTTGCACTAACGTGGGAGTGTAATTCCTTTCTCTAAATTTTAGACATGCAGGTGGTACAGTGTAATTAAGACAGTCCAGATTTTCAGAGAATAAACTTTTTAGTTCTAATTTGCTTTAAACTGTGCATTCTTGACTAATTCAATTGTTTGTCACAATTTCACAGCCTATAAAATGATAATAAAGCCTAATAAACTGACAAACTCAGAGCAATATTATGAATATATAATGATGATCATGGATCAAAGAAGCCTTGGGAAATTCAGGAACATTAGGGAAGGAGGTATGTGATAAATCAAGGTATTTGATGAATACCTTCGGAAGGAAGTATTTGATGAAGCAAATTAGGGAAGGAGGTATTTGGTGAAGCAAGCCAGGCATTGAAGGATGAACAATATATGACCTCAATGATTTGAACTGAGGAAAGTGAGCAGTCTCTGAGAACCATTGTCTGAAAGATAGGTTAACAAGGGAGAGAAAGAGAAGAGTAGGCTTTAAGCCATCACCCTTTTGGACATAATCTATGGTAAAGGGATAGAGTATAGTTGCATATTGAAGGATAGGACAGATAAGTAATGATATTACTGGGTTTGGGGTGCAGGGTTGACAGGTGGGTAGATTAGGAAGGGCAGGTTGGAATACCCAGGGCATGTAACTATGACTCTTGTCATGCCATGAGTCAAGACAGGGGAGTGTCATATGCACCAGGGAGATGGGGAGGAAGGAACAGTTTAGATTAAAAGGGGTATTTAGTGGTCATGGGAAAGGTTTTTCATTACCTTACAGTAATGGACACAGGACATGGTAAATATCATCAAAAATTACTAAAATGTACCATCTAAAGTGTAAACTGTACTGTAAACCATTGACAATGTTTAGTTGCTATATTTTACTATCTGTATAACAGTTATAACAATGCTAACATCCATTAAAAAAAAAAGGTTTTAATATGGGGTGGGCAATGGGGAGGGAGGTTGGGTATGTGGGAGTCTCTAGTGTTCCTTGTGTGACTTTGCTGTGACCTAAAACTTCTTTGAAAATTAAATGAAAATTTGGGAGACACTGGGGAATGAGAGGGGGAAGGTGTCATGGTACACTGGACATCTGATAATACAGTGATAAAAGGAAAAAAGAATAATTTAAAAAAAAAAGGATTTTTTTTGTTTTTTTCCCATTTTTTTGAATGTCCCAAACTGCTAATTATATTTTATTTTTAGTTTAGTTTTTTTTTCTTCTGAGTTTCCTTGTACTGATCTCTTGCATTTAAGCTTATCATTATTATTTCTTTTTTCTATTAATTTTATTTGGTTATTATATGGGCTTCATGTTCAAGGAAGGTTTAGCTCACAGAAGGGTTACAATGGGGGCTGCAGAGGATCATTGGTGGGGGGTGTCTGAGATGGGGGATTCATGGGAGTAAGTTCATCTGAATATATATGAAAGATATATAAAATTGTTCAAATGATCAAGGGATGGGACATGGTCATGGTTGGTAGACAATCACTCAATAAATGAGGAAATCTTAATTCCCAGCCTGGAGAGCGCTGCCACATTCTCCAAGGGAGCAGCAACTGTCCCCTGAGTGCAGGGGCAGTGTCTGGCATAAGAGGATGGCCCACTGATGGGTTTTTGTTATGAGTCTATACTCTTGTAATTGAAACTTGGCCTACTGTTATGGGTTGCCTAAGAGTTGCCACCTGAGAGCCTTCATGTTGCTCAAATGTGTCCTTTCTCAAAGCCAAACTCAGCATATGGATGCATTACCTTCCTCCTAACGTGGGACATGACTCCCAGGGATGAGCGTCCCTGGCAATGAGGGATTAATACCAAGTGCCAACTGGCAACACAATTGGAAAAAGACCTTGAATAAAAGGGGGAAAAGGTAAAGAGAAATGAATTCATGTGGCTAAGACACTTCAAAGAGAGTCGGGAGGTCATCCCAGAGGTAATGCTTATGCACACCTCATTAGGATCTCATAGAACACCGAAGTGGATATCACCCCACACAGAGGGGCTCCTGAGGGCTCTGGAGACACCCAGGTCCTATATAAGGGAGGATAGCCCCAGAGATTGATGCCTTATCAGTGGGTTCTATTTTGGAATCTGTGCTCCTGAGAGTGACAGAGTTGGACTCAAATAAGTCCTCCCTGCACATGGTCCAACAGTCCCTTCTATTCAAACCTATATGTGATGCTGGAGTTTGTAGGTGTACTTCCAGAGACTGGTGCCTCTGGCCTACCTATGTGCCAGCTGTGCCTGGAATCTCGGTGGAGCTGCAACTCCTACCCTACAGCTCAATGGACTCATCCAAGTCACCTGGTGATGAGATGACGATGGGCAATGGCCATCCCAGGGAATGGAGAGGGCCTGCAGCTGCAGGCAGCATAATCCCATCCACCATATCCATGGGATATAAGCCCTCTCTCACTTGGAGGTGGAGTGGACATCACCATCCTTGTCCCCTCAGGATTGGTGGGAAGAGCTATGGACTAGAGTGGACTTAATGGTATTCTGTTGTAGACATATTGTGATTCAAGCAATGGAAGAAATTATGACAGTGAGGTGGAGCTGGTGGCCACTGGATGCTTTCGGGGCAGGGAGGGGAAGGGCAGTTGAAAAACAGGGGCTTTTTCGGGACTTGGGGGTTGTCCTGAGTGGCATTGTGGCAACAGATGTAGGCCATTTTACATCAGCATATACCATGCAGAACTGTGTGGGAGAGAATGTGGTCTACGATGTTAACTGTGGTCTATGCTTGGTGGCAAGGCCCCAGGATGTGTATATCCACTGCGGGGGATGTGCCACATTGATGAAGGATGTTTGTGTGGGACATTGTGGGAGGTGTGGAAGGTGGGGAACATGGGAATCCCTGTAATTTCTGTGTAATATCTAGGTAATCTAAGCACCTTTTAAAATATATATATAT
Source organism: Tolypeutes matacus (assembly GCA_026826555.1). NCBI lineage: Eukaryota > Metazoa > Chordata > Mammalia > Cingulata > Chlamyphoridae > Tolypeutes > Tolypeutes matacus. The sequence goes on along the minus strand of JAKSZT010013215.1, from coordinate 958,080 downwards.
ATTTAAAAAAATAACATTTATGTAAGCAAAAAAAAAAAAAAAAAACAAATTGGCTATTCCTCAGATGGCAGGTGGAGTGGCTCATAAGGGTCACAGGATGCATGGTCCAGTCCAAGGGTACAGCTGTCCATATTGATGCACCCATGTACACAACCACTAAATTTGAAGAACAACAAATGGAAAGCCTGAATAGAGAAATAGGCAAATTAAAAACTTTCATGTGTGACTGTCAACACCCTCTGTTTATGAAAATATTTTTATTGAGTGTATAATTCATATCTGAGCATACAGCAACATTATGTGTATAGTAAACATTGGGAACATTCAAAATAAACATATGTAACATTATACAGGTATACCACAAAAAAAAAAAAAAAAAAAGAAGAGAAAATTCAGGAAGTTTAGGGAAGGAGGTATTTGATAAAATCTGGTTTCGTAGAGAATTAAGGTTATCCATTAAACCTTGAAATTATATTAAGTTACACAATATTTGTGCAAATCCTTCTATAATGACTTCTAAATATCCCTGCCTTCTTGAACTTATATGCAGAGGTCTTGCTATTTTAGCTTTTCAAGATAGTCATGAATAAATATTTGTTAATATCTGGATTCCCAAGGCCCATTGCTTTGTGTAGACATATAGTGTAGTTTACCCTTTCATTTTTTTAGTATTTTTATTTTTTTAAAAGATACTTAGATTACATAAGTGTTACACAAAAAAATATAGGGATTCCTACACCCCCCACTTCCCACACCTCCCATAACCTCCCACTTGAACATTCTTCATTAGTTTGGCACATTCATTGCAATTGATAAATGCATCCTGGGGCTTTGCCATTAAACATGGATCATAGTTCACATTGTAGACCACACACTCTCCCACACAATCCTGCATGTTATGTGATGATATAAAATGGCCTATATCTGTCGTTGCAATGTCACTCAGGACAATCCCCAAGTCCCAAAAAAGTCCCTGCCCCCAGAACATTCAGTGGCCACTGGCTCAACATTAATATTGTAATTTCTTCCATTACTTGAATCACAACATGTCTATAGTAGAATACCAGTAAGTCCACTCTAATCCATAGCTCTTCACCCCATCATAAGGAGTCTGGGATGGTGATGTCCACTCAACCTCCAACTGAGAGGGCTTATATCCCATGGAGAAGATGGATGGGACTATCCTGCCTGCTGCTGCAGACTCTCTTTCATTCCCTGGGATGGCCGTTGTCCATCATCATCTCCCTGCCAGTTGTCCTGGGTGAGTCCATTGAGCTATAGAGTAGGAGTTGCAGCTCCACCAAAGTTCCGGGCCCAGCTGGCACATGGACAGCCCAAAGACTAAAGTATCTGGACGTACACCTACAAACTCCAGCACCAAGTATAGGTTTGAATAGAAGGGACAGATGAGCCACGTGCAGGGAAGACATAGTTGATTCCACATCTGTCACTCTCAGGAGCACAAACTCCAAAGTAGGGCCCACTGGCAAGGCACCAAACTCCTGTGCTATCTGCCCTGACATAGGACCTGGATGTCTCCAGAGCCCTCAGGAGCCCCACTATTTGGGATGATATTCACTTTGGAATTCTATGAGATCCTACTGAGATGTGCATAAGCGTTACCTCTGGGATGACCTTCTGAATCATTTTGAAGTCTCTTAACCATATAAACTCATTTGTCTTTACCTTTTCCCCCTTTTATTCAAAGACTTTTCCAGTTTCATTGCCAGTTGGCACTTGATATCAACTGGTGCCAGGAAGGCTCATTCCTGGGAGTCATGTCCCATGCTGGGAGGAAAGTAATGCATTCATATGCTGAGTTTGGCTTAGAAAGAAGCCACATTTGAGCAACACGGAGGCTCTCAGGAGGCAACCCTTAGGCACCCCATTACAACAGGCTAAGTTTCAATTTCAAGAGCAAAGACTCGTAAGGCTAGTCATCAATATAAAGGGCCCATCAGTAGATCATTCTCCTTCACCAGTCACTGCCCATGCTCTTGGGGGATTGTTGCTGCTCCCTTAGGGAATGTGGCAGAGTTCTCCAGGATGGGAATTCAGGATTCTCTCATTTATTGACTGATTCTCCACCCACTGTGACAACGCCTCATGAACATTTGAACTTTTTTATATACCTTATATTTATGCTTAGGTGAACTTCCTCCTATGCATCTCCCATCCGTAAGAAACCCACACTAATGATCCTCCCCTGCCTCAGTTGTAACCCTTCTATGATCCAAAGCTTCTTCAAAGATGAAGCTATTACCATAACTGAATACAATTAATAGGAAAATGAAAGAATAATGGTAAGTTTAAATGTAAGAGGTAAAATATATTTGAAAAATTTTTAAAAACTAAAAATAAAATTAAATTAAAAGATTGGGATATTAAAAAGATGAAAAATATGAAAAAAAATTTTTTGACCTTTTGCCTTTCATCACTGCAATATCTGGTGTCCAGTTTGTACCGTGGCACCTCCTCCCTATCATTTCCGTGTCTCACTATTTTTCATTTTTGTTTTCAAAGAAGTTTTATGTCACAGCAAAGTCACATACAGAATACAGAAGACTCTCATACCAACATCCTCTCCCTTTCCTCTCCCCCATATTAATACCTCTTTATATGTGGATGGTAGCATTGTTGTAACTGATATACAAAGATCGAACCATATCTACTAAACATTGTCAATGTTTTACACTATGGTTTACATTTTAGACCATACTTTTATAAATTTTGATGATATTTACCATGTCCTGTGTCCATTACTGTATGGTAATGAAGAACATTTCCACTGACCACTAAATACCAGATTTGATCTATTCTATTCCTCCCACCTCATTGCCCTGGGGGCCCACAATGATCCCCTGCCTTGACTCATTGGATGACAAGATACATGGTTCCATGCAACAAGAGGTCTTTACACATTGGTTTGTCCTCCCCTATTAGGAACTGCTCTTGTTCTTGAGAGACACCTGCTTGTCTATTTCTGAACAAATCGGTACTCCCAAAAATGGTAGTCCAACACCTTCCCACTCATTATGTGGGTCCCACCCACTGATACAATACATAATGACAGAATGAACACTTACACACTTTTCAGAAGCCTGCTCCAGGTGCACCCCACCCAAATGCCCACCCAACCAATACACTAAATAACGACCCTTCCTTGTCATTTTACCATAAAGCATTCCCACCTCTGTACTTTCAACCTCATACCCACAAATCCCAAGTGTTCACCTGGTTCCTCTCCCAACCATCCCCCCAATATCTTGGACCTACTGACCCACCCTTCCCAATCTACCCAGTTGTCAACCCTGCACCACCTAACCCAGTAATATCATTACCCTCCTGTTTTATTTCTTCAATACATAACTACACTCTACCACTTTACCTTAGATTACATTCGTATGGGTGATGGCTCACAACCCTCTCTTCTCTTTCTCTTTCTTGCAAACCTATCTTACAGACAATAGCTCTCTGAGACTGCTCAATTTCCTTAATTCATATCAGTGAGGTAATGTACTGTTCATCCTTCAATGCCTAGCTTCCTTCACTCAACAAAAGGTATTCAAGATTAATCCATGTTATCCCATGTTTTTGCACTTTATTCCTTCTTACAGCTGAGTAATATTCCATTGTATGTATGTACCACATTTTGTTTATCCATTTCTCTGTTGATGACCACCTGGGTTGATTCCAACTTTTGGCAATGATGATTAATGCTGCCATGAACATTGGTATGCATACATTTCTTTGCATCTTTCCTTTCAATTCTTCAGGGTATATACCCTGCATTGGACTTACTAGATCAAATGGAAGTTCTATAGTTAGTTTTTTGAGGAACCACCAAATTGTCCTCCATAGTGGTTGGACCATTCTACAATCCCACCATCAGTGGAGGAGGGTTCCCATTCCTCCACATCCTCTCCAACACTTATAGTCTGCTGATTTTTCAATAGCCGCCATTCTGATGGGTGTAAGATGGTATATCATTGTAGTTTTGATTTGCATTTCCCGAATAGATAGTGATGTTGAGCATCTTTTCATGTGTTTTTTTAGCCTTTTGTATTTCTTCCTCAGAGAAGTGTTTTTTAGGTCACTTGCCCATTTTTAAATGTGTTGTCTTTTTATTTTTGAGGTGTAGGATTTCTTTTTATATACAGGATATTAGGCTCCTATCAGATATATGGTTGCCAAATATTTTCTCCCATTGGGTAGGTTGGCTTTTTGCTTTCTTGATAACATCCTTTGAGGTGCAGAAGTTTTTAATTTTGAGGAGATCCCATTTACCTATTTTTTCTTTTGCCGCTTTTGCTTTGGTTGTGAAGTTCATGAAACCATTTCCTATTACAAGCTCCTGTAGATGCTTCCCTACATTATCTTCTGAGGTCTTTATGGTCTTGGCTCTTATATTTAGATCTTTGATCCATCTTGAGTTGATTTTTGTATAAGGTGTGAGATGTGTTCCTCTCTCATTCTTTTGGATATGGATATACAGTTCTCCAAGCATGACTTGTTGAAGAGGCCATTCTCTCCCAACTGAGTGGACTTGCTGACCTTGTCTAATATCAGATGACTGTATATGCGAGGATCTATATCAGAACTCTCAATTCAGTTCCATTGGTCAGTATGTCTATCCTTGTGCCAATACCATGCAGTTTTGACCACTGTAGCTTTGTAGTATGTTTTAAAGTCAGGTAGTGTGATACTTCCAACTTCATTTTCCTTTTTCAATATGTCTTTGTTGATTTGGGACCTCTTACCCTTCCAAATAAATTTTGTACTTATTTTTTCCAATTCCTTAAAAATATATAGTGTTGATTTTTATTGGGATTGCATTAAATCTGTAGATTAATTTATGATGTTTAGTCCTCCTATCCATGAACAGGGAATATTCTTACATTTATTTAAGACTTCTTTTATTTCCTTTAACAATGTTGTGTAGTTTTCTGTATATAAGTCTTTACATCTTTAGTTATACTGACTCCGAGGTATTTGATACTTTTAATTACTACGGTAAATGGTATTTTTTTCTTGATTTCCTCTTCAGATTGCTCATTAATGGTGTACAGAAATGTTACTGATTTTTGAGCATTGATCTTATAGCCTGAGGCTTTACTGAACTCATTTATAAGTTCTAGAAGGTTTGTTGTAGATTGCTCAGATTTTTCTATGTAGAGGATCATGTCATCTGCAAGTAGTGAAATTTTGACTTCTTCCTTTCCAATTTGGATGGCTTTTATATCTTTTTCTTGCCTCAGTGCTCAAGCAAGTTCTTCTAAGACAATGTTAAATAAGAGTGGTGATAGTGCACATCCTTGTCTTGTTCCCGATCTTAGAGGGATAGCTTTTAGGGTTTCACAATTGAAGATGATGTTGGCTTTGGGTTTTTCATATATACCCTTCATCATGTTCAGAACATTTACTTCTATTCCTATCTTTTGCAGTATTTTGATCAGGAAAGAGTGCTGTATTTTGTCAAATCTTTATCTCCATCTATAGAGATGACCATGTAATTTTTTTCTTTCAACCTGCTTATGTGGTGTATTACATTGATTGTTTTTCTTATGTTGAACCATCCTTGCATAACTAGGATGAAACCCACTTGGTCATGGTGTATAATTCATTTGATATGCTGTTGAATGTGATTAGCAAGTATTTTGTTAAGGATTTTAGCATCTAGGTCCATTAGAGAGATTGGTGTGTAATTTTCCTTTCTTGTAGCATCTTTGGCTTTGATGTTAGGTAATGTTGGCATCATAGAAGGAGTTAGAAAATGTTCCTTCTACTTCCATTTTTTTGGAAGGGCTTAAGCAAGATTGGTGTTAGTTCTCTCCAGAATGTTTCATAGAATTCACCTGTGAAGCCTTCTTGTCCTGGAGCCTTCTTAGTTGGGAGGTTTTTGATGACCAAGTCTATCTCTTTACTTGTAATTGGATTTTTGAATTCATCAAATTCTACTTTTTTCAATGTAGGCTGCTTGTGAGTTTCCAGGCTTTTGTCTAATTCCTCTAGATTATCATTCTTCTTGGCATATAATTTTTCAAAGTATCCTCTTATGATACTCTTTATTTCTGTGGGGTCAGTGGTGATATCCCTTACCTCATTTCTTATATTGTGTTTTTGCATCTGCTCTCTCTTTTTCTTTGTTAGTCTGGCTAAGGGTTTGTTGGTTTTATTGATCTTCTTGAAGAACCAGCTTGTGGTTTTGTTTATTTTTTCTAGTGCTTTCTTATTTTCTATTTCATTTAGTTCTTCTCTAATCTTTGTTATTTCCTTCTTTCTACTTCCTTTGGGCTTAGTTTGTTTTTCTGTTTCCAATTCCTCCAGGTGTGCAGTTAGGTCTCCGATTTTAGCTCTTTCTTCCTTTTTGATATATGCATTTATGACTGTGAATTTCCCTCTCAGTAAATCTTTGGCTGCATCCTCTGGGTTTTGATATGTTGTGTTGTCATTTTCATTCATTTCAAGGTAGTTTCTGATTTCTTTTGAGATTTCCTCCTTGACTCACTGCTTGTGTAAGAGTGTGCTGTTTAAATTCCATATCTTTGTGCCCAGTCTGGTTCTCTGGCTTTTATTAATTTCCAATTTCATTGCATTGTGATCTGAGAAATTACTTTGTATAATCTCAATATTTCTGAGAATTCTTGGCTGGAAGGTTTTTTATTTTTTTATTTTTTTTTTAGTACCTTAAATATGTATACCATTGCCTTCTTCTTCTTGCCTCCATGGTTTTAGGTGAGAAATCAACCCTTAATCTTATTGAGTGACACTTGTATGTGATGGTTCTCTTTTCTCTTGCTGCCATGAGTATTTTCTCTTTTTCTTGAGCATTGGACATTTTGACAAATATATTTCTTGGAGTAGGCCTGTTAGAATTTATACCATTTGGGACGCACTGTGGTTCCTGGACATGTAAGTCCATCTCCTTCAATAGGGTTGGAATGTTTTCAGCCATTATTTCCTTCAACACTCCTTTTGTTCCTTTTCGCTTCTCTTCTCCCTTGGGGATACCTATAATGTGTATGTTTATGCATTTTGTATTGTTGTTTAAATCTCTAAGTCCCTGCTGGATTTTTTCTATCTTTTTATTTATCTGTTCTACTATCTGTTTGATTTCATATGTACTGTCTTCCACATCACTAGTTCTTTCTTCTGCCTGTTCAGATCTGCTGTTATGTGATTCCAGTGTCTTTTTGATACCTTGAATTGTGTCATTCATCACCATCATATCCATTATCCTTTTATGTATGTTTACAATTTCTTCAATATGGGTGAGCCTCCACTTTTGTCAGCTACCCAGTGAAAGGGAGCATTCTCTGATAGTGGGAGGATTCTGGCAAGGGACAGAGAGGGGTTTTCTTCCTGTGGTTTTGATTGCCTGGACCCCCTTAGAGCTTTGGGGAGCATACCAGCTGGCTCAAAGTGGCACCAGGCTGAGGGGAGAGCTAATTTGCTGTGAAATCCTGATTTACCTAACCACCCTGGGATACAAAGGCTTGGTCTGAGAGAGGGTGGAATCAGCCAATTTAACCATTCCACACTGAGGACTCTCATACTTTCAACTCCCCTAAGAAAGTCAGGCAGTGGGAAGTGCTTGAAAAGTTTTCAAGAGCCTATTTAGGGTCCCCTGGGAGGAGAGGGTGGTCTAGAAGAGGCTTGAAAAATCACTTCAGTGTGGAGTACTTAGTCATCAGGGTCCCATTTGAATTTCAAAAGGGAGCTCAACCTGACCAGGAGAGAGGAGGGGATATATGCTCATACACACTGCTGAATCCTGCTGCACTGGGAGAGTAAAACCTACTCAAAAGAAAGTGATTGAATAGCTTTCTGAAGAGCCCACTGAGCCAGTTAGAGGGGTAGCTCAGTAGAGGAATTTCTGCCTTGAATGTATGAGGTCCCTGGCTCAATTTTTGACTCCTCCAAGAGTGGTGATCCACAAGGATATCTAACATCCAGCTGATAACCACAGAATAGGGAAAACACAGACATCATTTTTGTACTAGCTTCTTTTGGGTCCCTTACTTTTCCAAAAATTTTTTTAAAAAAAGGTTACTGAAAAAATTTAACTTAGTTTACTCACTAAAACCCACCTCAAAACCTGCAGAGAGAAGCCTACAGGGTAATTGATTGATGAACACAGGCAGCCTGAGAGGTTCCAAAAGGGCCCAAGAAGGAATGCTGTTCTGCCTTAGCTTTTTTTCACTGCTTTCTTTGGTGTTCTTTTGGGTTTTGTGTGTGTGTGTGTGTGTGTTGTTGTTGTTGTTATTGTTTTCTTTCTTGTTTTTCTTTCTTCTTTTCTCCCCCACCCTTTTTAAAAATCAGTTGCTGCTAGATTGTTTCTTCTTTGCTGTGCTTCTCCTTCCTTGAGTTCCCATTTTCTGTATATACTGATTTTGTCTACCAATGCTATCTCTTTTTCTTCCTTTATCTTTCTATCTTCTGCTTTCTGTTGTGTTGCTTACTTTCCACCTATTTTTATTAGTCTTCAACTTTACTGGTCACGATTTCTATCTTGTCTATTCTGTTTTTTTTTTTTTAATTAACTTTTTTCTTTCTTTTATTTTCTCTTTCTCTCTCTCCTCATCATTCTGTCCTTTTAAATCATTGTATGTTTTTTCTCTATTTGGTTTCCCATTTCATTGTAGGTACTCCACTTTTTTATTCCTATTACTCTACACCTCTTACTTGAGGTAAATATTCATTTTACTAAGTCTTATATGTCCCCTCTTCTAACTTTTATTATTATTTCTATTATCTTTTTTCTTTTCTTTCCTCTTTCAATTTCTCTGTCCCTAATCTTTTTCCTTCAAGGGAACATAGAAAACAGCAAGGAAATAGAACAAGAAGAACAAAGTGTCAAAGAGAATACTTAACACACATACAAAACCAACAGCTAAACAAAACTCTAGAGCAGAGAGAGAAGCTAATCAACTGAATAAACCCATTAAGATAAGTGATGACCAGAGGGCAACAAAAAATTACAAACCATACTAAGAAACAACAAGACATGGACCAGTCCAATGAACAAACTGAAAATCAGGAAGCTTTGCAGAACATCGAAGAACTAATCAAATCTTTCCAAACAAATATCTTGGACCAACTTAATGAAGTGAAGAAAGAAATTAAGGATATTGAGAAGACACTGGGAAAACATGCAGTTTAGCTTCATACTAATTCTCCATTGACCTCTTCCTTTTCTTCTAGTCTAAATTTTCCTTACTTACCACCAATGAATATAGGAGTCTTTGTAATATTTTCCAGCCATTTATTCTTTAAAAGATGTTTCTCATATTTGCCTGTTGTCATACCTTATTACAACAGAGAAAACAAATAGCTTTAAAAATTTATCATAAATTCTAAGTGCAGCCGTACTGCTATTGTAAAAGAAAATGGCAAACATTTCCTCACATCTTTTTTCCTTTTATGTGATATGGGATATAAAACTGTTTTCTGAAGTTTACATGTACTTCCAATATGGAAATCAATATATGGGCAGCACACAAATTAATTAATAAACTCACCATTTACTGAATATTTTCACTGTCACAGTGCCTCCTAAAGAAGACAGAAATACTGACTTCCAAATGTACATCATATATGTGTATGACAAACTTAATCAAAATGAATGTAATTAATTATTTTAATGAAACCAATAAGAAATGAAGGTCCATGAATATATTGGCCACATACACATTATCTGTCTTCATCATCATCATCACCATCTAGCTGTCTTGCTGTCTTCTGATTATATTTAAAGAATAAAGATACATTAAAATATGTATATATTTTGTGTGTGCTGCTTATTTTGCCAGAGTTCAACAATCCTCCCACTTTGAGCTTTTATATGCGCTCTGTATTAATTATTGAACTTCTTAAAAATAAGCTTTACTTTCAATGTTTTATGTGACAGAGAATGCAATATTTTGTCAACATAAGACCCCTATATAGTACATTACAATCCTAAGTTAATATATCTGTACATATAATATAGTTGACATAATAATAGATTTATGCATTTACAAAAGGAAGGATTATGGTATACCTTACATATTCTTTTCAAAAAAGAATCCATAGGCACAAATACAGATTCAAACTTATGGTACTTGCAGTAAGTTCTTTGCCCAAATTAAATGTATAATCTTGTGAAGATTCCACACAAACTCTAAAACTGTACCTGCCCCTTATCAATTGACTTCGGTCCAGGAAGGCAAATAAATGTCTGTGTTTGTGTTTCTGAAGAAGTCAGTTTCTTAGCACTGTAGGTGAATTGGTCTGTGAATATTTCATTCAAAATAAATAGGAACAAAAAATTATCTTGATAATAATGACATTTATAATTTCTAAAGTCCTTTATATTAGCTGAATACATTCATCATATTTTACAAGTTGTGGTGCAAATGAATTTTTTGTTACATTTTTGTCATTGAAAGTGTTGATTACTTTAGATTTTTTGCTTATGTCACCTAATTTAGTGATAAAATAATTTTTTAATATGTGCCCATTGAATTTTTGAAGGGCAGGGGACTCTATTATCTATCAAAATATTCATAATGTTTGAAGAACACAGCTCTCATTTGCCCTTCTCTGCAAAAAGCAAAGCAAAACAAAACAAAACCTAAATCAGTTCTCATCAGTTAGAGTGATTAATGTTTTAAAATGTTATTTTACCTTTTGTTAGGTATTGCTTTCCTAAAAATATTTTTTTCCATATACAATGGTTGGGACATGGAGAATGATAAGATTTCTCAATTTCTTTCTCACACGATTTAACATTAAATTGCTTCAAGAATGATCCAATTTTTGACTGCAAAATATTATGTTTATAATAAAAAAAATTCTCTCACTCCAATCATTTCTATTATCTCTTTATAGTTTAGTATGGATGTGTTCTTTGAGATTCTTAATGATTTATTCTTTGTTTGCTTTGCAGATGGCCAGGGTAGATAACTACTTCTTGAGCTTGCCATCACAATGATACATATTCTGGCTGTATTGTAGAAAGTAGTAATATAGTTCCCTATGCACTTGGAGCTAGGTATGTTCATGTAATATCAGCAGCAAAAACTGAGAAATAGAGGGAAGGGAAGGATAAAGGATATCTATCTTATATCATTAGACATTCTTGAAAAAGAAAGCCAACCATTCTAGAAAAGTGTGGTTTTGGGGAATATCATTGAGACTTAAGTTTCTAACATCATATCTGATGGTAAATAGTAAATAGCAGGTGTGTCTGTGTTACTTTTAGGTTTGAGTTTGCAAAGAAGATCCTTTAAATGATATGACTGTGCTACATCTGTTCTTATGTTTCCTAATATCAGCAACCTGCAAAGACCAGCTTCGACTTTGCTGGCAACTGATGAGGTTTTTCCTTTGTGTGGAAAGCCTCAATATACAAAATACATGTTAAACTCCTTTGAATCCCTTGCCCAAAATCATTGCCTTGCTGATATTGCTAACCCTTTGCTTTGAAGGAGCCACTTTTAACCAAACTTTCCATACTTAATAAATTTCCACCTTGCCTTCTCTGCTTTGAGTTACTGCCAAGGCTTTGTGAGGAAATATTTGCACAAGATAAGAAGAAAAATTAGCTTTTTAAAATTAAACTAGGGGAAGCAGTTGTGACTTAAGTGATTGAGCTCCCACTTACCACATGGGAGGTCCCTGGTTTGGTTCCTGGTGCCTCCTAAAGAAGACAGAAAGCTGGCATGATGGGCAAGTATGGCAAGCTGATGAAATAAGAGACACAAGAAGAAAATCATAATGAGATACACAACAAAGCAGGGAGCGAAGGTTTTTAGTGCCTCCTAAAGAGGACAAGCAAGACAGCACTGATGCAATGGGCAGACACAGGAAGTTGATGCAACAAGATGATGCAAAAAGAGACACAAGAAGAAAAGCACAATGAAAGACACAACAAAGCAGGGAATGGAGGTGGCTCAAGCAATTAGGCACCTCCCTTCATTATTGGAGGCCCCGGGTTCAGTTCCTGGTGCCTCCTAAAGAAAGAAGGAAGATGAGCTGACACAGAAAGTGCAAAGAATGAGGGGGTAGGGAGTAATAAATAAATGAAATAAATATTTTAAAAAATTTGTTTTATTTGCGATATCAGAAGATTCTGCTATTACATCACATATGTAAAAAATATGGTTTAAATGGAATATAATTCAATATTTAGTAAAGCTATTTAGAAGTGTGCATAAGACCTGAAGATGTCTCTACAGGCATTGACCAATTGTGGGTGTGGGTGAAAGGCTGAGTATATAGGCTTGTCCAGAGTTTTGTCAAGTCACTTAGTGCTGGAATTCTAAAACTGGAGACATGATGAACCTCAAATGGCAGATTTCCATCTCAGGATGTTTTCTGAATTCCAAAACATCACATGCAATAATCTAAAGGCACTAAAAAACATGGAGGGGCAAAGTAAAATTAACACAATTTCTTTGTTTTCAGGATAGGAAAACTTTATGGAATTTATTCTAAAAATAAAAGAGAAGAGCAGAAACCTCTGTAACAAAAGGTGATGTGACACTGACAAACTATAACCAATTTTTCTTGATAATACCTACTTATCTAAACACATGTAGAAGTTAAGAATAGAATATGGATACAGCTTTGGATGGAAAATTAGAGTAAGTTTCATCAATTGCCCAGAAATAGAACACAAACACTGGAGACATTGTGGGGCCTTAAATACACAGTGATCATCCTTTTTTTTTGCAAAATATTTGCTAAATTCTAAAGCTGTTTGGGATTTTAAACTCTGAGTCAAAATATTCTAAAACAAGGAGTAAAACTTCTTGCATTTTCTTCATGCTTCAGTGACATACAGAGTCCAAGTTCTTAAATGAAGTCCCTGGATGTCCATGGTTTAGGAAAAGAAGTAAATTGAAAGTGTACTGCATGTTCTAGAAAAAATAAGGGAAAACCAACCAATATCCATATCTGATTGTATTGATTTTATCAGCCTCACACCATTAAAGGAAGGACTGAACCCTCTTTGGTGGGAGAATCATCTAGAAAGTCTTTCTTTAGAGTTAATATATACCATATAATAAATAAACAAAGTATTAATATGGGGGAAGGCAAGATGACCAAAAACAAAGGAAATAATGTTAGAAGCAAATGCATGTTTGATACAGAAAATGGAGTTGGAAAAAAATTGACTTTAAAGTAATTATAATATATAAAAGATGATCAAAAATTAAGTTTGACAATCATAAAAGGATGGAAATTTTCACCAGGTTCATTGAATCCATAAAGAATAAAATGGACCTTATAAATTGAAACCTAAAATATCTAAATGAGTGATTTATTGAATGGATTTAATAGCAGATGGACTATCAGAAAACAGGGAATATGGTGGAAAAAGAGGGTCAGAAGGGTTTATATTAAGGCTCTTTGGCTTAGAACTTATAGCTACTGTGGTAAATGATGTCATCAGATTAATGTATGCTGGTATAATCCAAATATTCCGAACTGGCTTTGTAGAACTGGCCTTAAGAAATCAGGCATTTCCTGAGTTTGCTTTGTCAAGTAGGTCTGCATGAAGATGAGTGGTCTAAATGCATTCCTTTTGTCACAGAACAGTGTCCTCACATATTCTACACACTAGATGGCACCAAGGACCATTATCTAATCACCTGAGCAAGTCTCTAAATGCTGAACTCTATAAACATCAATGTTCTTAGAGATAATTGGTGTTAACAGGGCTCTCTCATTAGGCTGGGCAATTTTCTGTTTCCCTTTCTGTATATGTTTTTTTATATTTGCATATTATCTTTTAGGCCACTGCTCTGTTATTTTGATAGAATGATAACAAACTTCTCTCTGGACATGACACCCAGGTCCACGTAAACCATATTCAAACAAAGAGGTCTGACTTTTGTGCTTCACATTCACACCAGTTAGTTGAATTAACTTTAAGACTGACCAATGAAAACACAATGGAATCAAAATTGAGCTCATGTTTTAGACAAGTATCAAATCAGCAAATCTAACGGTAATTTTCTTCATTAATCAATCCAGGAATAACTGTTAAAACAAGCAAAAAAAAAAAAAAAAGATTCCAAGAAGTAGAAAAACATTCTGTAAGAGGAGAGACTCTACTTCTGGGAATATGGCAAGTTAAAATATTCAAACCAAGACTCTTAAGAGGAAAAAAAATGTTGGGTAAAGTTATTTTATATCAACTCAAAAACATAAAAGACATTCAGTTATTGCTAAACCAAGCACTTAGGAAGGAAATATCTTTACCATTTAATATGTGTAAAAATACATATATTTGGAAGCAGTGGTAAAATGTATGTAATTAAAATTGCAATAAAGCCCAGACCATGATTCTTTATAGCAGAAGAAAATGTTATCTAATTCAGTCTATCCTGTTCTTTTATACAAGTGTCCCACATAAAAAAAAAAAGAAAAAGAAAAAGAAAAAAAAAAAAACAGAAACACATATAGGAGAGAAACATACTCCTTAATCAAGAGTACAGTCATTATAATTAAAACACAGATAATGCAGCTATTATGATTATCAGACAAGGAAATAAAACTAGTCTAATAAATGTGTTTTTAAACACTAGGGAAAAGCTGGATAGCACCCATAAATTAATGGGAAATTTTAGTAGATGATTAGAAACCACAAGGGAAAACTAAATGGAAATTCTAGAAAGGAAAACTATGGTACCCAAAGTGAAAAGTTTGTTGAATAGTTTTAATATTCTGCTCAATACCGATGAAGAAAAATCAGTAAACTTGTGCACAAGTATTCAACTTATACAATTTGAAGCAAAGGAAAAATAATGATGATAATAAAAAACACAAAAAGTATAAAATATTTCATATTCAAGACTTTGGGTATTTTGTGGCACAATGTTAAATGGCATAACATATACATAATTTCAACCCTAGAAAATAGCAAAATGAAGTAGAAGAATTATTAGAGGGATTGTGGGAACATGGCCAATGGGTTAGGCATATCAGTCTTAGCTCTGACTAAAACAACAAAGAAAAAGCCAGAGAGTGCTGTGGGGACCTGCCTTGAGACACAGAAAACCAGGACACTGCTTCCCAACTCCCACAAGAGTGAGGGTCAGAGATACAAAGAAGCCAAAACAAAGAACGTAGAAAACAGCAACAACATAGAATAAGAAGAACAAAGTGTCAAAAAGAAAACTTAACATACACCACACAACAGCTAAATGAAACCCTAGAGTAAAGACAGAAGCTAATCAACTGAATAAACTCATCAAGATAAAAAAAGGTGATCAGGGAGCAACAAAAAAATTACAAACCATACTAAGAGAGAAGGAAGACATGGACCAGTCCAATGAACAAACTAAAAACCAAGAAGAATGCAGAACACTGAACAACTAATCAAAGCTGTCCAAACAAATATCATGCACCAACTTGCTGAAGTGAAAGAAGAGATAAGGATATTCAGGAGACATGGGGAGAACACACTGAAGAAATTGTAAACATACATAAAAAGATAATGGATATGACGGTTATGAATGGCACAATACAAGAAATCAAAAATAGATAAGAACCACAAAACAGCAGATTTGAGCAGGCTGAGGAAAGACTTAGTGATGTGGAAAACGGTACCTCTGAAATTAAACACATAGTAGAAGAAATAGATAGAAAGATAGAAAAAATCCAACAAGGATGTAGGAATTTGAATGACAACACAAAATGCACAAAAATATGCATTATAGGCATCCCAGAGGGAAAAGAGAAGGGAAAGGGGAAAGAAGGAGTGTTGGATGAAATGATGGCTGAAAACTTTCCAACCCTATTAAGGGAGATGGATGTACATGTTCAGGAAGCACAACACACCCAAACAGTATAATTCCCAACAGACATGCTCCAAGACATATAATCGTTAAACTGTCCAATGCTCAAGACAAAGAGAAAACACTGAAAGCAGCAAGAAAAAAGAGAAGCACCACATACAATGGAAGCTCAATAAGATTAAGTGCTGATTTCTCATCTAAAACCATGGAGGCAAGAAGACAGTGGTATGATATATTTACGGTACTAAAAAAAATAATATATATATATATTCCAGCCAAGAGTTCTCTGTCTAGCAAAGCTGTCATTCAAAAATAATGGAGAACTCAAAATATTCACAGATAAAGAGAATTAAAAGAGTATGCCAGGGAAACGGATGTGGTTCAAGAGGCTCGGCGTCTGTCTACCATATGGAGAGACCAGGGTTCGATCCCCGGTACCTCCCGGTAAAAAAAAAAAAAAAGAGTATGCCAATAAGAAACCTACCTTTCAAGAAATACTAAAGGGAGTTCTCCAGGTTGAAAGCAAAAAACAGGAGAGAGAGAGTTGGAGGAGACTGTAAGAACAACTAAAAAGACAAAAAGAGAAATAAAAACAATATATGACATACATAAACCCAAAAAAAATATGGCTAATGTAATTCCTTGAGAGTAATAACGTTGAATGCTAATAGATTAAACTCACCTGTCAAGAGACACACATTGGCAGAATGGATAAGGAAATATGGCCCATCTATATGTTGTCTTTAAGAAACCCACTTCAGACCCAAGGATTCAAGAAGGCTGAAAGTGAAAGGCTGGAAAACAATCCTACAAGCAAGCAAAAAAAAGTATGGGAGTAGCTATATTTTAAATGCAAAACTGTTGCAAGAGACAAAGATGGACACTATATATTAGTGAAAGGGGTAATCTTTCAAGAAGAAAGAACAATCATAAACATTTATGAACCTAACAGGGGCACCTCAAAATACTTGAGGCAAACACTAGAAAAACTACATGGAGAAATAGATGCCTCTATAATTATAGTGGGGAGCTTTAATACACCATTATCATCATTAGACAGAACATCTCAACAGAGAATCAATAAAGAAACAAAGACTTTTATTAATACATTAGAGGATCTGCATTTAAAAGACATATACAGAACACTACACCCAAATTCAGTGGGATATACATTCTTTTTGAGTGCACATGGATCATACTCCAAGATAGACCACATACTAGGCCACAGAAAAAATCTGAATAAATTCATAAAGATTGAGATTATGCAAAGTAATTTCTCTGACCACAATGGAATGAAATTGGAAATCACTAAGGGCTAGAGAACCAGATTAGACACAACGATATGGAAGTTAAACAACACATTCTTAGACAAGAGTACGCTCTTAGACACTCTGGGTCAAAGAGGAAATTTCAAAAGAAATCAGTAACTACCTTGAAATGAATAAAAATGAAGATATAACATAACAAAACCTAAGGGATGTAGCAAAAGCAGTACTGAGAGAGAAATTCATAGCCATAAATGCTTATACCAAAAAAGAAGAAACTTAATTGCAAACCTGGAGGAATTAGAAAAAAATCAAACAAACCACAAAAGAAATAGATAGAAGGAGGTATCAAAGATTAGAGCAGAACCAAATGAAATAGAAAATAAGAAAGAACTAGGAAAAAAAAAATCAAAAGCTGGTTCTTCGAGAAGATCAATAAGCCCTTAGCTAGACTAACAAAGAAAAATAGAAGAAGCAAATACACAAAATAAGAAATGAGGAAGGGAATATCACCACTGACTCCACAGAAGTAAAGAGTACCATAAGAGGATATTTTGAAAAATTATTTGTCAACAGGAAGGATAATTTAGAGGAAATGGACAAATTCCTCAAAACTCACAAGCAATCTACATTGATGAAAGAAGATCATCAATGTCGATCAATGAACTCAACAGTCAAATCCCAAGTAAAGGGATAGAATGAGCCATTAGAAACCTACCAAGTAATAAGGGCCCAGGTCCAGACAATTTCAAAGGTGAATTCTACCAAATATTCTGGAAAAGAACTAACACCAATACTGCTTAAACTCTTCCAAAAAATAAACATAGAAGGAACATTGAATAACTCATTTTATGATGCCAATATTATCCTAATACCAATTCCAAACATAGATACCACAAGAAAAGAAAATTGCAGACCAATCCCTCTAATGAACCTAGATGCTAAAATCCTCAATAAAATACTTGCTAAGCTCATTCAACAACACATCAAATGAAATATACACCATGACCAACTAGGTTTCATGCTAGTACACAAGGATGGTTCAACATAAGTAAATTAACCAATCTAATACACCACATAATCTAATCAAAAGAAAAAAAATCACAGGATCATCTCTATAGATGCAGAAAAAGAATTCAACAAAATATAGGACCTTTTCCTGATAAAAACACTGCAAAAGATAAGAAAAGAAGGAAATTTTCTGAACATGATAAAGGGTACCTATGAAAAACCCACAGCTAACATTGTATACAATGGTGAAATACTAAAAGCTTCCCCTCTAAAATTGGGAACAAAACAAGGATGCCCACTGACACTGCTCATATTTAACATTGTCTTAGAAGTACTTACTTAAACACTGAGGCAAGAAAAAGATATAAATTGCATCAAAATTAGGAACAAAGAAGTAAATATTTCACTATTTGCAGATGAAATGATCCTGTACATAGAAAGCCCTGAGAAATCTGCAACAGAATTCTAGAGTTTATAAATGAGTTCAGTACATTTGCAGGCTATAAGATCAGTGTGCAAAAATCAGTAGCATTTCTGAACACCAATAATGAACAATCTGAGGAGGAAATCAAGAAAAAAATATCATTTACAATAGTAACTAAAATAATCACATACCTAGGAATAAATTTAAATAAAAATGTAAATGACTTATACAAAGAAAACTATACAACACTCTTAAAGGAAATTAAGGAAGACTTAAATAAATGGAAGAATATTACCTGTTCAAGGATAGGAAGACTAAACATCATTAAGATGTCTATCCCAACAAAAATAATCTACAGATTTAATGGAATCCCAATAAAAAGCAAAACAGCATTTTTACTGAATTGGAATAACTAACTATAAAAATTATTTGGAAGGGTAAGATGCCCCAAATAGCTAAAGACATATTGAAAAAGAAAAGTGAAGTTGGAGGAATCACACTACCAGCCTTTAAAACATAGTACAAAGCTACAGTGGTCAAAGCTGCATGGCATTGAAACCAGGTTAGACATAGTGATCAATGGAACTGAACTGAAAATTCCGATATAGATCCTTGCCTATACAGTCATCTGACATTCAACAAGGCCACCAAGCCAACTCAACTGGGAAAGAATTGCCTCTTCAACAAATGGTGCTTGGAGAACTGTATATCCATATCCAAAAGAATGAAAGAGGAACACCATCTCATACCTTATACAAAAATCAACTCAAGATGGATCAAAGATCTAAATATAAGAGCCAAACCATAAAGATCTTGGAAGATAATGCAGGGAAGCATCTACAGTACGTTGCAATAGGAAATGGTTTCATGAACTTCACACCTAAAGCACAAGCAGTGAAAGAAAAAAAAATAGATAAATGAGATTGCCTCAAAATTAAAAACTTTTGCACCTCAAAGAAGGTTATCAAGACAGTAAAAAGGCAGCCTACCCAATGGGAGAAAATACTTGGCAACCCTATATCTGATATAAGCCAAATATCCAGCATATATAAAGAAATCTTACACCTCAAAAAAAAAGATAAACAGCCCATTTTAAAAATGGGCAAGCAACTTGAAAAGACCCTTCTCCAGGGAATAAATACAAAAGGATAAAAAGCACATGAAGAGGTGCTTGACATCACTAGCTATTAGGGATATGCAAATCAAAACTACAATGAGATACCATCTTACACCCATTAGACTGGTAGCTATTAAAAAAACAGAGGACTATAAATTTTGGAGAAGATGTCGAGGAAGGGGTACCCTCATCCCTTCTGGTGAGAATGTAGAATGGTCCAGCCATTGTGGAGGACAGTATGGTGGTTCCTCGAAAGACTAACTATTGAACTGCCATATGATCCAGCAATTCCACTGCTGGGTATATACCCAGAACTGAAAGGAAAGACACAAACAGATATATGCACACCGATGTTCATAGCAGTATTATTCACTATTTCCAATAGTTGGAATCAACCCAAATACCCATCAACTGATGAATGGATAAACAAAATGTGGTACATACATACAACAGAATATTACTTAGCTGTAAGAAGGAATGCAGTTTCAACACATGGGAAAACATGGATGAATCTTGAGGATCTTATGTTGAATGAAGCAAGTCAGGCATTGAAGGATGAACATTACACTATCTCATTGATATGAACTAAGCAAA
The DNA here is from genome assembly GCA_026826555.1 of Tolypeutes matacus. Classification (NCBI taxonomy): domain Eukaryota; kingdom Metazoa; phylum Chordata; class Mammalia; order Cingulata; family Chlamyphoridae; genus Tolypeutes; species Tolypeutes matacus. The sequence continues at coordinate 937,878 of JAKSZT010013215.1, read as the reverse complement.
TTGAGCAGACTCAGAGAGCTATTTTCTGGAAGATAGGTTTACAGGAAATAGAAAGAGAGAAGAAGGTTGTGAACTAACGTTCATATGCATGTAATATATGGTAAAGTGAACGTGTGTAGTTGCGCACTGAAGTTATATGACAGGAGGGAAGTGATATTTTTGGGATATTTTGGGAAGTGATATTTTAACAAATGGGTAGATTGGGGAATGTGGGTTGGAAGGTCCAGGGAACTGGGGGGATAGTTGGGAGAGGGACCAGGTGACCATGGGGATTGTTAGCTATGTGGCTGAAAGTACAAAGTTTGGAATGCTCTTATAGCAATAAGACAAGGAAGGGTTACTGGTTTAGGGTGTTGGGTGGGGGGACATTTGGGACAGGGCACAACTGGAGCAGGCTTCTAGGGAATGTGTGAGTGATCATTTTGTCATAGTGTGTTGTATCAGTGGCTGGAGACCCACATAAAGAGTGGGAAGGGGTTGGGCTACCATGATGGGGAGGAACAATTTGTTCACAAACAGAGGGGCAGGAGTCTCTTGAGCACATGGGTGTTCCCTAATAGGGGAGGACAAACCAGTGTGTAAAGACTTTATTGCTGTTGCAAGTAACTATGAATTTTGTTATCCAACAAATGAAGCCAGGGCATCACCATGGGCCCCAAGGGGAGTGGGAGGGATGAATAGAATAGGTGAACAGGGGGTATTTATTGGGCAGTGGAAGTGATCTACATGATCTTGCAATGATGGACACAGGCCATGTGAAACATCACCAGAATTTGTAAAAGTGTACAGTCTAAAATGTAAACCATAATGTAAACCATTGACATGGTTAGTAACTATGTTTCACTATTTATATATCAGTTGTGACAAAGGTGCTATTCACATATAAAAAGGTATTAATACGGGAATGGGAAAAAAGGGGACATAGGAATATGGGAGTCTCCTGTATTCTGTATGTGACTTTATTGTGACCTAAATCTTCTTTGAAAGTAAATGAAAAAAATTAAGACACTGGGGAATAAATGGAAGAAAATGCCACTGTACATTCAGGACTCCAGATATTACAGTGCTGAAAAGTAAAACGTCAAAAAATTTTTTTAAAAATATTTTCATTATTTTTAAATATCCCAATCTTTTAGTTTTATTTTATTTTTAGTTTTTTAAAATTTTTTATGCATTTTCTTTCTTATATTTAAATCCATCAATATTATTTCATTTTCCTGTTAATTGTATTTGGCTATTTTAATGGTTTCATTTTAGAAGAAGCTTTGGATCACAGAAGGGTTACAACTGGGGCAGGGGAGGATCATTGGTGTGGGTTGTCATTGATGGGGGATACATGGGAGGAAGTTCACATGGGCATATATATAAAGTACATAAAATTGTCCAAATGTTCACAGGGCATTGTCACAGTGGATGGAGACTCACACAATAACCGAGATAATATTGAATTTTCATCCTGTAGAGCTCTGTCATATACTCTAATGGAGCAGCAACAGCCCCCCAAGTACAGAGACGATGACTGGTGAAAGAAGATGATCCATTGATGAAGATTTGATATAGGTGACTATGCTTATAAACCTTTGCTCTTGAAATTGAAACAGCCTATTGTTGTGGGGTGCCTAAGAGTTGCCTCCTGAGATCCTTCTTGCTACTCAAATATGGCCTCTCTCTAAGCCAAACTCAGCATATAAATGCATTACTTTCCCCCAGCTTGGGACATGACTCCCAGGGATGAGCCTCACTGGCACCAAGGAATTACTACCAAGCACCAACAAGCAGGGCAACTGGAAAAAGACTTTGAATAGAATGGGGAAAGGTAAATATAAATGAGTTTATATGGCTAAGAGACTTCAAATTGAGTCAGGGGGTCATCCCAGAATTAACACTTATACACATCTCAGCAGGATATCATAGACTGCCAAAGTGGATACTACTACAAATACTGGGGCTCCTGATGTCTCTGGAGACACCCAGACCTTATAGTCAGGGCAGATAGCTCAGGAGTTTGTGCCTTGCCAGTGGGCCGTACTTTGGAGCTTGTGTTCCTGAGAGTGACAGAGTTGGACTCAGTTATGGCTTCCCCACACATGGCTTATCTGTTCCTTCAATTTAAACCTATACTTGGTGTTGAAGTTTGTAGGTGTACATCCAAGAGACTGGAATCTTTGCACTGTCCTTGTGCAAGCTGGGCCTGGAACCTCAGCAGAGTTGTAACACCTACTCTGCAGTTCACTGGACTCACCCAGGACAACTAACAAGGAGATGAAGATTGACAACGATCATACCAAGGAAATGAGAGAGCTGACAACTGCAAGGAAGAGAGTCTTATCCATCAGCTATACAGGATAGAAGCCTCCTCTCAGTTAGAGGTGGATTGGATGTCACCATCCCAGAATCCTCAGAATTGGGGAATTAACTATGGTCTAGAGTGGACTTACTGGTATTCTAATATAGACATTTTGTGATTCTAGCACCGGAAGATATTACAAAATTGATGTAGAGGTAGTGACCACTGGAAGCTCTAGGGGCAGGGAAAGGGAAAAACAACTATAACATGGGGTTTTTTCAGGACTTGGGAATCATCCTGAATGACATTACAATGACAGCTATAGGTCATTTTATATCATCACATAACATGCAGAACTGTATGGGAGAGAGTGTAGACTGCAATATGAGCTATGGTCCATGCTCAGTGGCAAAGTCGCAGGATGTGTTTATCAATCACAATGAACGTGCCACACTAATGAAGGATGTTTATGTGGGTGGGTGTGGGACATGTGTGGAATAGGCATATGGGAATCCCTATATTTTTTGTGTTAAATTTATGTAATCTAAGTATCTTTTTAAAAATTTAAAATTAAAAAAAAATAATTACTAGAAGAGATAATATCTGAAATCAAAATTTATCAAGTACATAAATGCTCAGTTCTAAGAATATCAGTGAGCACAAAGCATAATGAATGCAATGTGAATTACTATTTGGCATAAAACAAATATGAAAAATAGGAAAATTACCCAGAAAAAAACATATAAATGTAAAAGTTGATTTTTTATGATAAAATAATAATTTCATTTAAAAAAATGCCAAAAGAACAACATATTTTAAAAGGTAGGATTTAATTAAAATTGTAAGACTGTTTTTGTCTATCTAGGAAAAATATAGTATAAAAACATCACCAGTTCCAAAGAGATTCACTAGTGAATTCTAAATAATTTAGCAAGAAATAATTTCAAATTATACAAATTTTTCAGAGAATAGATAAATATAGCTTCCTTTCCTACTTGTATAGTCAAAATAAATTTAAAACCAAATCCTGAAAAAGACCTTACAAAACAATAACATTACCAACTAATATCCCTTGTAGGCATACATACAAAAATCCTTAAGAAAACATTAGCAAATATCACTCAGTGCTATATAAAAAAAAGATAATATAAGCAAGAGAGATATTTCCCAGAAATTAAATGATTAAAATTTGAAATGCAATCAATTACTTAACCATATTAAGATTAAAGAAGAAAAGCCACGTGATCATCTCAAAAGATGTGTGAAAGGACTTGGGCAATTTAAATTCATTAAAAAACAGAATGCATTATGGAATTACAAAAAGAAGGAAACTTTCCCAGGCTGGTAAAGGGTATCTTCCTTTTTTATCTAACACTGTATTAGACATTACCAAAAATTTTAGCAGGTTTAAACAATATCTGGGAGTGAGTGTAGCTCAGTGGTTGAAAGGGTGTTTCACATGTACATGGCTCCAGGTTCAGTCCCTGGTACCTCCTAAAATAATTAAAAGTTTAGGAGAGATCCAAGATGGAAGAAGAGGGAAAGGCAGGCTGCTCTCTTCTTCTAGAAACTGTGGGAAGACAGTCAGGTTTCTGAGTCATAGAGTTAGCTATGGTGATATGTGGTCTATCAGAGAAGGTGGCTGGAGAGCTGGAGAGGGGGACCCAGCTGGGAGCTAGGGTGTGGTGGACAACAAGGGAATAAGGCTAAGGGGAGCTGTGGGGTGAGGTGGCTGGACACTGGGCAAGTAGAGGGTGGTGGGGCACTCAGGGCAGTGTAGAGCTGCCCAGAGAGTCACCAGAAGAGCAACCAGAAATAGGACAATCAAGACAGTGAGAAGGGACCTAGCAAGTCACCAGAGGGTTGAAAGGGAGGCCTGTTTTGGTTTATTTTTTCTTTTTTTCCCTTCCTCACTTCAGTACCTGTGGAGAGGTGGGCAGTGGAGTGATTGATTGGCAGACACAATCAACGGATAAGGAAGGTCCTAGTCAGTTGCAGGTGGCCTGAGAGAGTGACCCAGTTGAGTTTTTTTTTTTAATTTGTTTTCCCCTCCCTCTCTCCCTCCTTCCCTTTCTCCATCCTTTTCACCCTTCCTCCCTCTCTTCATCTCTCATCATCTGGGCACTGGCAGTAAGCAGAAAATGGGATTGATTGATGAGTAAGAACAGCACCAGGAAAGAGCTTACCTCAAAGCCAGTGACCTGGGAAGGGTGCCAACATTTTTGTTGTTCCTTTTATTTCTTTTCTCTTGCATTTTTTACTTTTTTCTTCCTTTTATTCTTTTTTTCTTCATTTCTTTTTTATTGTCTTTTCTTTTTTCCTTTTTTTTGTTTTGACTTTTTTTACATTGTATTCATTTTATATATATATATATATATATTTCTTTCCTTTTATTTTTTATGTATACATACATATTTAATTTTCTTTCTTTTTTCTCTTTTTGTTCTTCTTTCTTTTTCATTTAAACACAGACAATTCTATAGATTTAGAATAAGAAGAACCAAATGTCAAAGAAGACCCTTAGCCCAAAGCCAAACAAAAATAAAACCCTAAGCAAGAAAGAATAAGCACATCAAGATAAATAGACACCTAGACATCAGCAAAAAATTATATCCCATACTAAAAACAGGCATATATGACCCAGTCAAATCAACAAACTAAAATGTAGGAGAAGATACAGAATGTGGAGCAATTAATCAAAAATGTCCAAACAAATATCCTAAGTGAATTCAATGAGATAAGGGAAGAGAAAGGATATTAAAAAGATAGTAGGTGGAGAAAAAAAGTAGCTCAGTGGTTTGAGCACTTACTTCTCATGTACAAGGTCCCAGGCTCAATACCTGGTATATCCTAAAACTAATAATAATAATAATAATAATAATAATAGTAATAAACATCTGGATAAACATACAGAAGAAATTGCAAACATACATAAAAATACAGATCTTATGGTAATGAAAGTCACAATGGAAGAAATTAAAAATACACTAGAATCACAAAACAGCAAATTTGAACAGGGAGAGGAAGAAATTATCAAAGTGGAACATAAGACATCTGAAAAAAACACAGATAGTAGAACAGAGAAACAAAGAAATGGGAAAAATCATAGGGAATCAGGGAATTGAATGACAATATGAAACATAGAAACCACAGATATTGGGTGCCCCACAGGCAGAAAAGAAGGAAAAAGAGGCAGAGGGAATGTTTGAGGAAGTCATGTTTGGAAAATTCCCAACTCTTATGAAAGACAAGGATGTACATATCCAGGAAGTACAGCACATGCCAAACAGAATAATTCCTAGCAGATCTACTCCAAGACACAAAATCAGATTGTCAAATACCAAAGATAAAGAGAGAATCCTGAAAGCAGCAAAAGAAAAAAGATCCATCACTTTAATATAACAGTTGTTTAATAAGATTAAGTGCTGATTTCTTAACTGAAACCATGGGGGTGAGAAGGCAGTGATAAGATATAGTTAAGATGCTGAAAGAAAAAAAAAAGACTGCCAACCAAGAATTCTGTATCCAAAAAAAATTGTCCTTCAAAAATGAGGGAAAGCTCAAAATATATACAGATAAACAAAAATTGAAAGAATTTGTCAGCTTCAGGAAATACTACAAGGAGTTCTGCAAGTTGAAAGAAATAGACAGAAGAAAGAAGTTTGAAAAAGACTATAGAAAAGAAGACTATAAGTAAGGGTATCTAAAAAGTAAAAAGAGAAACAAAATTTAAAAATGACATATATAAGTCTAAAGGAAAAATGGCTGAAATAAACACTGCCTTTAAAGTAACAGTGAAGGTTAATTGATTAAAATGCCCAATTAAGGGACACAGACTGACAGAATGGATTAAGAAAATATGATACAACTATATGCTGCTTCAGGAGACTCACCTTAGATACAAGGACACAAATAGGTTGCAAGTAAAATGTTGGAAAATGATTTTCCATGCAAAAAGTACCCATAAAAGGGCTGAGGTAGCTATACTAATATCAGATAAAATAGACATTAAGCACAAAACTGTTGTAAGAGACAAAAAAAGGACATTATATTAATGAAAGGGGCAGTCTACCAAAAAGAAAGAACAATCATAAATATTTATGCACCTAACCAGGGTGCCCCAAAATACACGAGACAAATAGTGACAATACTAAAAGGAGAAAGAGATGTCTCTACAGTCATAGTGGGGACTTCAATATACCACTCTTAGCAATAGACAGAACATCTTGATAGAGTATCAATAAAGAAAAAGAGATTTTAGAGAAACTAGGCCTAATGGACATATATAGAACATTGTACTCCAAAAGAGCAGAATATATATTCTTCTCAAGAACTCATGGATTATTCTCCAGGATAGACCATTTGTTAAGACACAGACAAAGTCTCAACAAATTTGGAAAATTTGAAAGTATAACAAAGCACAATCTCTAACCCCAAAAGAATGAAGCTGGAAGTAAAAACTGGTCAGAAAACAGCAAAATTCACAAATATATGGAAGTTAAATAACAATCTTAAATAATCAGTGGGTCAAGGAGGAAATTGGAAGAGAATCAGTAAATACATTGAAGTGAATTAAAAAGAGAACTCAACATATCAAAACTTATGGGATGCGACAAAATCAGTGCTGAGAAGGAAATTTATAGCCATAAATCCCTACATTTGAAAAGAAGAAAGAACTAAAATAAAATATGTAACTGCACATCTGGAGGAATGAAGGAAAGAACAACAAAGAATTACAAAGCAAACAGAAGGAAAGAAAAAACAATGACTAGAGCAGAATTAAATGAAATTGAGAATTTTAAAAAATAGAGAAAATTAATAGAACCTAAAGCTGTCTTTTTGAGATTAATAAAATTGAAAATCCTTTAGCTAGACTAACAAAGAATAAAAGAGAGAAGATACAAAGAACATCAGAAATGAGGGATTAGACATCACCCCTCACCCAAGAGACATAAAGAGTATTATAAGAGGATACTATTAAAAACTGTATGCCAATGAGTTATACAATATAGATATAATGGACAAATTTTTAGAAACACAAAAGTAACCTGCACTGATAAATGAAGAACTAGAAGACTTCTACAGAACAATCACAAGTAATGAGACAGAATCAGTCATCAATTCTTACCCAGGACCACATGCCTTCAAAGGTGAATTCTATTGATCATTCAAAAAATAATTAACATTAATCCTGCTCAAACTCCTCCAAAAATTGAAGAGAAGGGAATATTACCTAACCCATTCTATGATGCCAACATCACTCTAATACCAAAGCCATATAAAGAAGCTAAAGGAAAAGAATCCCTCTAAGGAACCAATCTTTCTAATGAAAGACTCTTGATGTAAAAATCCTTATCAAAATACTTGGAAATTGCATCCAAAAAACATCAAATGAACTCTACACCATGATTTAGAGGGTTTTGTCTCAGGTATGCAAGGATGGTTCAACATAAGAAAATCAAATAATGTAATACACCATATTAATAGATAGAAGGAGAAAAACTACATGATCATATCTATTGATGCAGAAAAGACATTCAACAAAATTCAGCATCCTTTCGAGATAAAAACACTTCAAAGATAAGAATATAAGGAAACTTCTTCCACATGATAAGGGTCATATAAGAACAAACCTTAGCTAACAACATATTTAATGGTGAAAAGCTGAAAGCTTTCACTCTAACATCTGGAATAAGAAAATGATGCCCACTGTCACCACTGTTATTCAACACTGTATTAGAAGTTCTTGCTAGAGTACTTAGACAAGAAAAATAAATAAAAGGAATCCAAATTAGAAAGAAAGAAGTAAAACTTTCACTATTTGCAAATGACATGATGCTAGGTATAGAAAGTCCTGAAAAACTACAACAAAGCTACTAGAGCTGATAAACAAGTTCTATTGATCATTCAAAAAATAATTAACATTAATTATCAAGATCAATAAGCAAAAATAAGTAGTGTTTCTTTAAACCAATAGTCAGTCATCTGAGTAGGAAATCATTGAAAGAATTCCATTTACAATAGCAGCTAAAAGAATCAAATATTTAAGAATAAACTTAACTAAAGGCTTAAAGAACTTGTTTACAGAACATTACACAACATTGCTAAGAGAAATCAAAGAAGTCCTAAAGAAATGGGAGGATATTTCAAGTTCATGGACAGGAAGACTAAACTTCATTAAGATGTCAATTCTTTCTAAACTGATTTATAGATTCAACACAAACACAATAAAAATTCCAATAGCATTTTTCACAGAAATGGAAAAATTTTTTGGAAGGGTAAGGGTGACCAAATAGCCTAAAAATTCTTGAAAAAGAAAAATAAATTTGGAGGACATATGTTACCTCACTTTAAAGCACACTACAAAGCTACAGTGGTCAAAATTGCATGGTATTGGCACAATGATAGACATATTAACCAATGAAACTGAATTGAGAATTAAGAAATATATCTGCATATCTATGGCCAACTGATATTCAACAAAGCTGCCAAGTCCACTTACTAGGACAGAATATTCTCTTTAAAAAATCGTGCTGGGAGAACTGGCTATCAAGATCCAAAAGAATGAAAGAGGATACTTGTCTCATGCCCTATAAAAATTAACTCAAGATGGATCAAAGATCTAAATATAAGTGCCAGGACCATAAAACTATTAGAAAATAACATAGGGAGGAATCAATGTGACCTTGTGGTTGGTAATGGTTTCATGAATTTTACACCCAAGTGTGAGCAACAAAAGAAAAATTAGATAAATTGGACCTCTTCAAAAATAAAAATATTTCTGCTTCAAAGAACTTTGACAAGAAAGTGAAAAGGCAGCCTACACAATGGGAGAAAATATTTGGAAACCATATATTAATATGGGTCTAATATCCAGTACATATTTTTAAAATTCTACAATCTAATAAGAAAAAGAAAAATATAACCCATTTTAAAAATGAGCAAGAGACTTGAATGGATACTTTTCCAAAGAGGAAACACAGATGGGTAAAAAGTCCATGAAAAGATGCTCAAAATCACTAGCTGTCAGGGAAATGTAAATCAAAACTATAATGAGGTATCAATTTCAAACCTACTAGACTTCCTGCTATTAAAAAAAAACAAAAATCTACAAGTGTTGAAGAGGATGTGGAGAAATAGGAACACTCATTCACTCCTGGTGGATATACACAATGGTGCAGCCACTGTGGAGGACATTTTGGCAGTTCCTTAGGAAGCTAAGTATTGAATTGCCATATGGTCAGGCAATCCCACTACTAGGTATATACCCAGAAGAATTGACAGCAGGGACACTAAGAGATATATTTAGTGAAGGCTAATAGCAGCATTACTCACAATTGCCAAAAGATGGAAGAAACCCAGGAGTCCATCAACAGATGAAAAGATAAACAAAATTTAATATATCCATCTGATGGAATATACTCAGTTGTAAGAAATAATGCAGCATTATACACTATGCAACTACATAGATGAACTTCGAGGATCTTATGTTGAGTGAAATATGTCAGACACAAAGGGACAGATTTTGCCTGATCCACTGATATGAACTAAGAATAGTGAGCAGACTCATGGAAGTAGTGTTTGAAAGATAGTTTGCCAGGATATAGAAGTGGAGTAGAGATTGGCAAGCTGATATTTAATCAATGTAGAATTTATAATTAAGTTAGTTGTAATGGTTTGGAAATGGATGGAGGCCATGGTGACACAACGATGTGAGAATAATTAACAATGCTGAAGTGTGAGTGTGAATGTGATTGAAAGGGGGAGTTTTGGACCATACATGATGCTAGGAGGAAAGCTACAGGATAAAACAGGGCATTGTATAACATAGAGAACTCTGGGGTGGCCAAAGATTGTGGTTAATTATACAATATAAGAATGTTCTTTCAGGATTTATAACAAAGGTATGTTACTAGTACAGGGAGTAGATAGTGGTGTAATACATGTGGGAAAATTATAGCCATAAATCCCTACATTTGAAAATGTACCTAAAGCATATTTCTATGGGATATGAACGTGTGTGTGTTGTGACAGGTGTTTCTCGATAGAGGATCACACAGAAGACAACAAAATATTAGACATCCCTCCTGTGGAAGTGTTCTGCTACATTCTCAAATAAAATCATGAAAAATTCTGGAGTATATAGGCTATGAATAAGAAAAGGAAACAGGAAAATATTTTAAGCCCTTTATCTTATTTCTTGTGATTATGGATCTTATTCCTGTAAAAATGAAACTTAGCCTAATTATAATTGATGCCTAATAGTATTTCCTTGAAAACCCCAAATATGACCTTTCCCTAAGTCAAACTCAGCAGGTGAACTCACTACTTTCCCCCCAATGTGAGAGACACAACTCCTGAGAATGACCCTCCGAGAATGACCTTCCCTGGAATTAAGGGTTGATTGCCAAGTGATGACAAGTGATGCATTTATAAAGGATCCTAGAAAAAAAGAGGTAAACATTAAATTTAAAAAAGAGTGTTTATGGCAAAGAAATTTCAAAACTAGTCAGGAGGTCATTCTGGAGGTTTCATTCATGCAGGTCTCCGGCAGATTTCATTTAATTGCCACAGTAAACAAAGCCTCAAATAAAGTGATCCCAAGGGCTCCAGAGACTTCATGACACCATAGGCAAGGCACATAGCCTCGTGAAATCAACACCCTATTAGGGAATATATAATCTATGCCTTCAATGTAACATAGTTATACTTGTTTATAATTCCCCAACTCATGATTTTTCTACTCCTTTTAGTTGAACCTGTAATTCTCAATAAATCCATTAAATATATCTCTCAGAGTCTTAAGTTATTGGATTGTTTATATGCCAGTTGAGCCCTAAATCTTAGCAGAATTGCACCTAAAATCTACTATCTAGTTCTTCAAGCTCTCCCTGGTCAACCAGCAAAATTATGATGATGGACAAGTCCCACCCCAAAAAGGAAAGATTATCTACAACTGCAAGCAAAACAGTTCATTCCATCTACCCCATAATATCTGAGTCCTTTCTCCATCCGAAGTAGTCAAAGTGGACATCATCCCAAATCCCTCAGTATTTGGGATGAAATGAACAAACATAAGAGAGAGTGTAACCACGCATCAATGTAGAATTATTGTTATTGTAGTTAACTTGTGTAAACAGAAAAACTTGTAACATTGCTATAAACATAGTAGATGCCAGGGGTTCACAAGGGAGGGGAAGGGAGGAATAAGTGGAACACAGGGCATTTTTAGGGCAGACAAATTGCACTGTACGATACTGTAATGACATACATGACATTATAAATTTGACAAAACCGATAAAACTGTATGGCACAAACAGGAAACCATAACAGAAACAACAGGTGTAGCTTACTAGCAATGTTTCAATATTGGTTGATCAATTGCAACAAATGTACCATACTAATCTAAGATGCTAATAATAGGGGAAAATATGTCTAATATAATAGGGGGTTAATGGGAATTCCCTACTCTTTTGGTATAATTTTTCTGTAAATCTAAAACTTCTTTAAAAAAGAAAAAAGAAAAAAAAAAACAGTATCAATCTATTACTTGTGGAACAGTACTCTTAGCAGATCTTTATGGGGGTATCACAATGTTGCAATCAAAGTGTCAGCTGGGGTTGGCTCATCAACTGAATATGTGGCTGGGGAAGATAGTTGAAAGATGAGGACCATTTCTTTCTTGCTGGATATAGACTGCAGTATACTCTTAGTTCCTAAAGGTATCCCTTGGTCCTTGCCACATTGGCCTACAATGTTATATCCTTCATCAAAGTCAGCAAGAAAAAGAAAGTCTTCTAGCAATGCATGTTAAAAAGGGAGATCCAAAGAAGTCATTGGTCTATAGCAACTCTGAAATCTTAGGGGAGGAAATTTCCAGTTTCAGACCTGGGAATACTTTTCCCTGACATTAAGCATTACCCTCTGGACTCTTGGTCCTGCTGCACTTGGAATCATCCACCTTGGGGTCACTCTGAAGAAATGGGGTAGACCTCACAGTATCCAAATTTAGTTCAGATGTTCAGACAGATGATGCATACACCAAGGAGCTATGAGAAAACTTTTACATAATGAGGCTTTCTGAGGAGAGCTGTGTAGCTCTCAAGCAGGACCAAAAATGTCTTGAGATTACAGAGAATAGATTGTTTGGATTTTTAAAAAGTGGTTAGGTGATAGAACTAGGGAGAAACTTTCCATGTGCATTAGATTTCTATTATTGCTGTAAGAAATTACCATTAATTTGGTGGCTTGAAACAACATGCATTCCATTAATTTCTGTCCATACTCAAGGACAGGGAATTGCAGAATGATATAAGTCTGGGGATGCAAGTATGATGGAGCTTCTCAAGAGTCTTTCTGCCAGAATATCTATGAAAATCTACAACTAATACCATACATAATGGCAAAATATTGAGTATTTTCCCTCAAGACTAGACAAATACAAGGATATCCACTCTTACTATTAATATTCAATAGAGGACCTATACATTGCAGTTTGGCAAGCAAAAGAAATCACTGCATACATATTGGAAAGGAGGTCGTAAATGATATCATTATTAAAATTTGACCAGATTATCTCCATAGAAAATCCCAAGTATGCTAAAGATTATAGATTAGAACTAATAAGTGAATTTAGCAAGTTCATAGGACACAGAGTGAATATGCAGATGCGAATCTGCACTAAAACTGATTTACTGAGCAGCCCAGTGACGCTCGAACTGGGCGCCAGAAGGGGCAGAATCTGCAATCTTTAGCACTCCTTACTGACTAACATCAGAGCTTCAGCTAACCTGGGGAGTCCGGAAAGTGGGACTTGCTTGATTAATTTCCACGGGCCCAGCTAGGGTCCCTTCCGTAAGGAGGTTGGTCTAGAGGAGGAATTATTTTGGGACCTGCATTTGGCTAAAAAAAAAAAAAAAAAAAGTGAGGTCACCTCAACAAATGAAAAATAAATTCTTTTAAATTTAGTTTAATAGCTAAAAGCTGCTTCAGGACCTGCATATAGAACCTTGTGGGGAAATTCATTGATAAACACAAGTAGGCAGGAAGGATCCACGTGGACCCTAGGGGAATCATTGAGCCCCCTTAGCTCTGTTTGACTGCTTGCCTGTGTGGATCTTTGGTTTCTCTCTGTTACTTTCTGGTCTATTGCTATTATTCCCGTTTTCCTCCCCCCTTCCTTTTTCCTTCTATTTTTTTTTTAAATAGGTGCTGCCAGCTGGTCACTTCTTTGCTGGGCTTCTTATTCAGTAATTTCCCACTCACTGTATATATTGATTCTGTATTACAAACTATTGCTTATCCTTCCTGCATCTTTCTGCCTTATGTTTTCTGTTGTGGCTCTTAGAGACAACATTTTTTCATAGGCCCACAACGTAAGGGTGTCAAATTCTATCCCATCTATTTTGTTTTCTTCTTCTTTTTTCTTTTTTTTTTAATTAGTATTAACTTTTTCCTTTCAGACCTTTCTCTACTATTTCTCTCCCTCCTCATAATTCTAGCCTTCTAAATCACTACATAAATATATTCCTCCATTTGTTTTCCCAGTCCATTGTAGGAACTCCATATTTTTTCCTAGTACTCTATACTGCCTATACAAGTTAAATATTCTTCTCATTAAGTCTCATTTTGCCCCTCTTATAACTTTTATCAATATTTCTATTATCCTTCTGCCTTCCTTACATCTTTTGATTCCTCTGGCCCTAACCTTTTGCCTTCAAGGGAACATAGAAAGAAGCAAGGAAATAAAATAAGAAAAAAAACTGCCAAAGAGAAAACTTAACTCACACGCAGAACCAACAGCTAAATAAAATTGTAGAGCATACAGAAAAGCTAATCAACTGAACAAAACCCATCAAGATAATATGATGACCAGAGGGCAACGGAAAAATACAAATGACTCTGAGAAATTGGAAAACACGGACCAGTCCAGTGCATAAAATAAAAACCAGGAAGCAATGCAGTACATCGAACAACTAATCAAACCTATCCAAACAAATATCATTGACCAACTTAAAGAACTGAAGGAAGAGATTAAGGATATAAAGAAGACACTGGGAGAACATACTGAAGAAATAGCTAACACACCTAAAAAGGTAATGGATATGATGGCGAACAAAGACACAAGTCAAGAAATGAAAAAGACGCTGGACTCACATGACACCAGAATTGAACAGGCAGAGGAAAGAATTAGTGATATGGAAGACAATACAGTTGAAATCAAAGAGATTGTAGAAAAGATAGACAAAAAGATAGAAAAAATCCAGTATGGTCTCAGGGAATTAACCGATAATGCAAGACGCACAAACATACGCATTATGGGCATCCCGGAAGGAGAAGAAAAGGGAAGGGAACAGAAGGAGTGTTGAAGGAAGTTATGGCTGAAAACTTCCCAACTCTATTGAGAGAGAGGGATGTGCAGATCCAGGAAGCACAGCGCACCCCAAATAGTATAAATCCCAACAGGCCAACTCCAAGACATATACTTGTCAAATTGTCAAATGCTCAAGACAAAGAGAAAATACTCAAGGCAGCAAGAGAAAAGAGAACCATCATATACAAGGGAAGCACAATAAGATCAAGTGCAGATTTCTCAGCTGAAACCATGGAGGCAAGAAGACAGTGGTATGACATAGTCAAAACACTAAAAGAAAAAAACTTCCAGCAATGAATTTTCTATCCAGCAAAATTGGCATTCAAAAATGATGGAGAGTTCAAAATATTCACAGATAAACAGCAATTAAGAGAGTATGTCAATGGGAAGCGGCTGTGGCTCAATCAGTAGGGCTCCCGTTTACCATATGGGAGGCCCCGGGTTCGGTTCCCGGGGCCTCCTGGTGAAGGCAAGCCTGCCCGCCCGGCGTGGTTAGCTGACCCAGAGAGCACAAGCAGCAAAGGGGGGATAAATGAATAAATAAATAAAATCTTTAAAAAAAAAAAAAAAGAGAGAGTATGTCAAGAAGAAACCAGCACTTCAAGAAATACTAAAGGAATCTCTACAAATTGAAAGGAAAAAACAAAGGAGAGAGAGTTGGAGGAGAGTTTAAAGACAACTGAAAACTCAAAAAGAGAAACAAAACAACATATGACATACATTAACCCAAAGAAAAAATGACTGAAGTAAGAAATTCGTTACGAGTAATAACACTGAATGTTAATGGATTAAATTCACCAATCAAAAGACACAGATTGCCAGAATGGATAAGAAAATAAGATCCATCTATATGCTGTCTACAAGAAACCCACCTTCGGCCCAGGGATTCAAGGAGGCTGAAAGTGAATGGCTGGAAAACCATTTTACAAGCTAACAATAGCCAAAAAAGGGCAGGAGTAGCTATTCAAATATCTGACAAAATAGACTTTAAATGCAAAACTATTGTAAGAGACAAAGATGGACACTACATATTAGTAAAAGGAGTAATCTCTCAAGAAGAGAGAACAATCATCAACATTTACGCACCTAATCGAGGTGCCTCAAAATATGTGCGGCAAACTCTGGAAAAACTAAGAGGAGAAATAAATTCCTCTACAATTATAGCAAGGGACTTCAACATACCACTATCATCATTAGACAGAACATCTAGGCAGAGAATTAATAAAGAAACTAAGGCATTCAACAATACATTAGAAGATTTGGACTTAATAGACATATACAGAACACTACACCCAAATACAGCGGGATATTCATTCTTCTCCAGTGCACATGGAACATATGCCAAAATAGACCACATGCTAGGCCACAAATCAACAATGAATTCAGAAAGATTGAGATTATACAAAGTAATTTCTCTGACCACAACGGAATGAAGTTGGAAATCAATAAGGGCCAGAGAAACAGGTTAGGCACAAGGATATGGAAGTTAAACAACACACTCTTAGACAAACAGTGGGTCAAAGAGGAAATTTCAAAAGAAATCAGTAACTACCTTGAAACTAATGAAAACAACAACACAACATATCAAAACCTATGGGATGCAGCGAAAGCAGTCCTGAGAGGGAATTTCATAGCCATAAATTCATATATAAAAAAAAGAAGAAAGAGATAAAATTGAAGACCTAACTGCACACTTGGAGGAATTGGAAAAACAACAACAAACTAAACCTAAAGGAAGTAGAAAACAGGAAATAACAAAGATTAAAGCAGAACTAAATGAAATAGAGAATAAGAAAGCACTGGAAACAATAAACAAAACCAAAAGCTGGTTCTTCGAGAATATCAACAAAATTGACAAACCCTTAGCCAGACTAACAAAGAAAAAGAGAGAACAGATGCAGATACATAAAATAAGGAATGAGCAAGGTGATATCACTACTGACCCCACAGAAATAAAGAGTATCATAAGAGGATACTTTGAAAAATTATATGCCAACAAGAATGACAATGTAGAGGAAATGGACAAGTTTCTAGAAACTTGGTATCTGGCAGTCTCCGGCACTCCGTGTGTGACTTTGCTGTGACGTAAAACTTCTTTGAAAATTAAATGAAAAATTGGGAGACAATGGTGATTGAGAAGAGGAAGGTGTCATGGCACACCAGACATCCGATAACACAGTGATAAAGGGAAGGAAAAAAGGGAAAAGGGAAAAGAGAAAGGGAAAAAAAAATGAATATATATATATATTTTTTTAAGGCATTTCCTTTGCTTTTTTGCCCATTTTTTGAACATCCCAATCCACTAATTATACTTTAGTTTTGTTCTTTGTTTGCTTATTTGTTTTTTTTTCCTTCTCTCTCTTTTTTTTTTCCCCTGAGTTTCCTTATGTTTGTCTCTTGCATGTAAGCTTACCACACTTGTTTCTTTTTCCTAGTAAGTGTACTTGATTATTTTATGGACTAAATGTTCATGGTGGATTTGGATCATAGAAGGGTTACAATGGGTACTGCAGTGGATTATTGGGGGGGATGTCTGGGGGAGGTTCCGTGGGGATTGGTTCATCCGAATATACATGAAAGATATACAAAATCGTTCAAAAGATCAAAAGATGGGGCATGGTCACGATGGGTGGATAATCACACAATAAATGAGGGAATCTAAATTCCTAGCCTGGAGAGCTCTGCCACAGTCTCCAAGGGAGCAGCAATAGTCCTCTGAGTGTAGGGACAGTGCCTGTCAAAATAGGATGACCCACTGATGTTTTTTTTTTTTATTTATTGATGACTACCCTTGTGAGTCTTTGCTCTTGTAAATGAGACTTAGCCTGCAGTTGTGGGGTGCCTAAGGATTGCCACCTGAGAGCCTCCTTGTTGCTCAAATGTGGCCTCTCCCTAAGCCAAACTCAGCATATGATTGCATTACCTTCCCCCCAACGTGGGACATGACTCCCAGGGATAAGCCTCCCTGGCAACGAGGGATTAATACCAAGTGCCAACTGGCAGCTTTGCGCAATGGCAGTATTGTAGCCAATGAGGTTTATCCGAGGCACGATTATTGCTAATTGAAAACTTTTCCCAAGTGCCAACTGGCAACACAACTGGAAAAAGACCTTGAATAAAAGGGGGAAATGGTAAAGACAAATGAGTTCAAGTGGCTAAGAGACTTCAAAGAGAGTCGGGAGGTCATCCCAGAGGTAACTCTTACGCACACCTCAGTAGGAGCTCATAGAACATCTAAGTGCCTATCACCCCACTCAGTGGGGTTCCTGAGGGCTCCGGAGACACCCTGTTCCTATATAAGTGTGGATAGCCCCAGAGACTGATGCCTTATCAGTGGGTTCTATTTTGGAATCCGTGCTCCTGAGAGTGACAGAATTAGACTCAAATAAGTCCTCCCTGCACATGGTTCACCAGTCCCTTCTATTCAAATATGTGATGCTGGAGTTTTTAGGTATACTTCCAGAGACTGGAGCCTCCCGCCTACCTATGTGCCAGGTGTGCATGAAATCTAGGTGGAGCTGCAACTCCTACCCTACAGCTCAATGGATTCATCCAAGTCACCTGGTGAGGAGACAACGATGGGCAATGGCCATCCCAGGGAATGGAGAGGGCCTGCATCTGCAGGCAGGATCATCCCATCCACCATATCCATGGGATATAAGCCCTCTCTCACTTGGAGTTGGAGTGGACATCACCATCCCAGTCCCCTCAGGATTGGGGGAAGAACTATGGACTAGAGTGGACTTGATGGTATTCTCTTGTTCACATATGGTGATTCTAGCATTGCAAGAAGTTGTATCAATGAGGTGGAGCCAGTGGCCACTTGATATTTTTGTGGTAGGGAGGGGATGAGCGGTTGAAATACAGGGGCTTCTTTGGGAGTTGAAGGTTGTCCTGAATACTGTTGTGGCAACGGATGTAGGCCATTTTAAATCAGCACACAGCACTCAGAATTGAGTGGGAGAGAGTGTGGTCTACAGTGTGAACTGTGGTCTATGGTTGGTGGCAAGGCTCCAGGATGTGTAAGTTCATTGAGGGTGGTGGGCCACACTGTGGGAGATGTTTGTGTGGGATATGTTGGGAGGTGTGGGAGTTGGGCAACATGGGAATCCCAATGGGTTCCATGTAATATTTTGGGTAATCTAAGCACCTCTTAAAATATATGTATATATATATATATATATAAATAACATTTTTGTAAGCAAATACACATATATGCATATATATTTATATATCATTTTGCAAATGTTTGTATGTATTGGGAGAATTTTGATTTTTACCCATAATAAAAAATAAAAAATAAATAAAAAGTAAAATAAATTGTAGTGCCATACACTACTAACAATTAAATAATATAATTTAAGAAACATTTATATTAAAATTAATTTGGTCACATGAAATGCATAGAAACCAATCTACCCAAAGATATGCAAGCACTCTCTACTGAAAATGACAAAACTTTGTGGATTAATTAAAATAATTACTGGATGAATAGAGATGAATCCAAAGTCCATGGAATGGAAGAATCAAAATTGTTAAGAAGTAAACTTCCCCAAATTTCAAAGATCTAAATAGGGAAAACAATATTGAAAAACAAAGAAGAATATTATAGGACTTACACCACCTTACTTCAATATTTAAACTTGATCTTAGCAAATAGGCCAAGATATGAATACTTCAATATTTATATACAGTATTCAAGAGATTGTAATGCTTCTAAAGGAAAACAAATAGATCAATATAGCAGATTAAACTCAAGATGGACCTAATCTTTTAGGTTAAATTTAATCTCCACTGGGTCTCCAAAGAAATGTAGTGGAAAAAAATTCATTATCAACAAACTGTGTAAGAATACCTGCATAGTTATGGTGGGGGAACAGATTAACATCTCTATCTTGATCATAATATCATAAACAAAATATTATTTTAGGATATGAATCTCTTCAAACACCAGTTGTGTAAAGGTGTTCTTGCTTCCCAAGAAATAACAGAAAACAAACGAACAAAGAAAACAAAAGAAAAAAGGAAATATTGATTTGCATAATTTGATAATTTCTACAATGTAAATATCTTCACCATGGAAAATCTGAAGCTACCAACATGATGTCTCTGAGAGCAGCGTTGGGTAAATATGAACCAGTGTGATTCAACTCAAACACATTGTAATGTAAACCTAAACATAATACTATAAAATTCTAGAATATAACATAGGAGAAATTGGGGTAAATTGAAATTTTCTAAGACGACTCTAAAAGTAGTTAACATAATAGAAAGATAACACTGGGAACTTTATGAAAATCAAAAATTGTTTCTAGAAAATTTACCGTTAAGATTAAACAAAGGCATCATTTATATTGTGAGAAAATATTTCCAACTTATACCTATTTTGAGAATAGACAAAAAAATTCCTACAATCAATAATTCACGAAAAGCCAGAAAAATAGACAACAGGATTTAATGGATAGCATAGAACATGTGAATGATTATGATTCCCATAAAAAGCTGCTCAAAATTATTAGTTGTGAAGGACATGTAAATTAAAATCACAATGTGAGATGACTTCATGCCTGCTGTATAAAATAAAATTGAAAAATATTCTGACAACACCAAGATATAGAAAGTATATGGAGTAACTAGATACATTATACACTTCTGGTGGGAATGTAAAATGGTACAACTACTTTGTAATCTGTTTGTATTTTATTAAGTTATTAATACACTTTCCCTTAATTGTGGAATACGGATTTTACCCACTTACAATTTTATGAGGAGGAAATGCCCCCAAATCTTGTAAAACAAAATCTAACATTAACCATCTTACATTCTAAAGAATAAAGAATATGAAAAAAAGAAAGTTTTCAAGGAAAATAAGCCACACAAAAAATTCTTGGTCCATCCACTGATTTAAATTAAAAATCAGTTTCTATTAATTATTGCAAGTTTATATTATTTCCATGTCATTATGTCAACTTACAGAGGTTTTATAAAAACAAAGTATTTATTTTAATGACATTTAGAGTACATAATTTTATCCCAAAATTCATTCTATAGTGCACATATCCTGCTTTGTATTGATTTTTAAAACATTTATCCTTCCACATTGTGACTTTCCCCATCATAGTTTCAATATATAGTGGGTTGGCATAAGAAAGTAAATAGGACTCTCTGGGAGCTTTGTGAAAGCTGCAGATAAAATGCAAAGACCAGCAGAAAAAGTTCAGTAACTCAGAAAAACGTAAAATATATGCATATTATCATATAATATCAACATATTTTATCTTTTAATATCATAAATACACACCAATTCTTAAAGTTAAAATAAATTAAAAAATTAAGTTTGCAAAAAGAACATAAAAGCCAGCAGATGACACACAAAGTCTAATGCAGATATCTCCAAAAGTTTAGTAATTTATAAATGCATAAAATATATGCAATATTATATATAATGTTAACTGTACAGTATGTATTTTACTTTTAATAACATGAACAGACACAATTTGTTTCTTAAAATTAATATTTTAGTAAAATAACTGTGATTCTATGCACTGGTTTGGGGATGCTAAGCTTGTTTACAGCACTCTGGTGATACTTCATGGTGATGCGCAGTGTTCTTTGCATCCGGAGTTTTCTCATCTTTTATGTCGTTAAATGCCATAATCGCTATTAAATTCGGGGGTCTCAAGCGTACAGTTCCTAGTGGTTGGAAAGTGCTCCCAAGAAACAGAGGAAAGTGATGAACTTGAAGGAAGAATTAGAATTGTTAGATATGCTTCCTTCAGGCAAAATTGCTGCTGCGATTGGCAGCCGTTACAGCATTAATTAGTTGACTGTAAGGCATATCAAGAATAAGAGAAGGAAATCTGCGAAGCTGTTGTTGCAGCTACACCAACAACTGGAAAGGATCTGTATGAACCATGAGATCTGCATCTAACTCCTGTAGAAAGTGCAACATTCTTTGGGTACAGGAGTGTTATTTTAAAACGGCATTCCAATATACTTTGGTATCATGTGAGAAAAGGCTAAATCCTTATATGATTCCCTCAAGGAAAATGAAGGTGAAGGGTCTACCCCTACAGATTTTCATTCCAGCAAAGGATGGTTTGAAAATTTTTTAAAAAACGTTTAGACTACACAGTGTAAAAGTAATGAGACAGGCAGCGTCTGCCAATCAAATGGCTGCTACTAAGTTTTCTGAAATCCTGAAGAAACTTAAAAGAAAGGCTACAAACCAGAAGAGATATCCAATGCTGATGAAACTGCCCTATCTTGGAAAAAAAAAATGCCTGAGAGGACCTACATCAGCCTAGAAGAAAACTGAGACCCAGGTTTTATAGCCAATGAGTCCCAGTAGGGAAGTTCAAAGTTATTTGTTTAATGTCTTATGTTAATATGCAGTATGGTCAGTGTTATCCTCCTCAAATTTGTTTCATTTTTTAAAAACATTCCATACTTATTTCATATTTTTTATTTCTTTTTCATGCAGTGTGTTTCATATAGCAAATTACATATATGACCTACAGATAGCCTATGAACAAATACTTAATCCTAATTTTAAAATAAAGTACTGTAAATACCCCATAAAAGAAAAATTTAAAAAAATTCAGAGTTCTCTTGTACAAAGAGACAGCCAAAAATTTTTACATGGATTTTATATATCATGTGAATGCTGTACCCCTAATACGCATAATGTGGATGAGAATTAGCTGAATATATAACAGGTAAATCAAAACGGAATGCTGAAAATGCGCACATAATCCAAGGGGACAGAAATGAGGGAGTTCAGAAACAAAGTCACAGGGAAAAACAAAACAATAATCCATCATATGAATAGTTACCTTAAAACTGTAAATCAAAATACATCAATTAAAATAGTGATTGAATTTAAAACACAACAAAGTGACTCAAATATAAACTATTTACAATAAATTAACATTGAATAAAATAATATATAAGGTTAAAATAATTAGATGGAAAAAGATATACCATGTAAACACTTTTCATAAAAAGTAAACTTCAGTACAAGAAAAATAAGCAGAAATAAAGACAGACATGACATAATGATGAAAGCATTAATTCATAAAGAAGACATAGGATTCATAAATGTATATGCACTAAACTATAGAGCTACAAAGCACAAAAGGCAAAATCTGATATAAAAGGTTATATCAGGAGAAACAGACAAATCCAAAATTATATGTGGATATTTTAACACTCTTCTTTCAGTAACTGACAGAACAAAACAGACATTGGCAAGGATGTAGAACATCTGAACAACACAACCTTATTGATCTAACTGAATTTATGCCCACCGTATTCAATGAAACACATTCAACACCCCTCTCAGCAACTGGTAAAAGTAGTAGATAGAAAATATCCAAGGATATAGACTACCGAATGACACAATAAACAAACAGGACCTAATTGTCATAAAAGACTTCACACACAACAACAAATTAAATCCTTTTTTTTTTTCATGCAAGCCTGTAACATTCAAGGTAAACCATATTCTAGATCATTAAACTTGAACACATTTAATTGAATTGAAATCATATAGAGTGTGTTCTTGCACAGTGGAATGAAAGTAGAAATAAATAAAAGAGAGATGAGGAAAATCTCTAATAACTTGGAAATGAAAAATACACTTCTAAATAATCAGTGGGTCAAGGAGGAAGACGTAAAGGAAATTTTAAAATTACACAGAACTTAAAGGAAAATAATATATTAAATGCTACAATGCAGCTTACCCACTGGTGAGAGGGAAATGTAGCATTAAATGTTTACATTAGAAACATGGAAAGCCTCAAATCATTAAACTAAGTTTTTTCCTAAGAAATTAGAAAAAGTTTAACTCTAAGCAAAAAGAAGCAAAGAAATAATGAAGTAAGGCAGAAATTAATGTAGTTAAATATAGGAAATCATTAGAGAATAATCAGTGACACAGAGGCTCATCACAAGTGGATGTGTTTTTATGTAGGTCTTTTGTCCATTTTGAGTGAATTTTTGTTCATGGAGTTTTCCTTTCTCTTAAATTTTTTGGAGAGTTTGAGAAGAATTGGGGTTAATTCTTCATGGAATGTTTGGTAAAATTGAGCAATGAAGCCATTCGGTCCTGGGATTTTCTTTCTTGGCAGATTTTTATTAATGATGCAATTTCTTTATTTGCTATTAGTGTATTTTGATCTTTTATTTCTTCTTGATTTGGTGTAGATAGATTTTGCATTTCTAGGAATTTGTCCATTCCTTATTGTTAGTATACAGTTGTTCATAGTATCTTGTTTGTGATAAGTTCATGTATAAATTTGGCTAGGTTATGGTGTCCAATTGGTTGATCAATCAAACACTGACCTGATTATTACTGCAAGGGTATTTGTGGATTTAAATCAGCCAGTTGATTGCATTTATGGTGGTTGCATCTACAATCAAAAAAGGAAATAGCCTTCAACAATGAAAGAAGCCTCATCCAATAAGCTGAAGACCTTAAACTGAGACCTGATTATTTCAGCAGTCAGAGGGAAGGTTAGATTGGGCCTCCCAGAATAATCCAGGATAATCTCTTCATTTCAAATTTCATTACCTTAGTCACATCTGCAAAGCCATTTTTGCCCTGTTATGTAATATATTCACAGATTCCAGAAATTAGGACATGTCCATCTCTAGGAGGCCATTGTCTCCTCTATCACAATCTGCCAATGAAATAAGGGTGACTCTTTAATATGATCTTCATTTGATTGGATCCCTATAAACTATAAGTCACCCACTAATGTCTCATATAACATTACATTACATGGTAAAGCTAATTAAGTCACTCAGGATTCATACTCTACTTTGTTCTTGTTTTATGTTACCAGAATGGGAGTATATGAAATAGATTACTTCTGACTACCTCAAGCACTCAAGACATACACTCTTGTCCAGTTTGACTTTACCTTTAACTCCTCACTTGTCATCCTGGTAATGCTTACTACAACATCTCCCTCAGCTTTTTGTATACTAAGACATTTTATCATCTTCCTATCTAACTCTGACCAAATTTCTACTTGGCTATCTGGTAATGAATGTGAGGATTGCAACACAAGTGACAAAGTGATTTAGTTGGTAAATTCCCTTCTGTCAATAAAGAAAAGCCCTGTTGAACTGCAAACATTGGAGAGTGAGCTGTTTCTAGTGACAGACAGTCTGATGATTGTTGATTGCTACATGATTTCTATTATCAGGTATTACATGACACTTGGTCCTTGAAATTGTGCTAAAAAAATTTATATTCACAGCTGAGAATTTTGCCTTTTGAATGTGAAAATCTTCTTGCCTGAATTTATTTGCAAAATGATTATTTTTGATGTTTTTACTATACTTTATCCTGACTCTTACTAGTATGATTGTGTATTCATTGAAAATTACAGAGACTGATTGTACCAAAGCCAGAAACAGAGGACCAAAGTAAAATGAATAGATCATCTACAAAATTATACCAAATATTGTGAAACAGGTCTTGGTTAGGAGAGGGACTGGCATAGACAAATAATTCATTCATAGTACTTGCATTTCAGGTAGGAAAAATTTATAAGATTTCCTATATTGGGTTTTTATCATGGACATATGAATTTAAAGAAGTTTACTTTCTGTTGTCTAATCCAATAACCCCTAGTGTCATAAATGAATACGTACCCAGAAGAGGCATATGAATAGATGATATAACAAACCTATAGTGAAACATCATCAAATGGACCACACTAATCTTACTGAATAAGAATCAGGAAAACATTTATGACATCCAAGCCACACTCACAAATACACAATTTCTTTACACTAGCAAAAAAGGCCAATCCAAAGGGAACAGGAAATTTATTTCAAGTAGACAAGTTTTTAAATCATTATGGAGTATTTCCTGTAGCCAAATAAAAATACACCAGAATGTTAAGGAAGCATTTTATTATATATAATTATCTGTATTATATATATAATATACTATGCTATATATTATATAATATATAATAATATACTTGCTATATAAGATATAATGTGCAAGATATATTACATATTGTAGAACTTATTGTATATACCCAAATTTATATTTTATCTTATAACAAGTGAGAACTTCTGAAATTGTCATTCAGTAAAAAAAAAGCTCTTTATCACATTAGTTGGTATCATTTGAAGACTTGGAAATAACACATTCATTGTGCTAGAAGAGATTTTCAAAAATATACTTGTAATTAGAAAGCCTCCACACTGGTGTAATAATAAGAAATCTTTCATTTCTGGGGGAAAAATTCTATAGGTCATTAATGGTACTACAAAATGTGCACATCTGTCTATGAAGACACTACTTTTCAGAATTTTAAAGCTTCTGTCCCCAAAGAAAACTCTAACACTTCTAAAATTTCATAAATCTGGTGATATATATACACCCTTCAAAATTATTATATATGCATACACACATGGAAAACAAATATTTTTTGAGAAAGTACAAAATGCCAACATACATACATACTTTGAAGCAACAGCTTTATACCAATTACCCCTGCAAAGAAGATTAGCCCTTTATTACACATGGGCCTAATAGCAAGAAAAATATGTGCTTATATTACAAAGTGTTTTTGGGCACCTCTCAAACTATAATGAAGTAATACATGATTAATTAATTAATTAATTAATAATTTCTTTCTGTCTTCATGTTTGGGCTAGAAAAATAAAATGGCAAGTAATGCAGCCATTTTACCAATGTTTGTTTTGCTTATGAGATTCAATCTACAAAATTATTAGGAAGTCTTAAAACATATATATTTAAATCTGAATCTCTGTCATTTTGCTACAAAGGTGTAATTGTTCCACAAAATTCTATCAATGCGGTCATAGAGGAGAAAGTGAATTTAAATTACATACTCAGTTTTGATCTTTCTATCTTTCATGAAATTCTTGGATTTGTAGTAAATAAATGAAGTAGTTCTGATTCAAATAAATTTCTATATTGATACAATTATTAATGGGATTTTTGCTAATTATTAGGGTATAAAATACCAGAGTCCAAAACATAATTACCAGTCATGTGACTCATTTGGAAATAAATGTGAGCAGATCTACTATAACTTTAATTTTAATACAAGTATTAATTATATCCTAGAAGGACATTCATAACTTGAATGAGAAGATCAACATGCAGAGGATTTGGGGGGATTATAGTTCAAAGGAAATAGACTACATACTATGTTGCAGCTTCAAGCCATTATGGTGAAATCCTTTATATCCTCCAAGGGCTCATCCATTGTCATCCAATTATTTGGTGAAATGAAGCTTTGCAATACCTAATTATTACTACTATCTTACAGATGATTATTTTTAGTTTTCAAATATATTTTCTTTAGAGAGGCTTTATGACTAATGTTATTATTGCTAAGAAGATAATATTTAATGGCCCTTTAGAAGAGAAGTGAAGAGGCAAGCTTTTATATACAGCAGTGCTCATTCAAAATGGATTGAGGATATATTTGTTTGGAAAATAGTCTTGAAAGAGATGAAATATCAAAGCAGATTAGTTTAGCACCATAATTGCTAAGAATAACATGGGAATAAATAAAAAATAAACTGGCTGAGACTGGTGCAAATTTTCTATCACATCATGTGCTCAGACAAGAACTTACAAATAAGGGAGCTAAATTCATATATGCTTTCCTTTTAAGAATATGATTTGAGTAATTCTACATAGGGTCATAATATCTTAAAATATGATTACCATTGCTTTACAATCTCTAGGTTTTGGCAAGAGTTTGAAATAGGGTATAGTAATATACATTTAAATATTCAATCATTTAATCATTTGCTCAACAATTATTCACCTACTGACCAGTTTCTGTGTTGTAGAAACAAAGAAAAATGAGAGCAACTAAAATTGGAAGATTTAAGCAATTATTTTGGCAAATAATCTTGGATAATTTCTAGTATATTTAAGCTAAACTTCTTAGAAGCTTGACATATATTCATAGCTTTTAAAGGGAAAATATGATGCACATTACTATTTTATTTATGAGACAAAATTATTCTTTACACATGGCATTTCGAAGGTAGATAAATGTGCTTAGAATACAGCAAGCACAGTACGTTTCAAGCTGTTTAAAGTACATCCTCAGGCAGAAGTGATTACTTGTCAAAGGGGTAATATAGAAATTTAAAATGTTTCTTTGAAAATTGTGTGACTATCAGTTAAATCAATAACAAGCTCATCAATCTATTTTTTAAATAATAATTTTCTTAGTGCTATTATAACATCCTTGTTCCTAAGGCTGTATATCATGGGATTAAACATTGGAGTCACAATGGTGTAGAGAAGAGAAAACAGCTTGTCAGTTCCTGCAGAATGATTGGATTTGGGCCTTAAATAGGTAATGGTAACAGATCCATAGAATAAAACAACAACCAGCAAGTGGGAAGAACATGTGGAGAAGGCTTTGGCCCATCCTTGCACTGTTGGCAACCTCAGAATGGTGGAAATGATTTTGCTGTAGGAGGCAAGTATCAACATAAAAGGGAACGCAACAAACAACATAGCTACTAAATAGACAGATATCTCATGCACTGATGTTTCCCCACAGGCCAGCTTGAGAAGAGGAGGGATGTCACAGAAGAAGTGATTAATTTGGTTTGAGTCACAGAAATGCAGAAAGAAAATCTGACATGTTTGCCCTATCTGGACTGGGATTCCACAGATCCAGGAACCTATTGCAAGCTGAATACACATCTTTTGGTTCATGAGTAGAGGATAGTGTAGTGGGTTACAGATGGCCACGTAGCGGTCATAGGCCATCACAGCCAGGAGGAGACATTCAGTAGCTCCCAGAGTATGGAAGAAGCACATTTGTGTGGCACAGATCACCTTAGAAATGCTTCTTTCCTGAGTCCAAAGGTCCACCAGAATTCTGGGGAGAGTGACAGACACATAACAGATTTCCAATGAGGATAAATTTGCCAGGAAAAAATACATGGGTTTCTGTAGTGTAGAGTCAATCCTGGTTATTATGATTATGAGGCTATTTCCAACTAAAATAATCAAGTAAATGATAGAGAAAACTCCAAAAAGAAACCCTTGGAGATTTGGAAGGTCAGAAAATCCCAGGAGTACAAATTGCATCACTGTGGAAACATTGACTGCTGTTTTTTTCTCTTCATGTTTCATCTGTAGGAATGATTTAATCAGAAATAAAAATTACTATACTTTCCTTGGTTTTTGTTTTCTCCTGTATAATCTTAGTACTGTATGTCCACCCATTTTACCAATTCCGTATAAGAACAAATGCTATACCTACCAATGACTGTACATGTCCATAAGAAAAATGTCCCTTCAAAAAATCTTGAAGTTTTATTTCCTTTTTGCAGGTGATGACATATGTGAATTTAAATTTTGCTATCTATGTGAATACTTGAAATCCCCAAATCTGAATTTATGTCCAATTATAATAATCATTCCATTCTTTCAACTGGCCTTGCATCTCTCCTCTCAATTGTTTTATTCTATTATCAATTAAAATTAATTTCATTGTGAGAGTAAATAATTTGTAAGCCATCTAAAATAGCTTTGCAAATGAAGCACTCAAGTATATTTAATTAAATTATGGTGGCTTTCCTGTAGTATCTCCAAAGTCTTTAGCATTATGCATATCTATCCTCTTTTAGTATAAAAAGCAATGTTGAGCTCAACACCAAATAATTAGAGATGCCCTTTAATCTTTCAAACTGTGTTTGCATTTGAATGGATGGAATGTGAAGTCAAAAGTCATATGTTTTATTTAGATTTTGTAGTAAAAGGAAAGGAACTCTAAAATGGTCTTCCTTTCTAAGAAAGCTCAAGAGGTAAGTTACTTTTACTTAGCATCTGGCTCAAGCAACCAATTTTAACCAGAACTTGCAAATCTTTATGGTGAATTACAAACCATTTTACAGAAAATACAACACTACAACTTTTGTTTGGAGCTGGTTTTGCTGAGTTCTCAAAAGTTTTAGAAGATACTATTTACACAACTCAAAAATAAAATCACTAGATAATTAAGCTACATGTTGACACCTTTATTCATTCACACGCATCATGTTTACTTTTCTCGTTACCTCGGTGAAATAATGAATTTCTCTGATGCAGGGATTGTGTTATCAACTACTGAATCTATCATGGCAATGTATATATGCTTGTTTTCAAAGAGAGTTTATAAAATCAAATTGAGGGCAGGGAATAAAATCAGAAATTGGTAAATACAATGAGAAGGCTTTTTTTTTTTTTAATCAAGAAGAATTCTCTAATGACAAAAATGAAAACAGGTCAATGTTCCCTAATATTTTCAGATTTGTTTGTCATGGGACTTAACTCATCATACAAGGACTTATCAATAATATATACTCCTGACTTAATAATTCACAGCAGTATAATGCTCATTATTTAGGTATAATTTGATTTTAATGAGATAGATTCCCCAGATTTAATACATGTAAAACACTTAAATCCATGGTTAACATTCAATAAATGTTAGCAGTTATGATGATGACAATGGTAATAATCTTTAATATATTGGCCCACCCATTATATTACAAAGTGCTTTGCATTTTGTTTACATTTGATCTTACAATCATGAAAGTTAGAAAATTACAAAAGTTAAATGAAACAGTCTTTGAATTTTTTTTTTTTTAATCAAGAATTTATCTTTTCATTTCCTGGAACTGAATATTCTTTGCCAATGCTTAAAAAACAACAGATACTTGCAAACATAAATTTAGTATTGGACAGAAATTGTTCAGGCTTACCTGTTTGTATCAAAGGAAATTTCATGCTTACCTCTATTGATTGAGATAAAAAGCAGGGATAAAATTAGAAGAAAGTGTGTTTCTTTTTTAGTGTTAGATAATTTTCTTTTTAAATGGGTGTTATCATCTTCTAAAATATATTCTGCTATAAGAACAAATAGCACTCTTTAAACATGAAATAATCTCTGCCCTGGGGATCAGCACATTTCCCATGTTAATTTCTAAATGAATTGAACCATTCTTCCTGTCACTCAAGTTTAGAACAATCTAAAACATATCTGACCATACTATTCCTAATGTATTTTCTCAGTCTTTCTGTAACTCTGGTTGCTAACTTCAGATGAGTTTCATGTGACTCTTGGCAATAGAGATTCAGTCACATATTGAATAACATATTTATGATATATTGCTCCATATTCACCTTATAATGCCTGGTAAAATTAGAGCTATATTTTAACAGAGTAAGATCAGTGGATGACTTAGAAGCCATGTGTTCAAATCCTTACCCTTTAGTATATGGCCAGTTGAATTTCTATGTGTCAAATATTTGTAAAAAGAAATGATGGCACTTCAATTGCAGATGGTCCTAATTTTAAAAGACATTGTAAAAGGAAATATAACAATTTTAAGCCTTAGGTATATATTTGTCCAATTTGAGGGTGGTGGACTCACAAAAATTTTAGTCAATTAAGGATGAACAATTAACTTAAATTTAAATAAGTACGTTAAATGGATCAATTAATGAAATCAACTTATGCTAATATTTTATCCACAAATTTAAAATTTGTAATTATTGAGAACATCAGGAATTTATAAATACATAAGATTAAACTAAGCTCTTCTATAAAAGATGCAAAAATAAACTCTCTTAGTAGAAAAGTTTCTATGCCATGAAAAATTCAGTAGAAAGTGTTTAAAATTGTTAGAACAGTGATGTCATACTCAACATGAATATTTCACCTCTACATCAAAATTGGCCTGATGTGTCTCATTACTTCCCAGGCAACAGAATGTGTGTTGGGAAATGTGGGGAGGGATGGATGAAGAAAATCACTCATTTATTACTTTTGAGTTGTACAAATTGGAAACAACATGCAGATCTTCCAGTCATGCACCATCATCAAAATTTAGTCACAAAACTACACCAAGCTCTCAGAATATCTAGAAAATGTAAACTCTAGCTGCATAGCCATAGAAACAGCTAAGACTTTCTCTATCATTAAATAAGATAAAAATGAATATCAGTGGAAACTAATGGTTTTCTAACACTAGTGTCTTTCTGGTTATCTAACTACTCATTTGTACAATTCTTTCCCTGCACAGAACAGGCCTGGATGCTCAAAACCTAAAACTCCCAATGGTTACTGTATCCAGCTTGGAGTCAACTATCTATATCAGTCAGATTACTTGTTTCTTCTTATCCTAGACATTATAAAACAATAGAATTGTTTCCTTAACATGTTACTTCCATCACATTCATGGGCATGCAATCACAAAATACAATAGAGGAGAATGTTTCAAGTTTATAGGAATTAGAAATAAATTCCTCATGAATAAAAATAAATGCAAAGATAGATGGATAAATATGTTATAAACATTGCTCTACACAATGATCATGCATCCAAAGCTCTCACCATTCAGAGGTTCTATTAGTATTCACCAATTATAATTTCTTTTATTTTGTGGTTTTTAAAAATTTTACTCATTAAAACACCATCTCATTTGGTTTTTAATATTTATTTTAATAATAGCAAATGATGGTGAGAATTTTATCATATGTTCTAACCCAACTCCTGAAGGCACGAGTTTGTGAGGCCATGAGACCAAGGAATACACCAGGCAGAGATTTAGACATAAGCTTTATTGGGACTTACAGACAGAAGAGGTTTCCTCAAAATTAAGGAATATGTCCTGTTCTTCATTAGAAAACCCTTGGAAAACTCCTGTGTCTTTGCTGATCTGGCAAAACTGTGCCATGTAGCCTTCACATGGTTTTTCCTTTATTTTTTTCTTTCTCTGCATATAAAAACCCCAATTACATTCTCACACAAAACTGGTTTTGGGAAGATTCCCCCAGTTCTTCTCTTGGGCATTCACAATAAATCACTTTCTCACTGAGAGACATATTTCTCCTTTTTAAAAAATATATATTTTTTATTAATTTTTAAAAGATACTTCATAAAATGTCACATAAAAAAATATAAGGGATTCCCATATGCCCCACTCCCCACACTTCCCACGTTTCCCCACATTAACAACTTCTTTCATTAGTGTGGTACATTCATTGCAATTGATGAACACATTTTGGAGTATTGCCACTAAGCATGGATTATAGTTTACATTGTCATTTACAATCTCTCCCACTCAATTCTGTAGATTATGGCAGGATATATAATGGCTTGTATCTGTCATTACAAAGTCATTCAGGACAATTCCAAGTCCCCAAAATGTCCAATATTACACTTAATTTTCCCTTTCCATGCCTTCAGCACCTCTAGTGACCACTGTCTCCACATCAATGATATAATTTCTTCCATTGCTAGAATTTCAATAAGTCTATAGTAGAATACCAGTAAGTCCAGTCTAGTTTATATTTTATTCCCCATTCCTGAGGATTCTGAGGATTCTCCACCTCTAGTTGAGTGGGGTTTCAATCCCATAAGTCTGTGTTTCTTCTTTTTAGCGCCAGATCCAATGGGCCCTTCTATTGGAAATAGCCATGCTTACGGTAACAGTTGTCGTTCAAGTCTTTTGTCTATTTGTTAATTAGGTTGATTCTTGTCCTAGTGCTGAATTTTGGAAGTATTTTTTAAAAATATTAATGCTTATATTTACTCTGTTGAATGTGTGATATCAAAGTATTTCCTCCAGTCTCTATCTTTTATTTGTATTTTTTCAACAATGTCTTTGTCAGAGCAAAATATTTTAATTTTGCTAAGCCAAATTTATCAATATCTTCTTTTGAATGTTGTGCTTCAGTAACGTATCTAAGAACTCATTGTTTAATCCCAGTTTACAAAGATTTCTCCTATGTTATCTTCTACGTGTATATTGTTTCACATTATGTATTTAGATCTATGATCCATTTTGAATTAATCTTTTTATAAAGTATGAGTTTTAGGTTTAGGCTAAATTTTCCCATTTGGTTGTTCAATTGTTCAGCATTATTTGTTAAAAATAAAATCATTTTATTCTTAGTTTCCTGGCTGCTATGACAAATACCACACAAAGGATTGACTTAAACAATGAGAATTGGCTCATTTTTGAGGATAGGAGAAGTCCAAAATCAAGGCATCAGCAAGGAAATGCTTCTTCAACAAGATCTGTAACATTTTTTCTCTGGATGCTGGCAATCCTTGGAGCCCTTTGGCTTGTATCTCTGTTTTACATCTCTTGCACCTTTACTTTTCTGGGTTGAATTGACTTCTTGCCTCTGGTTTATCCCCAGGCTTTTTCTTTATAATGCTTATAGTAGTAGGAAAAACTCATCCTGATTCAAGTGGACACACATTAACTAAAAATAATATTGTCAAAAGGTACTAATTACAAATAGGTTCATATCTACTGGAATAGGATTAAAATTAAGAACATGTCTTTTTTCTACAGGACATAATTCAACTTTACAACAATTTATAAACTGAAAAGAATTTGCACATTTGTCAAAAGTCAGTTGCCCAGGAGATTGTGGGAACATGGCCAACAGGTTAGACATATAATTCTTAGCTCTCACTAAAAGAACAAAGAAAAAGCCAGAGGCTGCCATGAGGACCTGTTTTGGGGCACAGCAAACCAGGACACTGCTTAACAACTCCCAGAAGAGTGAAAGTCAGAAACATGAAGAAGCCAAAACAAGTAATCGTGAGTTATTAAACCTCACAACTGCTGGGAAGGGCTCCCCTCCCCCACCCCCAAGATATTAAGCAAGGGTAAAACTACTGGAGAATTGTATCTAACTGAGAGTAGAGCAGAGGCTTACCCACACAGAAAGGTGCTCTGAGTCATCTAGGAGTGTTCTGGACAGATAGGGAAGCCAGGAATAACTGGGGGTTGCCTACCTCAGTGGCTGGAAGGAGCGCACACACCCAGCCCTCAGGGCAGACAGACTAGGTGGAGAACCTAGCTCCCTTCTCCAAATGGGAGTGTGATGGCAGATTTCCTATGAGGAAGAGAGGTCTGGGAGAGTGGAGAGTGTTTTTGTTTGTTTGGTTGGTTTGTTTCGTTTTTTGTGGGTTTTTTTTTTTTTTTTTTTTGCACTGAGTTTAGCCAGCTAGGACCCCCTTGAATGTCGGAAGGGACCCTGACTCTACAGGGAGAGGGGAGGAGGATCACCTCAGGATGGCAGTCATGCCCAGCCACCTAGGTAAAGAGAGGAATTACATCAGTGAGGAGGCAGAGATAGGCAGCAATCAGCACCATTCCAGCTGACTGCAGGGGATCTAACCTGCCTGGGGGAGAAGGGATGGATAGCTTTCTGAAAAGTTAATCACCCCAAAGACCCAGGAAAACTCAGTGGAAGAATTCCCGCCTAGGATATATGAGATCTTTGGTTCAATTCCTGGCTATTCTTTGAGAAAAGATCTACCAGGTTGTCAGGCATCAGCTAAAACTTTATGACAGGGAACATAAAGACATTTTCTTTGTATTAGCTTTTCTTGGATCTCTTATTTAAAAAATAGGACATTTTCTTTTATTTCCCTTGTTTCACTCACTAATACCCACTTCAAACCCTGCAGAGGGCAGGCTGCAGAATGAGTGACTGAGGAACACCAGCAGCCTGAGAAGATCCTTAGGGGTCTAAGAAAGAAGGTTGTTTTTCCGTGTTTATTTTTTTTTTCTTCTATCTCCTTTTTTAAAGAAATGAGTTGTTGCTGTCTTGTTTCTTGCTTGTTTTGAATCCCTTTCCTTTCTTTCTCTTCTTGTTTATTTTTTTTTCTTTTATTCTTTTGGTTACTGATCTATCCTACCTATGTTATTTCTTTTCACTCCTTCATCTTTATATCTTTTGTTTTCTGATGCTGTTCTTTCATTCCACCTCTTTTATTTGGTCTCCACTATTTGTTGTTTGTATTTCTCCCTCTGTCCCTTTCTCTGTATTCTTTTTCTTTCTTATTTTTTCTTTCTCTATTTTCTGTTTTCTTTTCCCCTCTTCTTGTCATTCCATTTTAATTCCTTCTGTATGTTTTTTTCCCCTCTATTTTGTTTCTTATTTCATTGTTTCCATTCCACTTTCCTAATCTTATTCCTGTTCTTCTTACTTGTGTTAATATTTCTATTTCCTAGGTCTTGTATGTTTTCTCTCCTACCATTTGCTATTACCATTATTATTATTCTTTTTTTCTTCCTATCAATTTCCTTTTCTCTGGTCCTAATTTTTTTCTTCCCAAAGGAACATAGGCAGATCTCTTTCACAAAAAAAGGCTGAGTGTGGACAAGATCATGCCTGTAGTAATTCTTTGAGAATAATAACACTGAATGTTTATGGACTAAACTGACCAGTGAAGAGACACAAATTGGCAAAATGGATAAGGAAATATAACACATTTATATATTGTCTACAAGAAATCCCCTTTAGACCCAGGGATTCAAGGAGGTTAAAAGTGAATGGCCAGAAAACAATCTTACAAGCAAACAATAACCAAAAATGGGTGGAAGTAGCTATACTAATTGGACAAAATAGACTTTAAATGTAAAACAATTGTAAGAGACAAAGACGGACACTATATATTAGTGAGAGGGGTAATCTTTCAAGAAGAAAGAATAATCATAAGCATTTATGAACCTAATAGGCATGGCTCAAAATAAATGAGGCAAACACTGGAAAAATTAAGTAAAGAAATAGATGCCTCTATAATTATAGTGGGGAACTTTAATACACCATTATTACCATTAGACAGAACATCTTGACAAAGAATCAATAAAGAGACTAAGACTTTTATAAATACATCTGAGGATCTGGTCTAATAGACTTAAACAAAACTCTACACCCAAACACAGTGAGATATACATACTTCTTATGTCAACATGGATTATACTCCAATATAGACCACATGCTAGGACACAGAAAAAAATCTCAATGAATATCTAAAGATTAAGAGTATAGAAAATAATTTCTCTGACCACAACGGAATGAAATTTGCAATCAGTAAGTGCCAGAGAACCAGATTAGGCACAAAGATATGGAAGTTAAACAACACATTCTAGGACAAACATTGGGTCAAGGAGGAAATCTCAAAGAAATCTGTAACTACCTTAAAATGAATGAAAATAACAACACAACATATCAAAACTTATGGCATACAGCAAAAGCTGTACTGAGAGCGAAATTCATAGCCATAAATGCATATATCAAAAAAGAAGAAAGAGCTAAAATTGAAGACATAACTACATAACTGGAGGAATTGGAGAAACAAAAACAAACTAACCCCAAAGGAAGTAGAAAGAAGGAAATAACAAAGATTACAGCAAAACTAAATGAAATAGAAAATAAGAAAACATAGAAAAAATAAACAAAACCAAAAGCTGGTTCTTCAAGAACATCAATAAACTTGACAAACCCTTAGCCAGACTAACAAAGATAAAATGAGAAGATGCAAATACACAAAATAAGAAATGAGGAAGAGGATATCACCACTGACCCCATGGAAATAAAGAGTATCTTAAGAGGACAATTTGAAAAATTATATGTCACCAAGAATGATAACTTAGAGAAAATGGACAAGTTCTTAGAAACTCACAAGCAGCCTACATTGATGAAATAAGAAATTGATGAACTAAACAAATAAATTAAACATAAAGAGATAAAATCAGTCATCAAAAATCTCACAACCAAGAAGAGCCCAGGACCAGATGGCTTCACAGTTGAATTTTACCAAACATTCTGGGAAAAACAAACACCAATCCTGCTTAAATTCTTCCAAAAAATAGAAGTAGAAAGATCATTGCCTAACTCATTCTATGATG
Organism: Tolypeutes matacus; assembly: GCA_026826555.1. Taxonomy (NCBI): domain Eukaryota; kingdom Metazoa; phylum Chordata; class Mammalia; order Cingulata; family Chlamyphoridae; genus Tolypeutes; species Tolypeutes matacus. The sequence continues at coordinate 900,478 of JAKSZT010013215.1, read as the reverse complement.
CCAACATTATTCTAATACCAAAGCCAAACAAAGGCACCACAAGAAAGGAAAATTACAGACCAATTTCTCTAATGAACTTATATGCGAAAAATCCTCAACAGAATACTTGCTAATGCATTCATCAACACATTAAATGACTTATACACCATGACCAAGTGGGATCATCCTGGGCATGCAAGGATGGTTCAACATAAGAAAATCAATCAATGTAATGCATCATATAAACAGTTTGAAAGAAGAAAATTACAGGATCATCTCTATAGATGCATAAAAAGCATTTGATAAAATACAGCACACTTTCCTTATAAAAACACTCCAAAAGATAGGAATAGAAAGAAACTTTCTGAACATGATAAATGGTATATATGACAAAACCACAGCTAACATCATCTTCAACGGTGAAATCCTAAAAGATTTCCCTCTAAGATTGAGAACAAGGCAATGAGGCCCACTATCACTGCTCCTATTGAACATTGTCTTAGAAGTATTTGCTCAAGCACTGGGGTAAGAAAAATCTATAAAAGGCATCCAAATTGTAAAGGAAGAGGTGAAAATTTCACTATTTGCAGATGACATGATCCAATACATTGAAAGCCCTGAGAAATCTATAACAAAGTTTCTAGAACTTATAAATGAGTTCAGTAAAGTCACAGGTTATAAGATCAATGCTCAAAAATCAGTAGCATTTCTGTATAGCAATAGAGCAATCTGAGGAGAAAATCAAGAAAAATATACCATTTACAAGAGCAGCTAAAAGAATCAAATATCTAGGAATAAATTTAATCAAATATCTAGGAATAAATTTAATTAAAGAAGTAAAGGAATTATATACATAAAATTACACAACACTGTTAAAGGAAATCAATGAAGACTTTAATAAATAGAAGAATATTCCCTGTTCATGTTTAGGAAGACAAAACCTCATTAAGATGTCTATTCTACCCTAACTAATCTACAGATTTAATGCAATCCCCCAAAAAATCAACACAGCATTTTTAAATTAATTGGAAAAACTAACTACAAAATTTATTTTAAAGGGTAAGAGGCCTGAACAGCTAATGTCATATTGAAAAAGAAAAATGAAATTGGAGGTATCAAACTACCTAAATTTAAAACATACTACAAAGCTACAATGGTCAAAACTGCATGGTATGGATAGACATACCGACCAATGGAACCAAATTGAAAGTCCTGATATAGACATTGCATATACAGTCATCTGATATTTGACAAGGCCACCAAGCCCACTCAACTGGGAGAGAATGGCCTCTTCAACATATTGTGCTTGAAGAACTGGATATCCTTATCCAAAAGAATGAGAGAGAAACTCTATCTTACACCTTATACAAAAATCAACTCAAGATGGATCAAATATCTAAACATAACAGCAAACATCGTAAAAACCTTGGAACATAATGTAGGGAAGCATCTACAGGACCTTGTAATAAGAAATGGTTTCATGAACTTCATACCCAAAACAGGAGCAGCAAAATGAAAAATAGATAAATGAGATCTCCTCAAAATTAAAAACTTTTGCATCTCAAAGGACATAATCAAGAAAATAAAAAGGTAGCCTACCCAATGGTTGAAAATATTTGTCAACCATATATCTGATAGGAGCCTAATATCCAGCATATATAAAGAAATTCTAAACCTCAAAAACTAAAATACACACAACCCATTTTAAAAATGGGCAAGCGACCTGAAAAGACACTTCTCCAAGGAAGAAATATAAGTGGCTAAAAAGCACATGAAAAGTTGCTCAACAGCGCTAGCTATTAGGAATATGCAAATCAAAACTACAATGAGATACCATCTTACACCCATTAGACTGGCAGCTATTTAAAAAACAGCAGAGTATAAGTGTTGGAAAGAATGTGGAGTAATGGAACCCTCATCCACTTCTGATGGGAATGTAGAATGGTCAAGTCACTTTTCAGGACAGTTTGGGGCTTCCTCAAAAAACTAACTATAGAGCTTCCAGATGATCCAACAATTGCACTGCTGGGTATATGCCCAGGAGAATTGAAAGCAAGGACACAAAGAGATGTATGCATACCAATGTTCATAGTGGCATTATTCACTATTGCCAAAATTTAGAGTCAACCGAAATGCCTATCAACAGATGATGGATAAATAAAATGTAGTACATACATACAATGGAATATTATTACTCAGCTGTAAGAAAGACTACAGTGTTAACACATGGGATACCATGGATGAAAATTGGGGACCTTCTGTTCAGTGAAGCAAGCCAGGTATAGAAGGATGAACAGTACATGAGCTAACTGATATGAATTAAGCAAATTTAACAGACTCAGAGAGCTATTGCCTGGAAGATAGGTTTACAAGAAATAGAAAGGGAGAAGAAGGTTGTATGCCAACACCCTTACAGACATAATATTTAGTAAGGTGAAACTGTGTAGTTGTGTATTGAAGGGATATGACAGGAGGGTTTGGACAGGAGGGATTATTGGATTGGGTGGTGCAGGTTTGACAGGTGGATAGATTGGGAAGTGTGGGTTGGAAGATCCAGGGGGGAGGGTTGGAAGAGGGACCAGGTGAATACTGGGGATTTGTGGGTATGTGGTTGAAAGTACAAAGTTGGGAATGCTCTTATAACAATATGACAAGGAAGGGTTAATGGTTTAGGGTGTTGGATAGGGGGCATTCTGGACAGGGCGCACCTGGAGCAGGCTTCTACATTATATGAGTGATCATTCTGTCATAATGTGTTGTATCAGTGGGTGGAGACCCATATAATTAGCGGGAAGAAATTGTACTCCCATCCTTGGGAGGAACAATTTGTTCACAAATAGACAGACAAGAGTCTCTCAAGAGAATGGACTGTTCCTAATAAGGAAGGACAAATCAGTTTATCAAGACCTCAGTGTTGTTGCTTGTAACTATGAATCTTGTCATCCAAGGTGTGAAGCCAGGGTGTCACTGTGGTTGCCGAGGGAAAGGGGAGAGAGAAATAGAAATGAAAAATAGTAAGACACTGGGGAATAAATACAAGAAATTGCCACTGGACTGACAGGACACCAGATATCACAGTGATAAAAGGCAAAATGTCAAATAAAAATTTAAAAATATTTTCATTATTTTTTTAATATCTCAATGTTTTAATTTTATTTTCAGTTTTTTTAAAAAAATTAAACACTTTCTTTCTTATGTTTAAACTTATTATTTCATTTTCTATTAATTGTATTTGACTATTTTAAAGACTTCATTTTTGAAGAAGCTTTGGATCACAGAAGGGTTACAACTGGGGCAGGGAAAGTTCATTGGTGTAGAATGTCAGTAATGGGGGAAATATGGAAGGAAGTTCACCTGGGCATAAATATAAGGTATGTAAAAATGTTCAAATATTCACAGGGTATTGTCACAGTGGTTGAAGACTCACAAAATGACTGAGAGGATATTGAATTCCCATCCTGGAGAGCTCTGCTACATTCTCTAGTGGAGCAGCAACAGTTCCTCAAGTGCAGGGGCAATGACTGGTGAAGGAGGATGATCCACCTAGGTCCCTTGATATTGATGACTCTGCTTATGAGCATTTGCTCTTGAAATTGAAACTGAGCCTATTGTTGAGGGGTGCCTAAAAGTTGCCTCCTGAAAGTCTCCTTGTTGCTCAAATGTGGCCTCTCTCTAAGACAAATAGCATATAATTGCATTACTTTCTCCCCAGCTGGAGACATGACTCTCAGGATTTAGCCTCCTTGGAACTGAGGGATTACTACCAAGTACCAACTAGCAATGAAACTGGAAAAAGACATCAAATAAAGGGGGAAAAAGTAAAGACAAATGTGTTTATATGGCTAAGAGTCTTTAAAGTGAGTTGGGAGTTCATCCCAGATGTAACAATTAGGCACATTTCAGCAGGATCTCATAGACTACCTAAGTGGATACTACTCCAAATAGTGGGGCTCCTGAGGGGTCTGGAGACACCAGGTCCTATGGTCATGGCAGATAGCTCTGGAGTTTGGTGCCTTGCCAGTGGTCCCTACTTTGGAGTTTATCCTCCTGAGAGTGACAGCGTTGGACTCAATTATTTCTTCCCTACACATGACTCATCTTTCCCTTCTATTTAAACCTACTCTTGGTGCTGGAGATGTAGGTGTACGTCCAGGAGACTTGAGTCTTTGGGCTGGCCACATGCCCACTGGGCCCAGAACTCAGCCCAAGTGCTGCACATACTCTACAGCTCATTGGACTCACCCAGGATAACTATCAAGGAGTTGATGATGGACAACAACCATCCCAAGGAACAGAGAGAGTCTGCAACTGCAAGCAAGATAATCCCATCCATCTTCCCCATGAGATATAAATCCCCTCTCAATTAGAGGTGGAGTGGAATCACCATCCCAGAATCCTCAGGACTGGGGTAAGAACTATAGACTAGAGTGGACTTACTGGTATTTTACTATAAACATATTTTGATTCTAGCAATGGAAGAAATTACAACATTGATGTGGAGCCAGTGGCCACTGGAAGCTCTGGGGGCAAGAAGAGGGAAAAACAGTTGTAATGCAGGGGCTTTTTCAGGACTTGGGTATCATCCTGAATGACACTGCAATGACAGATACAGACCATTTTATATCATCACATAACATGCAGAACTGTGTGGGAGAGAGGGTGTAGACTACAATGTGAACTATGGCACATGATTAATGGCAATGCCCCAGGATGCATTTATAAACTGCAATGAATGTGCCACACTAATGAAGATGCTTATGTGGGAGGGAGTGGAAGGTGTTGGTATTAGGGCATATGAGAATCCCTATTTTTTTCCTGTATCATTTATGTAATCAAAGTATCTCTTAAAAAAAAAAAATCAATTGCCCAGACTTCTGGAATGGCTGGGTGAGCAGTTCAGACATGATAAAACTGTACAAAATTGTCAACTGCAATGACAAAACATCCTGAAATTGACCAAAACAATGTGATTTATGAAAATAAAGTCAACTCCATGAAGAATAGTGATGATCAGTTGCATTTTAGGCTTGAGTATTATCACATCTGCTACTCAGCTTCACAGAGAAGACTTATCACAGTACAAGCTATGAGGACTCCCATCTCCCTTAAATCTGTTGCAGGAAGCTCACTTTATTTTTAGCAAAGCATGGCAAATTTCATGCCTAAGGACATTGTCAAATATATTTAGAGTCTCAGTGGCAAATCATAAGGGAAGACCAATATTACAACTAGCCTAGAATCCCTATGAGGTTTGGAAGAGACCAGACAGAAATTCAATGGGCAGTTCTGGGGAATGAGAAAGTAAAATAGTACATTGACAAGCTCCATCTCACCCCTAGTTTCTGAAGTGCTCTGCATATATACAAGCGTGCATACACACTCGGAGATACTAAGAAGCATGCCAAGTTTACATTCTCTCCAGTAAGTTCTGTAGGTCATGGCAGGATATATAATGGCCTGTATCTGTCATTGCAATGTCATTCAGGTCAATTTCAAGTCCTGAAAATGCCCCTATATTGCACCTCTTTTTCCCTCTCCCTGGCTACAGCTCATCCAGTGGTCACAGTCTCCACATCAATGACATAATTTCTTCCATTGCTGGAATCACAATAAGTATATAGTAGAATACCATTAAGTCTACTCTGGCCCATATTTTATTCCCCAATCCTGAGGATTCTGGGATAGTGATGCCCACTCTGCCTCTAATTGAGAGGGGGCTTTGATCCCATATGGCTGGTGGATGGGGTCCTCTTGCTTGCAGTTGTAGACTCTCTCATTTCCTTGGTGTGGTGGTTGTCCATCCTTACCTCCTTGTTAGTTGTTCTGGATGAGCCTAATGAACTGGGAGTAGGTGTAGCAACTCCACTGAGGCTCAGGGCCCAGCAGGCAAATGGACAGCCTAGAGATTAAAGTCTCTTGGATGTACACCTACCAATTCCATCAACAATTATAGATTAAAATAAAAGGGACAGAAGAGGCATGTGTAGAGAAGTCACATCTGAGTCCAACTCTGTCACACTGGGGAGCACAAACTCCAAAGTAGGGCCCACTGGCAAGGCACCAAACTCTGGAGCTATCTGCCATGACCATAGGACCTGTGTGTCTCCATAACCCTCAGGAGACCTATTATTTGGAGTAGATACTATCTATCTTGGCCATCTATGAGATCCTGCTGAGATGTACATAAGCGTAACCTCTCTGATGACCTCCTGACTCACTTTGAAGTCTCTTAGCCATAGCTATATAAATTAACTAGTCTTTACATTTTCCCACTTTTATTCAAGGTGTTTTTCCAGTTGTATTACCAGCCAGTGCTTGGTAATAATCCCTCAGTGCCAGGGAGGCTCATCCCCGGGAGTTATTTCCCTCACTTGGGGGAAGGTAATGCATTTATATGCTGAGTTTGACTTAGAAAAAGACCACATTTGAGCAATAAGGGCACTCTCAGGAAGTAACTCTTAGGCACTCTACAACACTAGGCTAAGTTGTAAATTCAAGAGCATAGACACATTAGCATAGTCATCAATATCAAGGGCCCAACAATGGACCATCTTTCTTCACTAGTCATTGCCCCTGTACTTGGGGGATTGTTGCTGTTTCATTAGAGAATGTGGCTGAGCTCCCCAGGATGAGAATATAATAATCTTTCAGTTGTGTAATTGTCTATGCACTGGGTCAATGCCCAATGAACATTTGAACATATTATATAACTTGTATGTATGCCCAGGTGAACTTCCTCTCATTTATCCCCTATCACTGACACCCCAACCCACTGATCCTCCCTGCCATAGTTGTAATCCTTCTGTGATCCAAAATTTCTTCCAAAATGAAGCCAAGAATATTGCCAAACTCAATTAATAAGAAAATGAAATAATAATGATAGGTTTAAATGTAAGAAAAAATACATAAAATTTAGAGAAATTAAAACTAAAATAAAGTAAAAAAATGGGTATTTAAAAAATGAAAAATATTTAAAAAATAAGATAAAATAATTTTTTTGACATTTTGCCTTTCATCACTGTAATATCAGTTGTTCTGTATGTACAGTGGCATTTTCTTCCATTTTTTCCCCAGTGTCTTACCTTTTTTAATATATTGTCTTCAAAGAAGTTTTAAGTCACAGTAAAGCTACATATAGAATATGTCCCATATACCCAACATCCTCCCCCATTTCCCTCTTCCCTATTAATAATCTTTTCACATGTGGATGGTATATTTGTTACAACTGATGTATAAATATTGAATCATAGCTACCAACCATGGTCAATGGTATACATTATGATTTACATTTTAGATCATACATTTTTATAATTTTTGATGACATTTAACATGGCTTGTATCCATCATTGCAAGATTATGCAGAACATTTCCAATACCCCCTAAATACCCCCTCTTCAATCTATCATATTCCTCCTTCCCCTTCCCCTCAGGGCTGATGGCAGCAAACAGGCTTCACTCCTTGAAGGACAAGATTCGTAGATACTTTCAACATTGCTGAGGGTTGGACACATTAGTCTGTCCTCCCATATTAGGAACTGCCCATGCTCTCAAGAGACACTCTCTCCTCTGTATGAGAACATATCAGGCCTCCCCAGCATGGGAGTCCAACTCCTTCCTGCTCATTATGTAGGTGTCCCCCTACTGATACAGCACACTATGATAAAATGACCACTTGCACATTCCCTAGAAGACTGTCCCAGGTGGCTCCTACCCCAACTTCCCCGCATTCAACAATAAAACCAGGAACCCTTCCCTGTCATATTGCCATAAGAGTTTTCTCAATATTGTAGTTTCACCACATACTCACCAATCCCCAGTGTTCACCACCTCCATCCCCCAACCCTCCCCCCAGATCCATGGACCATCCAACCCATCCTCCCCACCCTACCCTTGTCAAGTTTGCACCACCCAAACCAATAGTATCTCTACACACTTGTCACAGCTCTTCACTGAACAACTACTCTTGCCTACCTTATCATAGATTTCACCTCTATAGGCATTGACTCACAATCTTCTTCTCCCTTCCTATTTCCTGTAAATCTACCTTCAAGACTCTATCTCTCTGAGTGAGCTTGACATGCTTAATTCATATCAGAGAGGTCATGTAATATTTGTTCTTCAATGCCTGGCTTGCTTCACTCAACATAAGGCCCTCAAGATTCATCCACATTTTCCCATGTGTTAGTACTGTATTCCATCTTACAGCTGAGTAATATTCCATTATATGTATATACCACATTTTGTTTATCCATTCATCTGTTGATGGACATTTGGGTTGATTCCAACTTTTGGAAATAGTGAATAATGCCGCTATGAACATTGGTGTGCATATATCTGTTCATGACCTGGCTTTCAGTTCTTCTGGGTATATGCCCAGCAGTGGAATTGCTGGGTCATATGGAATATCTAGAGTTCGTTTATTGAGGACCTGCCAAACTGTCCTCCAAAATGTCTGGGCCATTCTGCATACCCACCAAGAATGGATGAGGGTTCCCATTCCTCCACATCCTCTCCAACCCTGGTAGTCCTCTGTTTTTATAGTAGTCTCCAGTCCAATGGGGTCCAATGGGGGTAAGATGCTATCTCTTTGTGTGTTTTTTTTTAATTTATTGAAGTATATCATTCATATATGAACATACATAAACTATAAGTGTTCATTAAATATTGTGACCTTACAAAACAAACATGCATAATATCATACAGGGTTCCCACACATCAACACCCCTGCCACAAACACCCTGCATTGTAGTGAAACATTTTTTAAAAATCATGAAAGAGCATAGTCAAAGTATTACTACTAACTATAGTCTGTAGTTTCCTCCCCTATACATTTTTTAAAGGATTTATTTGTTTATTTATTTATTTACTTACTTACTTACTTACTTTTATCCATTTTTACCACCACCACCCCTGCTGTTTTTGATGTCTCTGTGTCCATTCACTGGGTGACTCTGTGTCCATTTCCTGCTTTCTCTTCTCATCCTTCTCCTCCTATCTTCACTGGGATTCGATCCTCGGAAACTCCAGTGTGGGAGAGAGGCATCCTACTGCCTGCACCACCTTAGTTCCTGGTTTTTCCATGTTTCTCATCCTAGCTCTCTCGTGTGTCACTCTCCTGTTACATTGTTATCTTGCTTCATGGCTCACAGGGCCTGGCAGTTCACCCGTGCATGGGGCCTGAGGCTCACCCGCTCATGGGGCTTGGTGGTGCACCTACATGTGGGACCTGTTGGCTCACCTGCTCACAGGGCCTGGTGGAGCAAGTGAGCATGGGGCCTGGTGGCTCACCTGCTTATGGGGCCTTGTGGTGCACCCTCGTGTGGTACCTGGCAACACACCTACCCACAAGGCCTGGTGGCCCACACGCCTTCTATATTTTTCTTCTTTTAATTTTTACCAGGAGGTCCTAGGGATTGAACACAGATCCCTCTGTATGGGAGATGGACACCAAAGCACCCGAGCCGCCACCTTGTTATATCTCTTATGGTTGACCAAAGATACCCAAAGCTATAGTCTTTTCCCATACAGGATGGTCATATGATAAATCAAGCTTAGTTTATCACCAGCATTACAAAAAACCAGACTTAGGGAGAAAAACTAAGTCTGGAGATACATGCATGGTTTCTAATACAGTGAATGTTTAGCTTACCCTGATTTTCAGAAAATCAAGACAGTGAGAATATTCCCGTTCTCCTTGTAGTTTTGATTTGCATTTCCCTAATAGCTAGTGCTGTTGAGCATCTTTTCATGTGCTTTTTATCCACTGGTATTTCTTCTTCAAAGAAGTGTCTGTTCAAATCACTTGCCCATTTTTTAAATGGGTTGCTTTTCTTTTTCTTCTTGAGAAATAGAATTTCTTTATATATGATGGGTTTTAGGCTCTTATCAGATATACGGTTACCAAATATTTTCTCCCATTGGGTAGGTTGTCTTTTCACTTTCTTGACAAACACTTTTGAAGTGCAAAAGGTTTTAATTTTGAGGAAGTACCATTTATCTATTTTTTTTCTTTTGCTGTTCATGCTTTGGGTGTGAAGTTCATGAAGCCATTTCCTATTACAAGGTCATGTATATGCTTCCCTACATTATCTTCTAAGGATTTTATAGTCTTGGCTCTTATGTTTAGATATTTGATCCATCTTGAGTTAATTATTTTTTTAAAGATTTTATTATTTATTTATTCATTTATCCCTGCCTTGCTGCTTGTGCTCGCTGGGTCAGCTAACCACGCCGTGCGGGCGGGATTGCCTTCACCAGTAGGCCCTGGGAGCCGAACCCGGGGCCTCCCATATGGTAAACAGGAGCCCCACTGATTGAGCCACAGCCACTTCCCTTGAGTTAATTTTTATATAAAGTATTAGATGCTATTCCTCTCTCATTTTTTGGATACCGATATCCAGTTCTCCAAGCAACATTTGTTGAAGAGGCCATTCTCTCCCAGTTCAGTGGGCTTGGTGGCCTTGTTGAATATCAGATATCTTTATATGTGAGGATCTATATAAGAACTTTCTATTTGGATCCATTGGTCAGTATGTCTATCCTTGTAACAATACTATGCAGGTTTGCCAACTGTAGTCTTGTAGTATGTTTTAAAGTCTGGTACTGTGATTCCTTCAATTTCATTTTTCTTTTTCAATATGTCTTTGGCTGTTTGGGGTCTCTTTCCCAAATTTTGGATTTAGTTTTTCCAAATCAGTGAAAAATGATGTGTTGATTTTTATTGGGATTGCATTAAATCTGTACATTAGTTTTGGTAGGATAGTCATCTGAATGAAGTTTAGCCTTCTTATCCATGAACAAGGAACATTCTTCCTTTTATTTAGGTCTTTTATGATATCCTTTAACAGTGTTGTTTAGTTTTCTGTGTATGAGTCATTTACATCTTTAAGTAAATTTATTCCTAGGCATTTGATTCTTTTAGTTACTGTTGTAATGGTATTTTTTTTTCTTGATTTCATCCTCACATTGATTGTTATTGATGTACAGAAACGCTACTGATTTTTGTGCATTGATCTCATAACCTGCAAATTTACTGAAATCATTTATATATTCTTGAAGCTTTATTATAGATTTCTCAAGGCTTTCTATGTATAGGATCATGTCGTCTGCAAAGAGTGAAATTTTTACTCCTTCCTTTCCAGTTTGGATGCCTTTTATATATTTTTCTTGCCTCAGTGCTCAAGCAAGTACTTCTAAGACAATGTTCAATAGGAGCAGTGATATTGGGTATCCTTGTCTTGTTTCCAATCTTAGAGGGAAAGTTTTTAGGATTTCACCATTTTACATGATATTAGCTGTTGACTTTTCATATATGCCCTTTATCATATTTGGAAGATTCCCTGCTATTCCTATCTTTACAGTGCTTTTATCAGGAAAGTGTGCTGTATTTTTGTCAAATTGTTTTTCTGCATCAATGGAGATGATCGAGTGATTTTTTTTTCTTTCAATCTAATTATTTGGGGTATTACATTGATTGATTTTCTAAAGTTGAACAATCCTTGCATACCCAGGATGAAACCCTCTTGGTCATGGTGTATAATTCATTTGATGTGTTGTTGAATGTGATTGACAAGTATTTTCTTAAAGATTTTACCATCTAGGTTCATAAGAGTGATTGGTCTGCAATTTTCCTTTTTTGTGGTGTCTTTGCTTGGATTTGGTATTAGGGTAATGTTAGCATCATAGAATGAGTTAGGCATTGTTCCTTCTACTTCTACTTTTTTGGAAAAAATTAAGCAATATTGGTGTACGTTCTTTCTGGAATTTTTGGAAGAATTCACCTGGGAAGCCGTTTGATCTTAGGTTCTTCTTAGTTGTGAGGTTTTTGATGACTGACTCTAACTCTTAACATGTGATTGGTCTGTTGGTCTGTTGGGCTCATCAATTTCTTCTTGTGTCAATGTAGGCTGCTTGTGTGTTTCTAGGAAATTGTCCATTTCCTCTAAATTATCCTTCTTGTTGGCATAAAATTTTTCAAAATATCCTCTTATGATAGACTTTATTTCTGTTAGTTTGATGGTGATATAACCTACCTAATTTCTTAATAGTGTATTTGCATCTTCTGTCTTATTTTCTTTGTTAATATAGCTAAGGGTTTGTTGATTTTATTGATCTTTCTGTAGAGCTAGCATTTGGGTTTTTTAAAAATTATTTCTAGTACTTTCTTGTTTTCTATTTCATTTAGATTTGCTCTAATCTTTGTTATTTCCATTTTTACTTCTTTGGGGTTAGTTTGCTGGTATTTTTCTATTTCTTCCAGGTGTGCAGGTAGGTCTTTAATTTTAGCTGTCTCTTCTTTTTGTGATATATGCATTTATGGCTATGAATTTCCCCCTCAGTACAGTTTTGGCTGCATCACATAGGTTTTGCGATGTTGTGTTGTCATTTTCATTTATTTCAAGGTAGTTGCCTATTTCTTTGAGATTTCCCCCTTGACCCACTGTTTGTCCAACAGTGTGTTGCTTAACTTCCATATCTTTGTGCCTATTCTCATTCTCTGGCTCTTACTGATTTCCAATTTCATTCTATTGTGGTCAGAGAAATTACTTTGTATAATTTCAATCTTTCTGAATTCATTGAGAATTTCTCATTGCCCTAGTATGTGGTCTACATTGGAGAATGATCCATTTGCACTTGAGAAGAAAGTATATCCCATATATTTGGGTGTAGTGCTCTCTATATGTTTATTAGGTCCACATCCTCTAATGTATTATTCAGAGTTTTTGTTTCTGTATTGATTCAATGTTGAGATGTACTGTCTAATCATGATATTGGTGTATTAAAGTTCCCCTCTATAATTGTAGAATCATCTATTTCTCCACTTATTTTTCCAGTGTTTGCCTCATGTATTTTGAGGTGCCCTGGTTAGGTGCATAAATGTTTATGATAGTTCTTTCTTCTTGAAAGATTACCCCTTTTACTAATATATAATGTCCATCTTTGTCTCTAACAATAATTTTTATTTAAATTCTATTTTTTTCAAATATTAGTATAGCTATTCTTGCCCTTTTTTGGTTATTGTTTGCTTGTAAAATTTTTTCTAGCCATTCACTTTCAGCCTCCTTGAATCCCTGGGTCGAAGGTGGGTTTCTTGTAGATAGTATATAGATGGGTCATATTTCCTTATCCATTCTACCAATCTGTGTCTCTTGACTGGTTAGTTTAATCCATTAACACTCAGTGTTATTTCTCTCAATGAATTTCTTACATCAGCCATATTTTCTTTGGGTTTATGTATATCAGATGTTATATTTATTTTCTTTTTATCCTTTTAGCTGTTCTTACACTCTCCTCCAACTCTCTCTCTCCTGTTTTTTTCTTTTCAACTTTCAGAACTCCCTTTAGTATTTCTTGAAAGGCAGGTTTCTTCTTGGCATACTCTCTTAATTTCTGTTTATCTTTGAATATTTTGAACTCTACATCATTTTTGAATGCCAGCTTTGCTGGATAAAGAATTCTTGGCTGTAATTTCTTTTTCTTTAAGTACCTTAACTAAGTCATATCCTGCCTTCTTGCCTTCATGGTTTCAGATGAGAAATCAGCACTTAATCTTATTGAACTTCCCTTGTATGTGATTGTTCTCTTTTCTCTTGCAGCCTTCAGTATTTCTCTTTGTCTTGCGCATTGGACAGTTTTACAAGGGTATGTCTTGGAGTAGGCCTATTGGGATTATACTGTTTGGGGTGTGTTGCCCTTCCTGAACATGTACGTCCATCTCCCTCAATAAGGCTGGGAAATTTTCAGCCATTATTTCCTACAATGATCCTTGTGCCCTCTTTCCCTTCTTTTCTCCCTCTGGGATGCCTATAATGTGTATATTTGTATGTTGTGTGTTGTCATTCAAATACCTAAGTCCCTGCTGGATTTTTTCCATCTTTTTATCTATCTGTTCTACTGTCTGTTTGATTTCAAATGTACTGTAATCCACATCACTAAATATTTCTTCTGCCTGTTAAATCTGCTGTTATGTGCTTCCAGTGTCTTTTTTATTTCTTGGATTGTGCTATTCATCACCATTATATCTGTTATCTTTTTATGTATGTTTACAATTTCTTCAGTATGTTTTCCCAGTGTTTTCTTAATATTCTTAATCTCTTCCTTTACTTCATTAAGTTGGTCCATGATATTTGTTTAGGCAGCTTTGATTAGTTGTTCAATGTTCTGTATCTCTTCCTGGTTTTTAATTTGTTCATTGGACTGGGCCATGTCTTCCTCTTCTTTGGTATGATTTCTAATTTTTTGTTGCTGTCTAGTCATATTTTTATCTTGATGGGTTTATTCATTTGATTAACTTCTCTCTCTACTCTAAGGTTTTATTTAGCTGCTCTTTGTGTGTATGTGTTAAGTTTTCTTTTCTATACTTTTTTCTTCTTGTTCTAATCCCTTGCTGTTTTCTATATTCCCTTGAATGAAAAAGATTAGGGCAAGAAAAAGTGAAAGAGGTAAGAAAAGAAAAAAAGGATAATACCAATATTAATAGTACAAGTTACAACAGGGCTTGTATAAGGCCTAAGAAAAATAATATTTAACTCATGTAAGCAGTGTAGAGTAATAGGAATAAAAAGGTTGAGTACCTACAATGAAATGGGAAACATACTAGAGAAAAATATATATAATGAATTAGAAGGCCAGAATGATGAGGAGAGAAGGAAAGAGAAAAGAAAGAACAAAAAGAGAAAAAGTTAATAAAAGAAAGAAAACAGAATAGATAAGATAGAAATAGAAACTAGAAAAATTGAGGACTGAACAAAGAGAGGTGTAATGTAAGAACAACAGCAGAAAGCAGAAGATAGAAATATGAAGGAAGGAAAACAGATCGCCTTGATACACAAAATTTGTATACACAGATAAAGGGTAATCAAGGAATAGGAAGCACAGCAAACAAGAAACAAGGCAGCAGCTCTTAATTTTTAGAAAAGGAAAAAAACAGAGGGGAAGAAAGAGGAGAGAAAAACAAGAAAACAAAACAAGCACACACAAGCAATCAAACAAACTAAGGAAGAATGGCATTCTCATTTAGACCCCTTTGGAGTTTCTCAGGCTGCCAGTGTCATTAATCAATTATCCTGCAGCCTTTTCCCCACAGGTTTTTAAACGGATTTTAAAAAGTAAGTGAAGATAAAAAAAAAATTTTAAGTAACATTTTTTTTTTTTTTTTAGGAAAAATAAGGGACCCAAGAGAAATTGATACAAAAATAATGTCTATATTTTCCCTATCCTAAAATATCAGGTGGATGTTTGCTATCCCAGTTGTCACTACTCTAAGAGGAGCAGGGAATTGAAATAGGGACCTTGTATATTCAAGGTGGAAACTCCTCCACTGAGCTAAACTTTCTCATTGGGTCAATTAGCTCTGCAGAAAACTATCCAATCACTTTCTCTCAGGCAGGTTTGACTCTTTGCAGTTAGATACATCCCCGCTGATTAGGAGCCTCTCTGTCACTGCCCCCTTTCTATTCCTATTGCTTTCTCTCACAGGGCAGCAGGATGCAAAATCCTGTGTGAGAAGATCCTCCCTCCTCTCCCCCTGTCAGGTTGAGTACCCTTTTGAAATTCCAATGGGATCCTGGTGACTGAACTCACTGAAAAATGACTCTCAACCCTCTTCCAGACCACCCCCTCCTCCCAGGGGACCCTAAATAAGCTCTTGAATGCTTATTAAGTGCTTCTTACTGCCTGCCTCCCTTAGGGGAGTTGAAAGTTTGATAATTTTCAGCAAGGGACTAGTCAATTGCCAGACTCTGTGCTCTTCCATGCTAAGATTCTCTCTCCCAGGATGGTTAGGTAAATCAGGCTGCCTCAACACATTTGCCTCTCCCTTTTTCCTGGTGCCACCTCAAGCCAGCTGGCATGTTTCTCAAAGTTGAAGGAGGTCCAGACAACCAAACGCACAGAAATGAAACCCCTCTCCATCTTTCACCAGAACCCTCCCGCTCTTGGAGAATGCTCCCTCCCACTGAGTGGCTGGCTGGAATCAGGACTTGAGGTTCACAATGGCTTTTCCTTGGGAGTGAGAATTGGCTGTCCTGCTGTTTCCAACCTCTGGGGGAAGACACTCATAGTTTTACCTTGAGCAATTTATCTCTTTGTCCAGCTTTCTCCAGATATAATCCCTGAAGCTTCCTGCTCTATTGGTTGCCAAAAAAAGTTCACTTCAGCAGAATCCTGCCCTCACTCAGCCATTTTCTGTGAGAGAGATGGTGAATGCACATTTAAACTGATGCCATCTTGACACTCCTCACTTGATTTACTCATTCTTATATTTCCTTTCATATGTTTTTAAAATTGTATAAATTCTACCAGTGTTGAACCATCTTTAATTTCTCTACATAAACCCTTTATAAATAAGTAACAAGATAGGCAGCTTTGAAAAGTCAAGAGATTGCCTGTAACTCTTTTGAGTCTCCAATAAACTTGTCATTTATCATGGGCTGACTCTGAAAATTCATAATCTAATAAAGACATTTTTGAAGCACTAGAGAATAACTAAATAGTAAGACACACTTAATTATTGCAGATAGCTAAAAAGAAAAGAATAAAAACACAGAAGATACCAAACATCTGAAAGAATGGTAAAGTAAGGAACCATTGAAAAGGAAGGTTATGGCCATTGATATTTTTGCTTGCTTTCCAAAATATTTCAAAGCAAGTATAATGGGTGAAATGAACTAAAATGTGACATGGGAGATGATAAATTCCCACAGGAAATATATAAATATTTTTTTACTTAAAGATCATTGTATGCCTCGAAAGAAAAAAATTTTAGAAGATTAGTCATTTTGCACCTCCTGAATTTCAAATGGTTTAAAACTTAATTTCAATAGAACATCACTTAAAATTCTCTGCATCAGAGAAAGAAATAATTTCATCCATTTCCCTAAAGATGAGCATTATAATTTTTCAACTAAGATTGTAATTACAGTTTAAGTGGGTCTTCTGTGATTATTGTATTTTAAGTACTAAAAATCAGAAAATCCAAATATTTGCAGAATATTTGGAAAATATACTAATTAATTGATGTTTCAACTACATTTCAAGCAGAAATTCCTGTTTGAAATTTAGTGAGATAAATGGCAGAATAATATTTTGAAATGTGCTATTTTGAAATGTATTTTTAGTTATAATAAAATGATTAAAATTATTGGGACAGTTTTGAAATTTTTTCTAATAAAAAATTGCTTTAAAAGACATTAGATAGATATTTTTCTTTGTACCCTATCATCAATGAAGGAAATTGCGATTTTTAAAGGAATATATTTTGTGAAAAGTAAAGTGAAACTCCTGGGAAATTTAATTTTAAAATATTTAAATTTTGACATTATACTTTTTCATAAAAAATTAGAACAAATTTACTAACCTAACTGACTAGCATTGTCTTCCACCAAGTGGGTTTAAATCTATAAGTTCATTAGCTAAAAAAAATAATTTTAATATGTTCCTGAGAAAAATAAAGGTAATAAAAGAGCTTCACTTAAAGGAAAAAATATATAAAGGCTTCATTCACCCTTCTCTTTGAAGGATTTCTGAGAAAGAGAACTGTGAGTATTGTTCCTTTCAGTATAGTGAAGCTACAATTATTTGCTTTCCTCTATGTATTAAGAAGGGGCAAATATATACATACAGCCAAATTATACCCAGGATAAAAATCTCATTCCAATGTTAGATACAGATTTAATGGATTTAAAGCATTGGAAACCATTCATTCTTTACTTAACTCTGTGGTAGGTATTTTGTTTTTATGAAAATATGTAGAAGAATTCTTAGGTTGTGGCTCTTTCCTTCTTCCCTCTTTCATCCCATCTATTTCCTTCCTTCCCTCCTTCCCTCTTTCCCATCTTTCCTTAAGGGTGGCTTGAATTTCATTCCGTGAACTTTTTCTTTTGCTGTAAGCTTAATTGCCTAATTGTTGTTTGAGTTTAAAAAATATGAACAGGTTTATAGCAGATACAGTGTATGAAACCACCACTCTGTACAGCAGAGCATTGTGATTTCCTTGGAGACTTCTTAGTAATTAAATATGAAATGATTCAATACAAACTGTCAATCAGTATGAAATATATAGCATAATTAGAATGAAATTTGTAATCCAAGTGTACACTGATTTTATTTCACCCAGTTTCTTTCAAGTTTTCTAAGTAATTAAATGTTGAGGAAAAATTTAGGAACTCAGCACAATGTCTGAACAATAAGTAATATATTTTCATATTATAAATATTATAATAAATTGTTCATTGTAGCTAATTGGAAGAAACAATAATTTCCAAAGCGAGAGAGCAAATACTCTATAATGTTTGCAAAAGGTTTTCAGTAATATTAAAGATGGAAATTAGAAATTGTATAGGAAATATTTATTGATTCTAATCCTGCTTTTCTAAAGGGTTTATCACACACTATCTCATTAATATTCACATTGTATATGGGAATTTTTTTTTTTCATTGAGGTACAGGGGATAGAACCTGGGACTTCATACATGCAAAGCAGGTGCTCAATGACTGAGCTAGATAGGCTCTGCGGGAAATTTTTGAAAATGATTATTATTACCTCTTGTTCACAATTTGCCACAAGTCCCATGGCACCTTATTACCTGTCAGTTTTAGATTATTAGTTTCTAATTTGTGTCCACTTATTTTAAATTTTTTACTTTGTTCTTTTTTTTCCCCAAAAATACCCACCTGTTAGAGCATTGGATAATAACAAAAAGGGTGACCTCTATGTCATTGAGACATAGAGGCAAATATATAACCCAATAATAAGGATAACATATCCTCACACTGAGAGTTGAAAGGGCATCTAGTACATGCTAGTAAATAATGGGAATTGTTAGGCCTTCATTAATGAAACATTTCTTGAGTAGCTGGTATTCATTAGATAGTCAAGTAAGAAACAGTAATTTGATTCTCTAATCCCTTGGTGTTACTTGTAGCAAAGTAACTTGAATTTTGATTCAGATAGGCCTGAATCATTTACTTGTTGTGTGATCTTGGTTGATTAATAGAACATATTTGAGACCAAGGTTCATTATAGTAAAAGAATTGCCTCACAACACGACAGTGAAGATTAAATAAGACAATTTCTGTGAATACTTCTAATAGAGTATTGAAGTTGTTGCAGGTGATCATAAAGTTCCAAGTTTTACCATAGTCATTAATAGTTTGCAAGCTCTTGCCTAGATTTCAAATCTTTGCTTTCTGTCATCCTCTATGTTAACCTATGTTCAAGAGGCTACAGCCAACTTTAGAGTTTAAACACCATATTCAGACATTGGAATTTGTGGGGATGTCCTCTTTCAGTATATTAAGTATCTTATAATGGAGACTACCTGTTTGAACAAATTTCAAATATTCAAGCACTTATGGAGATTCACTGTAGGTTGGTGGTATCAAAATTACAGAAAGAGTTGTAAGATACACTTCAAGAGCTAATTATTTAGAAAGAGAGGAAGAGAAAGAGTGAAAGAGAGAGAGTAAAATTTGCAAATAAACTGTTCCTACATTAACAGTGCACAGTAAATAACATCAAAAGTTTTGGAAGACAGGAGAGTTCAGGAAAGACTTGGATCATCTGGAAGATCCTGAATTAGAAACTGGGACTTACGTGCAACTCATATAGCACTTTTGTAAAAGAGGGAAGACATGCCAAGCAAAACATCTAAAAGTATATTTGGAAAGACAGCTTAGATTTGATTCCAGATTCTGCTTGGACCACAAACCTTTTTAATTTTCTCCTCCTTTCACTCTAATCATGATTAAACAATTGACAATTGGTATCAGGAATTAATATCCAAATGCAATGCCAATATTAAAAAGTTGATACATGTCTTTTCTCTCCTCTGTTGTTCAATTATTTCTGATTTCTTCCAATTAAAATAAAAATGAGGAGGGCGAATATGGCTTAAATTGTTGGGCATCCGTCTCCCATATGGAGAGACCTGGGTCCTATCCCCGGGACCTCCAGTAAAAATAAAAAAAAAAATTTAAATGTAGAAGGTGTATGGGCTGTCAGGCCCTGCCAGTGGGTGCACCATCAGTCCCATGAGCAGGTGTGCCATCAGGCCCATCGAGCCATGCAGCAAATGATGATGTAACAGGAGAGTGACACAAGGGAGACCCAAGATGAGACGCAACAAAGAACCAGAAACTAAGGTGGTGCAGGCAGTATGACACTTCTTTCCCACATCAGAGGTTCTGAGGATCAATTCCCTGTAAAGACAGGAGGAGAAGGATGAGAAGAGAGGGCAGGAAACAGACACAGAGAATTGCCCAATGAATGGACACAAAAACAGCAAAAAATGGGGGGAGGGGTAAAAATGGATAAAAGTAAGTGAGTAGTAAATAAATCTAAATATAATACAATAAAATAAAAATCACTACAAGAAATATTAGAATGCAACAATTCACAGAGATCACCTAGCATGATCAATATTCTACTTTATTCATTGAAAATGTTTTTAAGGTAGCTTTTAAAAATCTTTCAGGAAACAAATCAAAATAAGAATAAATACAATTATTTACAGAGAAATAACATAAAAATGGAGAATTAGGGGGAAAGAACTTCCAACAAAAATTTTCAATATTTTGCAAAATTTTCTATTTTAGTTATTTTATTTTTTATTTTTATCAATGTAATTATAACCCAATTCTGATAGCCTGATTATCAAAGCCAAATAACAATATACAACATTACATAGCTCAATACAAATAGGAAGAAAATATAATCATCCTTCAGCACACTTAATTCAGGGTAAGAATAGATTTTTATGGATGATTTTGAGTGAAAGAATGACATTTTTAGCCACAGTTTAAAATCAAACGTAAATGTTTTTATAGAATCCGTCCTTAGTGATTTTGTGGTTTTTGGAAGTATGTTGTAATTATTTTACAGTTTAGAGAACTTCAGCCCAAACACATAAAGTGACTTTTATATCTTCAATTTATTGTTTTCACAAATGTTCCATAGAGACCAAAGAGCAGAAGGCGATTTCTCTTCAGTGGTGGGATTTGTTCCCCTGGGATTTTCTGACCCTCCAACCTCCAGGTGTTCCTATTTGGAATTTTCTTTCACATCTTCACATTTATCATAATAATTACAAGGGTAGAGTCTGCTTTTCAGACCCCTATCTATTTTTTCCTGGCAAATTCTTCTTCATTGGAAATCTTTTATGTGTCAGCTACTGTTCCCTGGATCCTGGTGAACCTTTGGATCAAGATATAAGCATTTCTTTGCTCGGTTGTGCCACACAAATGTGCTTCTTCCTCATTCTGGAAGCCACTGAATGTTTCCTCTTGGCTGTGATGGCCTATGACTGCTCCATGGCCATATGTAACCCTCTGCATTATCCTCTAGTCATGAACCAAAAGATGTTTATCCAGCTGGCAATTGGCTCCTGGATCAGTGGAATTCTAGTTCAGATAGTACAAACATATCGTATCTTCTCACTGCCTTTCTGTGGTTCTAACCAAATCAACCACTTCTGTGACATTCCCACATTGATCAAGTTGGCCTGTGGTGACACGTCACTTAATTAAATATGTGTCTATATAGTTACCATATTATTTGCCATGATTTCTTTCTTATTGATACTTGGCTCATATATCAAAATCATCTCCACCATCTTAACATTGCCATCAACCACAAGTCAGTTAAAAGCCTTCTCCACCTGTTCTTCCCACCTCATGTTTGTGGTTTTATTCTTTGGTCTTGGTGCCATCACCTATTTGAGCCCCAAATCAAATTCTTCAGAAACTGACAAAATATTCTCTCTTTTCCACATCTTTGTGACTCCACTATTTAATCACATCATATACAGCCTTAGGAATAAGGATGTGATTGCAGGACTGAAAAAATTGTTACTTAGGAAAACAGAGAGAGGATCTTAATAATCAATTCTTAAATAAATTTCCCTCATTGTAATCACAGAAATAAATTTCCATTTTCTAATAGTATACTAATTCAAAATTTGTTATGAATTTTATGTTCCTGATTTGAAGTAAGTTGTGACTGCATCTTTAACAAGCAAATCAATTGGTTTTCAAAAGCTCAGTTCCATAGGACAATTCTTCCTTTCATACTTCAAGTTACAAATTTATCCATTTTTCAAAAGTTTTCACTAGTAGAATACTCTTAGAATTTTAATTAACAATTTGTCAATTAAGTAGTGCTTACCTTTGTGATTGGCCAAATATTTAGAGATGTTTTGTCTGTATTCACATTTATATCTAAAAAACTGTAATTTATTCATTGTAGGTATACACTAATTTCTTTGAGGAGGTGTGCAGAGGACTAAATAATAAAGTGTAAGTTATATTATAAAGCATAATGTTAAAACAGAATAGTTTTAATTGATCATACTTTCTTCAGTATGAATTAAGAGAATGTCTTTATGTTTATCCAGAGGGAGTTGAAAATCTGGTTTTTCTTCCCATTTCTTTCCTGAATGTATGACAAATAAATATCAAATATCTGACCGGACTCCATAATCCTGTTTCAATATACTTCATCATTCTGTTCCATATGTCAGTGATGCATTTCCAACTCCTCAGCATTCTTGATTGCTCAAAGTTGCAGTGCAAAAGACATTACAACTTTTCTCACACCTAATTTAAGAACAAACTGAGGCTTAGAAGCGTTGAATGAAAAGTTAATACAGAGATTGACACTAAATTAAATAATATCACAAGCAAAAATCTATACAATTTGAAGATGCCTTACACTACCTACCTACAAATTATATTTAAAGTAGTATAACTTGTATTTAATTTTGCCTCTCTTATTCTTGTTTTATTCATTTGAAATTTATTATAGAGATAAAATCATGAAGTTGTTAATTATCTATATCATAATAGGCTGAAAAAAAGACTGGGAAATTATCAATATTGCACCTCACATACACTTTTCTGGTTTGAATGTGTGAATTGAGGATATTCAAAGTCTCTATTTTAAGTATATTTGTTAATATTTGCAGAATGTATCATTTATATAAAAATTACTGTATGCCACTTTAAAAATTTGATTCTTCATGTAGATATTTGCTCCTTTACATTAGTTTCTCTGTACAAGACAATGTAATCAATTTTATCTCTATTATTTGGTTTATGAGTTTGAATTTTCATTTACAGGGGCTTATCTTTTTTTTTTTTTTTTTGAGGTACTGGGACCAGAGATTGAACCCAGGGCCTTATATATGGGAAGCTGATGATCAACTACTGAGCCACCTTGGTTCCCCTGAGTCGTTTTTTCATTTGTTTGTTTGTTGTTTATTTGTTTGTTTTTAGGAGGCACTGGGAACCAAACCTAGAACCTCCCATGTGGGAAGCAGGTTCTCAACCTCCTGAGCGATATGCACTCCCCAGAGCTTACTTTTTAAGCTCTCATCAGATAAAGTGATACCTTATATCATCTTTATTTTTATGCATATATGAATATAAATACCTTAATCTACCTCTTGCATTTTGCATGCATCAATAGTTAAATATATATTCCACGGTGATCATAATGGTGATGTTGAATAATATTGCAATAATATTGGAGTGCTATTCTTTAAATCTTAGACAAGCAGCTGGCACAGTATAATCAAGACAGCCCAGAAATACAGAAAATCAATTTTTTAGTTCCAATTTACTCTAAAAACTGTGCATTCTTGAGTCACTCAATTAACTGTTTTTGTCTCAATTTCACAGTCTATAAAATGATAACAATGCCTAATATCACTGATAACCGCACAATAATATTTTGAATATATATTGATGATCACGAATCAAAGGAGTCTTGAAAAATTCAGGAACATTGCAGAAGGAGATATTTGACAAAACCCAGTTTCCCAGAGAATTAAGGTTATCCATTAAACCTTGAAATTACTTTTTTACACCTTATTAATGCAAATCCTTCTATAATGACTGCCAAATTTTCCTGCATTTCTGAACTTATGTGTGAGCTCTTTTGGCTTCTGAAGATAGTCATGAAGAGATATTTTCTACTGTCTGGACTGCCAGGTCCCCTTGGTGTGTGTAGACATAAGGTGCACTTTACCTTTAAACTGATTCTCTGTTGACCACTTCATTTTCTTCCGTTTCTCATCTCTTCTTACATCACATCAATAAATTTTCAAAACCCTTTGAAATATTTTCCAGCCAGTTAAAAAAAATATGTTTCTCCTATTTATCTGCTGTCCTTTCTTATTACAATGGAGGAAATCAGATAGTTTTTATAATTAATCATCTTATTTTACTCACAATTCTAAATGTGACCCTACTGCTTTTATAAGAGGAAATGGCAAACATTTCCTCAAATCTCTTTTCTTTTTACTTGATATAAGATATAAAACAGTTTTCATAAGTTTACATATACTTCCAAAATGAAAACTAAATATATGGGCAATCTACACACTATTTACTAGACTTACAATTTGCTGAATATTTTCACTGTCACAGATTACTGACTCTCAAAGGTATATCATATATGTCACTACTTATATCTGACAACCTCAATCAATATAAATATAATTATTTGGATGAAAACAATTAGGAATGGAAGTCTACAAATATATTGGCAACATACACATTATCTATCTTAACCAACTGTCATCATCATCTAGCGATGGAGCTATCATCTGCTTGCATACAAAGAGTAAACATATATACATTAAATATGTATTCCTTTTGTGTGTGATGCTTATTATGACAGAGTTCAACAGTCCTTCCTCTTTGAGCTTTCTTTATTACCTTTCCACAGACTTTAATTCTTATTTATATCATTTTTGTTGTTTCTGATCTCTAACTTTAGTCCATATGATCACCTTCCCTTTTTATCCAATTCTATTATTCTATTTTCTTATATATGTTCTCTACTAATTATTGAACTTCTTTAAAAATAAGCTTTATTTTCAATATTTCTACATGACAGATAAAGCAACATTTTATAAACAGAAGAAGCCTATATAGTACATTACTATCCCAAGTTAGTACATGTATATACTTCATATAGATGATATAATAATAGATATATACATTTACAAAAGGAAGGAATATAGAAGATTGTCTATTGGTATATCCTAAATATTCTCTTCAAAAAAGAACCCATAGGTACTAATCCAGACTCAAACTGAAGATAACTGTGGTCATTTCTTTCCCCAAATCAAATTTTTAATCTTGTAAAGACTCCACACTAGTGACTGTAGACCTCACCCTGCCCCTTATCAATTGACTTCAGTCCAGGAAGGCAAATAAACATATGTGTTTGTGTTTCTGAAGAGGTCGGTTTCTTAGCACTGTAGGTGAATTGGTCTGTGAATATTTCATTCAAAATAACTAGGAACAAAACATTATCTTGATTAAAAGACATTTATAATTTCCAAAGTTCTTATATTAGCTTAATACATTCATCACATTTTATGAGTGGTGGTGCTAATAAATTTTTTGTAACATTTTCATCACTGAATTTGATGATTGCTTTAGATTTTTGCTTATGTCACCAAATTTAGTGATAAAATAGTATTTGAATATCTGTCGATTGATTTTTTGGAAGGGTGGGAGAATTTATTATCCATCAAAATAATAGTGCTGCAAGAACACAGCTCTCATTTGCCTTCACTGCAAAAAAAAAAAAAAAAAAGGCTACACTAGTTCACATTAGTTAGAGTGATTAATATCATTAAAACGTTATTTTACTCCTTGTTAGTTATCTTATTTATAACAACTGCTTTCTTTTTTTTTTTTTTCATATGTGGCAGTTGGGATCTTGAGAATAGGATTTCTCAGTTTCTCTCTCACACCATTCAACATTTAATAGCTTGAAGAATGACACAATGTATTCCAGCAAATTTTCTGGGCATTTTTTTTTTGTTATTATGCATGTAATTAAAAATGTTTTCCTTATCTCTAATCATTTCTGTTATCAATTTTTAATTTTGTATGCGTGTATTGTCTGAAATTTTTAATGATTTATTCATTGTTTGTTTTGCAGTTTGGCAAGGTAGATAATTTCTTCTTGAGTGTCCCACCAGGATGGATAATGCATATTCTGGCTGTAATGTTCTGAGTAGAAAGTAGTAATATACTTCCCTATGAACTTGGAGATAGGTATATCCATGAAAATGTGAGCACCACTGACTTTCTTCATTT
This sequence comes from Tolypeutes matacus, assembly GCA_026826555.1. NCBI lineage: Eukaryota > Metazoa > Chordata > Mammalia > Cingulata > Chlamyphoridae > Tolypeutes > Tolypeutes matacus. The sequence continues at coordinate 874,384 of JAKSZT010013215.1, read as the reverse complement.
CTAGGGAAAAGCCTTAAAAGCAGGTATATGCTTTACCACATTATTTTCTGTCTGTATTTTCTCATAACAGGTCATAGCCTCTTAGAAATCTGTTGCCTTCATATATAAAGGATTCATTAGGTCAGCGTGGAATAACACAAAAGCATGAGATCAATTATATCTTTTTGAAATGAAAAATAACATGTACAACTAATGACTTCCCTTTTCCTTATCCATAATAAATACAGATTTATTACTTTTTTAATTATGTGGAGATCACAGGTTCATTGTAAACACCAAAACTTCAGAATAGAAAAATAAAAAAAATCATTGAAAATTTTACAATGAAATATCTGCAATTAAAATTTTTTTATTACTTTTTTATAGTTTTTTAAAAATCAATTTTATTGAGACATAGTTATAAATCATTCAATCCATCCAATGTTTACAATAATAGTATTTGGTATAGTCACGTAGTTGTGCATTTATCACTTCATTCAATATTAAAGCATTTTCATTATTCCAATAATAATAATAAACAAAAATCAAATTTTAAAAAAAACCTTAACCCCTTAATAATCACTTCTCAATCTCTCTATCCATCCTCTACCATATAGTTGCTATTCTGTTTCAGTCTCTCTAGTTTATTTGTATATATATATATTTTTCTTTTTATTAATTTGCTTATTTTTAAAAAGATACTTAGATTACATAAATGTAGGGATTCCCATATACCCCACCTCGCACACCTCCCACAACTTCCCACATAAACATCCTTCATTGGTGTGACATATTAATTGCAATTGATAAAACATCCTGGGGCTTTGCTATTAGGCATAGACCATAGTTCACATTGTAGACCACACTCTCTCCCACACAGATCTTCATGTTATATGCTGCTATAAAATGGCCTGTATCTGTCATTGCAATGTCACTCAGGACAACTTCCAAGTCCTGAAAGAGCCCCTATATTACAACTGTTTTGTCTCTCCCTGCCCCCAGAGTTTCCAGTGGCACTGGATCCACATTAATGTAATTTTTTCCATTGCTTGAATCACAATATGTCTATAATAGGATGCCAGAAAGTCCACTCTAGCCCATAGCTCTTCCCCAATCCTGAAGAGTCGAGGATGGTGATGTCCAGTCCACCTCCAATTGAAAGGGGGCTTATATCCAAAGGATAAGATAGATGGATTATCCTGCCTGAAGCTGCAGACTCTCTACATTCCCTGGGATGGCCATTGTCCAACATCATCTCCCTGCCAGGTGTCCTGGGTGAGTTCATTGAACTGTAGAGTAGGAGTTGCAGCTCCACCAAGATTCCGGACCAAGCAGGCACATGGACCACCCAAAGACTCCAGTCTCTGGATGTACATCTACAAACTCCAGCACCAAGTATAGGTTTGAATAGAAAGGACAGATGAGCCATGTGCAGGGAAGATGTATTTGAGCCCATCTCTGGTTACTCACAGGAGCACAAACACCAAAGTAGGGCCCACTGGCAAGGCACCAAATTCTGGAGCTATCTGCCCTGACATAGGACCTGGGTGTCTCCAGAGCCCTCGGGAGACCCTCTATTTGGAGTGATATCCACTTTGGAAGTCTATGAGGTCCTACTGAGATGTGCATAAGCGTCACCTCTGGAATGACCTCTAGACTCACTTTGAAGATTCTTAGCCATATGAACTCATTTGTCTTTACATTTTCCCCCTTTTATTCAATGTCTTTTTCCAGTCACATTGCCAGTTGGCACTTGGTAGAAATACCTCAGTGCCAGAGAGGCTCATCCCTGGGAGTCATGTCCCATGCTGGGAGGAATGTAATGCATTCATATGCTGAGTTTGGATCAGAGAGAGGCTTTGAGCAACAAAGAGGCTCTCAGGAGGCAACTCTTTGGCACCCCATTACAATAGGATAAGTTTCAATTTCAAGAGCAAAGACTCATAAGGCTAGTCATCAATAACAAGGGCCCATAAGTGTATCATCCTCCTTTGCCAGACACTGCGCCTGCACTTGGGGGACTGTTGCTACTCCCTTAGAGAATGTGGCAGAGCTCTCCAGGATGGGAATTCAGTATTCTCCATTTATTAAGTGATTCTCCATCCACTGTAACAATGCCCCATGAACATTTGAACAATTTTATATACCTTATATGTATGCTTGGTTGACTTTCCTCCCATGCACACTTCAAATCTGACACCCCGCACAAATGATACTCTTCCACCCCAGTTGAAACCCTTCTGTGCTCCAAAGCTTCTTTAAAGATGAAGCCAATACAATAGCCAAATAATATTAATAGGAAAATGAAATAATGATAAGTTTAAATGTAAGAAATAAAACACATGAAAACTTAAAAAAAAAAACTAAAAATAAAATAAAATTAAAAGATTGTGATACTAAAAAAATTAAAAATATTAAAAAAAAAATTTTTTTGACACTTTGTCTTTTATCACTGCAATATCTGGGGTCCAGTCTGTACTGTGGCACCTTACCCCTCTCATTCCCCAGTGTCTCATTATTTTTCATTTTGTTTTCAAAGAAGTTTTTGGTCACAGCAAAATCAAACACAGAATACTAGAGAATCTCATATACCCGTCCTCCTCCCCCTTTCCTCCCCCCAATATTAAAATATTTTTATATGTGGATGGTAACATTGTTATAACTGACATACAAATAATGAAGCATAGGTACTAAACATTGTCAATGGCTTATTGTATAGTTTACATTTTAGACTGTACACTTTTATAAATTTTAATGATATTTACCATATCCTGTGTCAATCACTGTAAGATAATGAAAAACATTTCCACTGACCACTAAGTACACCCTGTTTGATCTATTCTGTTCCTCCCTCCACTCCCCCCAGGGGCCCATGATGATCCCCTGGCTTGACTCTTTGGATGGCAAGATTCATAGTTACATGCAACAAGAGTTCTTGACATACTGGTTTGTCCTCCCCTATTAGGAACTGCCCTTGCTCCTGAGAGACCCCTGCCTGTCTATTTATGAACAAATCAGTCCTCCCAAAGATGGGAGTCCAAATCCTTCCTGTTCATTATGTGGGTCTCCACCCACTGATACATCACATTATGACAGAATGAACACTCACACACTCCCTAGAAGCCTGCTCCATTTGTGCCCTGTCCCAAATGATCCACCAAATCAATACCCTAAACCAGGGGCCCTAACTTGTCATATTGCCATAAGAACATACCCACCTATGTACTTTCAACCTCATACCCACGAATCCCAAGTGTTCAGCTGGTCCGTCTCCCAACTCTCCACCTCAGTATCCTGGGTCTTCTAACTCACACTTCCCAATCGATCTTCCTGTCCACCCTGCACCACCCAACCCAGTAATAGCATTACCCTCCTGTCCTATCACTTCAATACACAACTACACTCTATCACTTTACCATGATTACATCTATATGGGTGACAGCTCACAACATTCTCTTCTCTTTCTCTTTCTTATAAACCTATCTTTCAGACAATAACTCTCTGAGACTGCTCAGTTTTCTTAATTCATATCAGTGAGTTCATGTACTGTTCATCCTTCAAAGCCTGACTTGCTTCACTCAATATAAGGTCTTCAAGATTCATACATGTTATCCCATGTGTTAGCACTTTATTCCTTCTTACAACTAAGTAATATTCCATTGTATGTTTGTACCACATTTTGTTTATCCATTGCTCTGTTGATGGGCACCTGGGTTGATTCCAACTTTTTGTAATAGCAAACAATGCCACTATGAACATTGGTGTGCATATATCTGTTTGTACTTTTGCTTTCAATTCTTCTGAGTATATACCCAGCAGTGGAATCACTGGTTCATACAGAAGATGTGTAGTTTGTTTATGAGGAATGGCCAAACTGTCCTCCACAGTGGCTGGACCATTCCACAATCCCATCAAGAGTGGATGAGTGTTACTATTCCTCCACATCCTCCTCAACACTTATACTCTGCTGTTTTTTTAAAGGTTGCCATTATAATGGGTGTAAGATGGTATTTCATTGTAGTTTTGATTTGCAATAGCTAACAATGCCGAGCATCTTTTCACGTGCTTTTAAGCCATTTGTATTTCTACGTTGGAGAAGTGTCTTTTTAGCTCACTTGCCAATTTTCTAAATGGGTTGTTTATCTTTTTATTTTTGAGGTGTAAGATTTCTTTATATATGCAAGATATTAGGCTCCTTTCAGATATGATTGCAAAATATTTTCTCCCATTATGTAGGCTGCCTTTTTATTTTCCTGATAATGTCCTTTGAGATGCAAAAGTTTTTAATTTTGAGGAGATCCCATTTACCTATTTTTTTTCTTTTGCTGCTCATGCTTTGGGTGTGAATTTCATGAAACCATTTCATATTACAAGTTCCTGTAGATGTTTTCCTACATTATCTGCCAAAGTCTTTATGGTCTTGGTTTTTATATTTAGATCTTTGATCCATCTTGAGTTGATTTTTGCATAAGGTGAGAGATGGTGTTCCTCTCTTGTTCTTTTGGATATGGATATCCAGTTCTCCAAGCACCACTTGTTGAAGAGGCCAATTCTCTCCCAACTGAGTGGGCTTGTTGGTCTTGTTGAATATCAGATGACTGTATATGTGAGGATCTATATCAGAACTCTCAACTCTGTTCCATTGGTCAGTATGTCTGTCCTTGTGCCAGCACCATGCAGTTTTGACCACTGTAACTTTGTAGTATGTTTTAAAGTCAGATAGTGTAATGCCTCCAACTTTATTTTTCTTTTTCAATATGTCTTTGGTGATTCAGTGCGTCTTACCCTTCCAAATAAATTTTGTAGTTAATTTTTCCATTTCATTAAAAAATACAATTTTGCTTTTTTTATTGGGATTGCATTAAATCTGCAGATTAGTTTGGGTAGGATAGACATCTTGATGATGTTTAGTCTTCCTATCCATGAACAGGGAATATTCTCCCTTTTATGTAAGTCTTCTTTTATTTCCTTTAACAGTGTTGCGTAGTTTTCTGTATATAAGTTCTTTATATCTTTAGTTAAAGTTATTCCTATGTATTTGATTCATTTAGTTGTTATTGTAAATGGTGTTTTCTTCTTGATTTCCTCCTTAGATTGCTCTATAGGTGTACAGAAATGCTACTGATTTTTGAGCATTGATCTTATAGCCTCCGACTTTACTGAAGTCCTTTATAAGTTCTAGAAGCTTTGTTGTAGATTTCTTGGGGCTGTTTTTACCAGGAGAGAGTGCTGTATTTTGTCGAATGCTTTTTCTGCAGCTACAGAGTGGATCATGTGATTTTTTTCTTTAGATCTGTTTATGCAGTGTATTACATTGATTTTTTTATGCTGAACCATCCTTGCATACTCAGATGAAACCCACTTGGTCATGGCTTATAATTCATTTGATATGTTGTTCAATGCAATTAGCAATTATTTTATTAAGAATTTTAGCATCTGGTTTCATTGAAGAGATTGATCTGTAATTTTTTTTTTCTTGTGGCATCTTTTTTTTTGGCTTTGGTATTAGGGTAATGTTGGCATCAGAGAATTAGTTAGGCAATGTTCCTTCTACTTCTATTTTTTGGAAGAGCTCAAGCAGGATTGGTGTTAGCTCTTTCCGGAATTTTGGTAGAATTCAACTGTTAAGCCATCTGGTCATGGGCTTTTCTTAGTTGGAAGGTTTTTGATGATTGAGTCTATCTCTTTACTTGTAATTGGACTGTTGAGTTCATCAATTTCTTCTTTCATCAATGTAGGCTGCTTGTGAGTTTCTATGAATTTGTCCATTTCCTCTAATTTATCTTTCTTGTTGGCATATAATTTTTCAAAGTGTCCTCTTATGATACTCTTTTATTTCTGTGGGGTCAGTAGTGATATCCCTTTCCTCATTTCTTATTTTGTGTCTTTGCATTTGCTCTCTGTTCTTCTTTGTTAATCTGGCTAAGGGTTTTTCAATTTTATTGATCATCACAAAGAACCAGCTTTTAGTTTTGTTTATTTTTTCCAGTGCTTTCACATTTTTTATTTCATTTAGTTGTGCTCCAATCTTTATTATTTCCTTCTATCTACTTTTTTGGGGGTGAGTTTGTTGTTATTTTCCCAAATCTTTCCGGTGTGCACTTTGGTCTTCAATTTTATCTCTTTCTTCTTTTTTTTTTTTATATATGCATTTATGGCTGTGAATTCCCCTCTCAGTACAGCTTGGGCTGCATCCTATAGGTTTTGATATGTTGTGTTGTTATTTTCATTCATTTCAAGATAGTTACTAATTTCTTTTGAAATTTCCTCCCTGATCCACTGTTTGTCTAAGAGTGTGTTCTTTAACTTCCATATCTTTGTGCCTAATCTGGTTCTGTGGCCCTTAGTGATTTCCAATTTCATTCCATTGTGGTCAGAGAAATTACTTTGTATAATTTCAATCTTTCTGAATTCATTGAGAATTCTTCTGTGGCCTAGTTTTGTGGTCTATCTTGGAGTATGATCCATGTGCACTGGAGAAGAATGTATATCCCTCTGAATTCGGGTGTAGTGTTCTGTATATGTCTATTAGGTCCAGATCCTCTAATATATTATTCAGTGTCTTTGCTTCTTTATTGATTCTCCACCTAGATATTCTATCTAATCGTGATAAGGTAGTATTAAAGATCCCCCTTATAATTATAGAGTCATTTATGTCCCCACTTAGTCTTTCCAATGTTTGCCTTATGTATTTTGAGGTGCCCTGATTAGGTGCTTAAATGTTTATGATTGTTCTTTCTTCTTGAAAGATTACCCCTTTATAGTGTCCGTCTTTTTCTCTTACAATAGTTTTGCATTTAAAGTTTTTTTGTCTGATATTTAATCCATTAACATTCAATGTTATTACTATCAAGGAATTTCTTACATCAGCCATATTTTCTTTGGGTTTATGTATGTCATATGTTGTTTTTGTTTCTCTTTTTGTCTTTTTAGTTGTTCTTACACTATCCTCCAACTCTCTCACTCCTGTTTTTTCCTTTCAACTTGCAGAACTTCCTTTAGTATTTTTTTAAGGGCAGGATTCTTATAGGCATACTCTCTTAATTTCTCTTTATCTGTGAATATTTTGAGCTTTCCATCATTTTTGAATGCCAGCTTTGCTGGATAGAGAATTCATGGCTGGAAGCTTTTTTCTTTTAGTGCCTTCACTATGTCATACTCCTGCCTTCTTGCCTCCATGATTTCAGATAAGAAATCAGCACTTAATTTTATTAAGCATCCCTTGTATGTGATGGTTCTCTCTTCTCTTGCTGCCTTCAGTATTTTCTCTTTGTCTTGAGCATTTGACATTTTGACAAGTATATGTCTTGGAGTAGGTCTGTTGGGATTTATACTGTTTGGGGTACACTGTGCTTCCTGGACAAGTATGTCCATCTCACTAATTAGGGTTGGGAATTTTTCAGCCATTATTTCCTTCAACACTCCTCTGAACTGTTTCCCTTCTCTTCACCCTCTGGCATGTCTATAATGCCTATGTTTGTGGATTTTGTGCTTTCATTTAAATCCCTAAGTCCCAGCTGGATTTTTTTCTATCTTTTTATATATCTGTTCTACTATCTGTTTAATTTCAGATGTACTGTCTTCCACATCACTAAATCTTTCCTCCACCTTTTCAAATCTACTGTTATGTGTTTCCAGAGTCTTTTTGATTTCTTGGATTGAGTCTGTCACCAACATCATATCCATTATCTTTTTATGTATCTTTACAATTTCTTCAGCATGCTCTCCCAATGTTTTCTTAATATTCTTAATCTCTTCCTTCACTTCATTAAATTGGTCTATGATATTTGTTTGGACAGCTTTGATTAGTTGTTCAATGTTTTATGTCTCTTCCTGGTTTTCAGTTTTTTCATTGGCCTGGTCCATGTCTTCCTGTTTCTTAGTATGGTTTGCAATTTTTTGTTGCCCTCTGGTCATCTTTTTATCTTGATGGGTTTATTCAATTGATTAGTTTCTATCTCTGCTCTAGAGTTTTATTTAGCTGTTGGGTTTTTGTGTGTGTTAAGTATTCTCTTTGACACTTTGTTCTTCTTCTTCTCTTTCCTTGCTGTTTTATATGTTCCCTTGTAGGAAACAGATTTGGGCGAGAGAAAGCGAAAGAGGTAAGAAAAAAAAAAGGAAAATAGTAATAATAATAATAAAAGTTAGAAGAGGGGCCATATAAGACTTAGTAAAATGAATATTTAACTCATGCAAGCAGTGTATAGTAATAGGAACAAAAAACTGGAGTACCTACACTGAAATGGGAAACTGAATAGAGAAAAAGATATAGAATTATTTAAAAATCCAGAATCGTGAGGAGAGTGAGTAAGAGTAAACAAAGGACAGAAATAAAAAAGTTAATAAAATTGAAAAAAAAAAACAAAAACAAACAAACAGAAAAGACAAAATAGAAATTGAAACCAGAAAAGTTGAGGACTAAATAAAGAATGGTGGAACATAAGAACCAGAACAGAAAGCAGAAGATAGAAAGATGAAGGAAAGAAAGAGATAGCATTAGTAGACAAAATCAGTTTCCATAGAAAATGTGAATTCAATGAATAAGAAGCACAGCAAAGAAGAAACAGGTTAGCAGCATCTAATTTAAAAAAGGGGGTGGGGGGGGAGAAACGAGGAAAGAAAAGAAACAAACCAAAAAATAAAACCAAAGAAACACACAAGTAAGCGGTGAAACAAAGCTAAGGAAGAACAGTGTTCCTTCTTGGGCCTTTGTGGAGCTTCTCAGTCTGCCTGTGTTCATCAATCAGTTTCCCTCGAGGCCTTTCTGTGCAGCTTTTGAGGCAAGTTTTAGTGAGTAAACTAAGTTAAATTTATTTTTTAAAGTAATCTTTTTTAAAAAACTTTTTGGAAAATAAGGGACCCAGAAGAAACTAGTACAAAAATAATGTCTATGTTTTCCCTGTCTTAAAGTATCAGCTGGATGTTAGATATCTTAGTGGATTACTACTGTTAGAGGAGTCAGAATCACACTAGGGACTTCATATATTCAAGGCAGCACCTCCTCCACTAAGCTAACTTTCTAATTGGGTCATTTAGCTCTTCAGAAAGCTGTTCAGTCATTTTCCCCAGACAGGTTTTACTCTCCTATGCAGCAGGATTCAGTAGGCTGTATGAGCAGATACCCCCTGCCCTCTCCTGGTCAGATTGAATTCCCTTTTGAAATTCAAATGGGACCCCAATGACTGAGTTCACCTCACAGAAATGATTTTCAAGCCTCTTCTAGACCACACCCTCTTCCCAGGAGACCCTAAATAGGCTCTTGGAAACTTATTAAGCATTTCCCACTGCCTGACTCCCTTAAGGGATTTGAAATTCTGAAAATCCTCAGTGTTGAACTATTAAATTGGCTGACACTGCCTTCTTGCAGGCCAAGCCTCTGTATCCCAGGGTGGTTAGGTAAATCAGGCTGCCTCAGCAGATTCGCCTCTCCCTTCAGCCTGGTGCCACTTCAAGCTGGCTATTGTGCACCCCAAAGGTCAAAGGGGTCCAGGCAAACAAACCCACAGAAAGGAAACCCCTCTCCACCCCTTGCCAGGGCCCTCCTACTCTCAGAGAATGCTCCCTTTCCCTGGATGGCCAGTGGGTGTCAGGGCTCACCCTGGCCCTTTGTCCTGAGTCTGGGGCTTAGCCATCTGTAATTTTCAAGCACAGGGCTTAAAACTAATGGTTTTATCTTGAGCAACCTATCTCCCTGTCCAGCTCCCTCTATATTGATGCCCCAAAGTCTCCTGCTCCATGGGCTCCCAGAAGAGCTCACTTGGGCAGGATACTGTTCCCAGTCAGCTGTCTTTTATGAGAGAGATGGTGAGAGCCCACTTAAACCAACGCCATCTTGAATATCTATTGATTATTTTTACATTCATCATTGTCAATGTGTTTGTCTCTGTAAACCATGTATAAAATATGTGCATGATATCTTTTTATAGCAGATAGCTAACTATATTTTAAATTTATTTCTTTTCTCCTAATTTTACTATCCATTTTATCATCTCCAAGAATATACATGTAAAAAAGTGTGAATTTCCCCATGCCTCTTGTTAATTATATTCATATATTTTAAAAGATAATATTAGTTTGATCAAATCATATTATTGCATTATGTAGAAATCTGTAATATGATATATGTATAAAAATACCTAATATTCACTTGTATTGGCTTTCATCATCTTTATAAAACTACATCCTCATTGAAAGTTCCTTAGGTCCTTTTTTCCTGCAAGGAATTCTGGAGAATCATTGCTGGGGAAAACTGGATGTCTAATTTTTTTTTTACAGCAATGGCCAACCTGGTTTATAAAATGGCTGTTATAACTATTTGACAATCAATGATATCATTTGCAATAATTGATATAATAGAGTCTACATTACAGTTGATTATATTATACTAATCACTATCAAAAGTTTTTATTTAGAGGAGTTGCTACACAATAATGTTACAGAATTATTAATGGAATGCTTTGCTATTTGCTGATACATATATAATTTGGATAACAATATAGCATGGTCTCTCAATATTAAATTCCATTCACTGGAAATAATTGCCACCGTATTGTCAGACAACAAATATAATTAAATGTAAAAATCTTTTGAAACTTCATTACAAGCATATGAGAAACCATCTCTTGTAAATTTAATTATTTAATAAACTAAATTATTTACATAAAAATTTTCTCCATGCCATTATGACATCCTTGTTCCTTAAGCTGTATATCATGGGACTAAACATGGGAGTCACAATGATATAGAAAAGAGAGAGCATTTTGTCAGTTCATGATGAGTGACTTGTTGTGGGTCTTAGATATGTAACCATTCCTAATCCAAAGAATAACATGACAATCATAAGATGAGATGAGCAGGTGGAGAAGGTTTTGGCTCGATTTGTGGCTGAAGGTAATTTGAGAATTGTGCATATGATTTTGGTGTAGGGGAAAAGTATTAACAGAAATGGAACTGTGACAACCAGAACAGTTACTATGTAGACTAACATTTCATTCACAAAGATGTCTCCACAGGCTTGTTTGAGAATTGAGAGGATATCACAGAAGAAATGGTTGATTTTGTTAGACCCACAAAAAGACAGAGAGAAAATCTGGCAGATCTGCCCTATCTGGACTGGAATTCCACTGATCCATGAGCCAGCCACCAGTTGGATACACACCTTTTGGTTCATGACTAGAGGATAATGCAGTGCGTTGCAAATGGCCATGTAGTGGTCATAGGCCATCACTGCCAGAAGGAGGCACTCTGTAGCTCCCAACGTAAGGGCAAAGCACATTTGTGTAGCACAGGCAACTAAAGAAATTCTTCTCTTCTGGGTCCCAATATTCATTCTGGGGATAGTAAATGACACTAAATGATCTGAGAGGCAGGGACTACAACCAATTTCTTACTTGGAATCAATATAGATCCTAGAAAACAGGTTGTGAGCCTAATATGTTGTTCAATATTTGCTTCTGAACTGAAATAAAAAAATTGGCATTATTAAGATGAAATCATCACTTTTTAATAAGAGAGAAGAATAATGTAAAAGATTACAAAAAGCCAAATTTTTGTTTCAGATTTATGAATGGCAGCATTTAACACAAATAATTTCATTCTTATTGATTGAATAAAATGACTTCCAGTGCTAAATAAAATACAATTCTAATTGTACAAACCGAATTGTTTGGTGGTGAAATTATCAGTGTATAACATGATATATGTAAAAGTTTTATATGTTTTTATCAGTAGGGTGACAGGGAATAAGGAGTAAACCATCTATATTATTCTTCTTTCTTATAAATGTTTAGGTTCTTTTTAATCAAGATTAATAAAACATAATGTTCTCATTTTTATTTCAAACTCAAGCATCTGGATATTTGCTGGAAAAGTATAAATGATTAAGAGACTATCTAACACTATTCTAATTCAGTTAGATATTACTTACTGCCAATGCTTCTAATATATCTAAGTCTCAGCTATGTGGTATATATGACAGAAATTATCAATTTCAAACTTAAGGTTAATTTAAAAGACAATATTGACCTTAAAATATTATGTCTTTAACTTATATAATATTTGCTTCTAGTAAAGTAACTTTTTCTTCCATTCCCCAAAGGTTGTAAATTTATGCCATGGGTTATTTACTTTAAATGTCTTATTAGGGGAGTGGGTGCAGCCCAGTGGTTGAGCACCTGCTTTGCAATGTATGAATTCCTGGGTTCAATCCCTGGTACATCCTAAAAAAATATATCTTATTAAAATAATATAAAGGCAAGAATACATAAATCCAATATTTATATGTTACAAACTCTTGATTCATAATGAAGTTTTTAATAATATTTTTACTATATTTTTTAAAAAATTAAGTTTTTCAAAGTTTCACTTTTTGAAATTGATGTAATGTATTTAATATCAAAATTCAATTTTAAATTATATTTAATTGAATCAGAAATAAGTAGGACATACTTTAATAAAAAACACATTTATGACTTTGAAATATCAAATTTGAGAATATCATGGAAAGTTGGCTATCAACATAAAATAGTTCTATTTACCTTTCTTATTTTGAATGATGTTGGTTCTTTCAGTGAAAAGAGCTTAAATATTTAAATTACTTTAGTTGAAACCAATTGTTTCATCAAATATTTTCAACCCAACTTCAGAATATTCTATTGTCTCTGAACATGAAGTGTTCTTTAAATAAAAAGTAGTTACCCTTACCCCATGGGATCCCTTCCACCTGACACATTGAAATTTCTAATTGAAACTATCTTTTTGGCTTCCTATGATTATTTTTTTTCCAGTAGCACTCACTCTACCCAAAATAATCTTTCTCTTCACCCTTTTCATGGAAAATAGAGTGCTCAGAATATTGTAGTTTTTAGATATGAATATGGTACTGAGCAATACCTTTTGAGACCATCCAAAATTGACACAAATCCAATTCTTACATTATCTATTACGAAAACTTTGTGTGGATTCACTGTTCTTATTAGAACTGAGCTCTCATCTCATTTTCCTAAACATATTTTATTTATTCTTTTCTCTGTAATAGGTGTCTATCCATAGCCAGGAGCCAGACTTTGTAACTGATCTAATAAATATCCTGATAACAAAGAATATATATTACCTGTAAATTATATGATCAATAATTGATTGCTTCATGGAAACCTGGACAATCTATGTGTTAACTGTGGGATGTATTAAATATAGTATAAAATTTATTTCTTGAACAAAGATCATTATTAGGCAGAAATTCTTCTTTTTCTTTCAGCATTTTGCCAGCATTCCCTGATTTCATTTCTTTTGAAACTCATCTTTAAGGTTGAACACTATCAGCTAAACTTAGGAGATGATGGAGTAAGTCTAGGTGAAATAATGGGAAAGTTGCCAGGAAAGTAGTCTGTCTCTTCTAAGTTTCCAGTCTGAGAAAGACAATTATTTCCAATACTGAATTTTAAATGTATGACACAAAAATTGAAAAAAAATCACTGTGTAAATACAAATAGTTCTACATAGTGAAAAGAAACAAATACCAAAAGTAAAGTGAAAAGAAAATTGATAAAATGGCAAAAGTAAATATAAATCATATCTCAGATAAACAGTTAATTGTCCTTATAAAGAAAATATTCTTACATATTGTAACCGTTGGGAAATTTGATGTAATTATGAATTCCAAAAATATAATTGGATCATGCTTGTAAACTGATCTGTTAATCTGGGCATGGTTAGGTTAGGATTAGGGCGTTGAGCCCCACCCCTTGGTGGGTGGGGAATTGAATATTAAAGGCAAAGCAAAGAACAGTTGAGGTAGTCTTTTGAGAAGCAGTTTTGATGTTGGAAAGAAGGCCCCAGGGGAAGAGAAGCAAGCCGTTCACCTGATCGTCTGCAACTGACCTCGTGGAGGAAACAGGAGCTAACCCCAGAGAGAAACACAGCCCGGGGAAGAGAGGAACCCCAGAAACCTGAACCCTGGCAAATGCCCTCAGCTGTCTTGCTCTAACACATGGCAATGGACTGTGGTGAGAAAAGAAACTTAATGCTTTATGGCCTGGTATCTGTGGACTTATACCTCAAATAAATACCCTTTATAAAAACCAACCCATTTTTGGTATTTCACATTAGCACCCCTTTGGCTGACTAATACACATATGAATAAGGAAACTGATTGTATATAATTGTCCTACTATGCCCTAGGAGGGTGTAGAGTCCTCCCAGATCTTTCACTATATGTATCCTCTTTTGGTTTTACCATATTTGTATCCTTTTACTAATATAAAACTATAATCATAAGTGAAGTCCAAAATCCAAGTAGAAAAGTGGATCAAATACATGAATTAACAGTTCACAGAAAAATGAATGAAATTATCCCTTCAATCAATGAAAAGATACCCAACTTCATTGTGAAAAAAAGGAATTTAATTTTAAAACTATATAGAAATTTCTTATGTAGTCTCTTAGTAAAACATATAAAACTGTGAAGATTTGGAGGGCTTTTATGATAGGTCCAGGTGACTTCTGTAATACTTCTTGCACCCTGGGCAGGTCACCTCTACATGTCAAGTGGGTGAGGTGTCAATTGCTTCTGTGTCTTAGTTTTCCTATACTGTGGTGCCTTAGCTAAATTGCCTGAGGAAATCCAGACCCAAGACCACCTGATGGAGGAGGAAGTTGAGACATTTGCCTTTCAGGCAGAAATCACACAGTTGATGTCATTTTTCATCAACCCTTTCCATCTGAATAAAATGATACTTCAGGGAAGTTCTTTCAAATACATCAGATGCCCTGAACAAAATCAGATATGAAAGATTAGCAGATCCCAGTGCTATACTCTGGGAAAGAGTTGCACCTAAATCTCATTAAAAATAAACAAGATCAAACCCTTCCTAATGTGGAGGAATGACAAGGCTGAATTGGAATGACAAGGCTAACTTGATCAATTATCTTGGTACTATCACCAAGTCTTGGACCAGGGTATTCCTTGAAGCTTTGTAGACTTGTGCAGACATCTCTGACTGACCAGTTTGGTGTTGGGTTTTATTCTGCATATTTAGTTGCTGAAATCATTTGGTTGATCACCAAACATGATGAAGAGCAGAATACCTGGGTATCTTCAGTAGTAATGTCATTCTCAGTCAAGACTAACACAGGTGAAACAATGGATCATGGAACAAAGATTATTTTGTATCTTAAAGAAGACCAAACTGAGTACTTAGGTGAAAAAAAATAATGGAGATTGTGAAGAGGAAACATTCTCATATTATTAACTATCCAATTACTCTTTTAGTGGAGAATGTGACAAAGCAGTGCGAGATATTGAGGCTGAAGGAAAGGAAGATAAAGAGGGAAAAAAGGGGAAATGTGTCTATGACAAGCCAGAAATAGGAGATATTGGTTCTAATGAAGTAGAAGAAAAGAAGGTTGTTGACAAGATAGAAGAGGAAGATCAAGTAAAAGTTGATTGATCAAGAAGAACTAAGGAAAGTCTTTCTGGGCCAGAAATGCTGACAATATGATTAATGAAGAATAGAAAGAATTCCATCAGAATTTGACCAATTACTGGCAAGACTACTTGGTCATGAAGCATTTTTCAGTTGATGGAGAATTGGAATCCAGGGCTCTTCTCTTTCCCAGATGTGCTCCCTTTGACCAATTTGAAAATAGAAAGAGTAAGAATACATGAAGTTTGATGTATGCAGAGTTTTCATCATGGATAATTGTAAAAGCTAATCCTTGAATATGTGCATTCAATTAGAGGTATAGTGGACTTTGAGGATCTCCCAGTAGTTACTTTGCTTGAAATGTTGCAACAAAGCAAAATTTTGGAAGTTATTGTGAAGAATTTGTTCAAAAAGCATTCTTCACTGAACTGGCAGAAAATAAAGAGAACTACATAAAGTTTTATGGCAGTTATCTAAAAATATTAAGCTGGAATACATGAAGATTCTCAAAATTGTAAGAAGCTCTCAGAGCTATTAAGAGATTACATGTCTGCTTCTGGTGATGAGATGGTTTTTTTCAAGGACTACAGCACCAGGATGAAAGAAAACAAGTAGCATATCTATAACAGCACTAGTGAAACCAAGGACCAAGTTGTAAACTTGGCACTTGTGGAGCATCTTCTGAAACATGGCTTAAAGTTATCTATGTGATTGAGACTATCAATGAGTACTGTGCAGAGTAGCTGAAGGGATTTGAGCAGAAGTTAGTCTCTTTCTCCAAAGAAGTATTGTAAATTCTAGAACATGAAGAAGAAAAAAGAAACAGGGAGAGAGAAAAAAAAATCTGCAAAATCATGAAAAAAATTTTTAAAGTTTGTCATAAGCCCTCAAAGACAGTCTATTATATGGCAACAAAGAAACACCTGGAAGTCAACACTGATCATTCCATTATTGAAATCTTAAGGCAAAAGTCAGAGATAGACAAGAATGATAAGTCTTTGAAGGATTTGATCTCTTTACTCTTCTAATCCACACTCCTTTCTTCTGCCTTCAGTTTGGAAGATTCCTAGTTACATGGTAACAGGATATTTAGGATAATCATATTTGTATTGATGAAGATGTCTCTACTGCTGAGGATACTAAAGGTATTGTAACTGAAGAAACCCCATCTTGTGTAGGAGATAACAACCTATCACACATGGAGAAAGTGTCCTAAGTTCTGCTTGCAGAATACTAGTATACATGTTCAATATTTTCTTTTCATTAGTGCTGATAATATATTTTCAATAATTTTTTGTTAAATTTTGTTAACATTTAAAAAATCTGTATGCTATGACATACTTAAGAAGAAGAGAAGGTTACTTTCTAATTCTAAGCATGATATAATGTTATACTTCAGGCACTGAAGTAAAATTAGTAATTTTCTCATTCACTGTTGGCTTAGTTTAATAGTTTGAAGTAACGTTTGTTGTAATATTAACTTTTCTGTCTAAAGTGTTTAGCTATCAAAGGACTTCCAGGAAGATGGCATCAAAATAAGCAGGCAGGGCCCAATTCTCACACAAGAACAATGAAGAAAGGGCAAAAAGCTGTCTGAGGGACTTACTTTAGGGGTCAGTGGACTAAGACAGTGCAAGTCCCAAGATGGAGACAGAGAGATGAAGAACCCAAAAAACCTACCTGTGTTACTAAACTCTGCCACATCTGGGAATGGCACACATCCCCCACCCTCAAAGCTTGCTGCCTGGATTAAATCCATGGCTAACTGTAGTCACCTGAGAGGGGAATAGATATGTTCTTCCTTAGGAAGAGGGAGGCTGCACGAGAAGGTGGGGAATGGTTTCTCTTCAGTGAATTTGGCCAGTAGAGCACACTTTGAATCTCAGCTCTGATGAGACTAGAATCACAGGCAAGCAGAGGTTGAGAGATACATTTCTGTGGAAAGATTCTCCCATGAGCACTATTTCTGGCCAGTCAGAAAACTGCAAGGAGAAAAACAATTTTAGGTCTTTATTGTCTTGAATACCTGGGAGAATATTTGTACCCCACTAGTGAGTCTCTGGCCTGATTTTGATGCTTAAGATGGACAATTTTAAAGCCTCAGATTCAGTTGAAACAAAAATCAAAGAATAGCCATGAAACAAAACCACTAGGCAAGAAAGAGAAATTGACTGTCAGAGTAAATTCACCAACATTATCAGATGCTTATACATCAGCAAAAAATTACAAGCCATACTAAGAAACAGGAAGGGATGGTCCAGCCACAGGAACAAACCAAATAACCTGATGAGATACAGGATTTAATACAACTAATCAATGGTAATCACACAAATCTCATGAATCAATTTAAAAAGAGGGAGGAAAATATGACTAAATAGATAAAAGACATTAAGAATACACTGTATGAGTATAAAAAAACAAACTGAAAGCATGGGGGGAAAAGTAACTGAGCTTATAGGAATAAAGACCAATGAAGGAGATTTAAAATACATTAGAGGCATATAACACTAGATTTGAATTGATGGAAGACAGAATTAGTGACTTGCAGGACAGAACATCTGAACCTGAAAAGATAAGAGAATAAAAAGAGAAAAGAATGGAAAAAATGTAACAGGGTCTCAGGGAATTGAATGACAAAGTGAAATGCACAAACACTTCTTCTGGTATTCCAGAAGAAGAAGAGAACAGAAAAGGGGTAGGAAGAATATTTGGAGAAATAGTGACTGAAAACTTCCCAACTCTTACAAAAGATTTAAATATCAATATCCAAGAAGGACAACACACCTCAAACAGAATAAATCTGAATAGACCCTCTAATCAAAATAACAAATATCAGACATAAATAGAGGATTCTGATAGTAGGAAGAGAAAAGCAAAGGATCACATATAAATGAACCTCAATAAGATTAAATATCAAACTCTCATTAGAAACCATGGAGGTAAGAAGAAAGTGGTATGATGTATTTAACGTACTGAAAGAGAAAAACTGCCAGCCAAGAATTCTGTCCTTCAGAAATGATGGTATTTACAGTCTTCACAGACAAACAAAAACTGAGAGAGTATGCTACCAAATGAGCAGATCTACAAGTGATACTAAATGGGATGCTGCAGCCTGAAAGGCAAAAAGCAAAGGCAAAAGACTTTTAGAAGAGTGTAGAAATGAAGATTATTAGGAAGGGTAAAATAAAGGTTAAAAAGACAGACAATAGTAGGATATGACAACAAAAAACCAAATGATAAAATGGACTAAATAAGTAATGCCTTTACAGTAATAATATTGAATGTTAATGGATTGAATTCCCCATTCAAATGACACAGGCTGACTGAATGGATAGAAAAATATGAACAATCTGTATGTTGTCTACAAGAGACTCACCTCAGATATAAGGACATAACTATGTTGAAAGTGAAAGGTTAGAAAAAGATTTCTCATGCAAATAGTAACAAACAACAACAACAAAAAGATCTGGAGTAGCAATACTGATATCCAACAAAATAGATTTTAAATTCAGAACTGTTATAGGAGATGAGGAAGGTCATTATAGATTATCAAAAGGAATGATTCACCAAGAAGTAATAACTACAATAAATATTTATGCACTTAACCTGGGTGTCCCAAGATACATGAAACACACACTGGTAAAATTGGAAGGAGATATAGATGTCTCTACAGTAATGGTTGGAGATTTCAATACACCATTTTTAGCATGGGATAGAACATCTGGGCAGAGGAAAAATAAGGAAACAGAGCACTTGAATAATATAATAAATAAACTAGGACTTAAAGACATTAATAGATCTTTATACCCCAAAACAACAGGATATACATGTTTTCAAGTACTCATGAATCTTTCTCCAGAATAAACTATGATGGATCACAAGATAGGTATCAACAAATTTAAAGAGTTTGAGATTTTACAAAACACTTTCTTTGATCATTATGGAATGAAGCTGGAGATCAATAATGGATAACAAAGGGAAAATTCACAAATATATGGAGGTTAAATAATACAACCTTTAATAATCAGTTCGTCAAAGAAGAAACTGTAAGAGAATTCAGTAAATATCTTGACATGAATGAAAGCCAGTCACAACATATCAAAATGCATGGTCACAGCAAAGGCAGTGCTGAGAGGAAAATTTATAGTCCCTAATGCTTACATTAAAAAAGAAGAAAGAGCTAAACTTGAAGAACTATCTGGACTCCTGGAGGAACTAGAAAAAGAACAGAAAACTAATCCCAAACTAAGCCAAAGGAAAGAAGTAATAAAGATCAGAGCAGAAATAAGTGAAATTAAGAATAATATAAGAAGAGAGAAAACCAACAAAACCAAAAGGTAGTTCCCTGAGAAGTTGAACAGATTTGGCAAAGCTTTGGCTAGACTGACAAAGAACAAAGAGAGAAGGTGCAAATCAAGAAAACCAGAAATGAGAGGTGGGATATTATCACTGACCCTGCAGAAATAAAAGGAATTAGAATAGTCTGAAAAACTGTATGCCACAAGACTAGACAACATAGATGAAATATACAAATTCCTAGAAACACATGAACAACTTACACTGATCCTAGAAGAAATAGGCCTCAACAAACCAACACAAGAGATTGAAACAGTCATCAAAAGTCTCCCAAAGATGAAAAATTCAGGATCAATTGGCTTCACTAGTGAATTCTAACAATCATCAAAGATGATCTAATACCAATCTTGCTCAAGCTCTTCCAAAATATTGAACAGGAAGAAAAGCTACCAAACTCATTCTGTGAAGATGGCATCACTTTAATACCAAAACTAGCCAAAGATACTATGAAAAAAGAAAATTACATACCAATTTCTCTAATGAATATAGATGCAAAAATTCTCAACAAAACAATTGCAAACTGAATTCAAAAGCACATTAAAAGAAGTATACACCATGATTAAGTGGTTTTATCCAGGTATGCAGGGGTTTTTCAACACAAGAAAATCAATTAGTGTAATAAACCACATTAATAAGTTGAAAAAAAAAATCACATGATCCTTTCAATTGATGCAGAAAAGGCATTTGACAAAGTACAGAATCCTTTCTTGATAAAAAACATTCCAAAAGTCAGGACTATAAGGATATTTTCTCAACATGGTAAAGCGCATATGTGAAAAACCCATACCAACCATTGCCTCAATGGTGAAAGACAAAATTTTTCCATTGAAATCAGAACAAGACAATGATGCTCATTTTCACTACTGTTATTCAAAATTGTGCTAGAAGTTCTAGCTAGAGCAATTAGGCTAGATAAAGAAATAAAAGACACCCACATAAGAGAAGAAGAAATAAAACTTTTGCTTTCCACTGATGATATGATCCTATATCTAAAATGTCATGAAAAATCTACAATAAAGCTGCTAGAATAAAAAGCTGAGTTCATCAAAATGGTGGGATACAAGATTAACAGGCAAAAATCAGTAGAGTTTCTATACACTACTGATGAGCAATCTGAGAAAGAAATCAGAAAAAAAATTCCATTTATAATAGCTACTAGCATAAACTTAACCAAGGACATAAAGGACCTGTGTTCAGAAAACTACAAAACATTGCTAAAAGAAAACAAAGAAGACTTTAATAAATGGAAAGAAATTCCGTGTTGATAGACTGGAATACTAAATATCATTAGGATGTCAATGCCACCCAAAATGGTTTACAAATTTAATGCCATCCCAATAAATTCCCAACAGGTATTTTTTCTTTGAAGTAGTGGAAAAGCCAATTATCAAATTTATTTGGAAGAGTAATGGGCCCCGAATAGCAAAAAATGTCTTTAAAAGAAGAATGAAGTTGCAGGATTCTCACTTCCTGACTTTAAAGCATGTTATTTAGCTATAGTGGTAATGGAACCAAATTGAGAACTCAGAAATAGACCCTCACATCTATTGTCAAGTGATTTTTGACAAGGCTGTCATTCCCACCCAGCTGTCCCAGAAAAGTCTATTCAACAAATAGTACTGGGAGAACTGGGTATCCATCCAAAAAAAAGAAAAGGACCCCTATCTAATACTTTATACAAAAATTAACTCAAAATGGATCAAAGACCTAAATATAAAAGCTACAACCATAAAATTCCTAGAAGAAAATATAGGAAAACATTTTCAAGATCTTGTGGTAGACAATAGTTTCTTAAACCTTACATTAACCAAAGCACAAGCAATGAAAGAAAAAAAATAGATAAAAATTAAACACTTGTTCTTCAAAAGACTGGCAAGAAAGTAAAAATACACCCTTCACAATGGGAGAAAAAATTTGGAAACAACATATCTGATA
Organism: Tolypeutes matacus; assembly: GCA_026826555.1. Lineage (NCBI taxonomy): Eukaryota > Metazoa > Chordata > Mammalia > Cingulata > Chlamyphoridae > Tolypeutes > Tolypeutes matacus. The sequence continues at coordinate 852,692 of JAKSZT010013215.1, read as the reverse complement.
AGAGATTGTTATCCATATTATATAAAGATATCATACAACTCAATGATAAAATAGCAAGCAACCAAATTAATAAAATGGTCAAAAGATTTGAAGAGACTTGTTTCCAAAGAGGAAATAAAAATGTCCAAAAAGTACATGAGGAGATAACAAAAATTACTAGCTCTTGGGGAAATGAAGATCAAAAACTACAATGAGATACCATTCCACACCTTATAAAATGGCTATTAGTAAAGAACAACAACCAAAAAAAAAAAACCAAACAAACAAAAAACCAGAAAACTACAAGTGCTGGAAAGGAAGTATAGAAATAGAAAACTACTACTGGAGAGGATTTGGAGAAATAACATGTGGAAAACTAGTGTTGGATAGGATATGGAGAGGATGTGGACAAATAGGAACACTCCTTCACTGTTGGTGGGAATGTAGAATGGTACTGCCTCTGTGGAAGACAGTATATTAGCCAAAGTGATGCTGATACAAAATACCATAAATCTGTTAGCTTTTATAAAGAGTATTTATTTGGAGTAGAAGTTTACAGTACCAGGCCATAAAGTGTAAGTTTCTTCCTTCACCAAAGTCTGTTACTACATGTTGGAGAAAGATGGCTGCCTCCATCTGCAAGAGTTCAGGCTTCCTCTTCCTCTTAAGGCTCCGTGGTCCCAACTTCTTCCAATATTAGCTGTAGACTGGGATAAGTCGTGTCTCTCTCCTCAGGCTCATTTCTCTTTGTGCTCAGCTGCTCTGCTCGCTCCACAAAGGCAGCTGTAAACTATCAGACTGATTGCTCATATCTCTTCCCAGGGCTTCTGCCCTATCTAAATGAGCCTTCTCTCTTTCCTCACATATCTGCTTCTCTGTGTATTTACTTCCTGGGGCTCCAGCACTAAAAACTCCTACTCCCCTGCTGTGTAGTTTTCTCTGTGAGACATCCTACTGACACGGCCCAATCAAAGCCTTAATCAAAATTCAATCAAGTAAAAGTGAAATCTCTGAATACAATACAATCTAATATGCCCGGAGGAACAGACCAGTTCACAAACATAATACAACATCTATTTTTGGAATTCATAAACAATATCAAACTACTACAGACAGCTTATCTGTATCTCACAAAGCTGAATATGAACTGCCATATGATTCAACAATCCCATTACTAGGGATATATTCAGAGGAACTGAAAGCAAGGATACACACTGACATTTGCACACTGATGTCCTTAGCAGCATTATTCACAATTGCTAAAATACAGAACCAGTCCAAGTGCCCATTAACCGATGAATGGATAAACAAAATGTAGTATATACATAAAATGGGATCCTATTCAGCTGTAAGATGAAATGAATTCAGGAAGCATATAATAACATAGATTAACCTTGAGGATATTGTGTTGAGTGAAATAAGCCAGACATGAAAGGACAAATATTGTTTGGTCTCATTAAGATGAACTAAATATGATGAGTAAACTCGTGGAGGTAAACTCTAGCATATAGGTTACTAGGAGATAGAATGTGGGCTGAGAATCAGAGCTGATGCTTAATGTATGTAGAATTGTTAAAAAGGTTTATTGTAAAAGTGTGGAAATGAATAGAGTTAGTTGTAACACATTGTAGTGAGTATCACTAACACTGCTGATTTATAAATATGATTGTGGCTGAAAGAGGTATTCTGTGGATGTAAATGCCAATGAAAAGGAAACTAGAGAATAATTTAGGGAATGTATAACAGCGATTTCAGTGACGGATGAAGATTATGGTTAATAGTAAGAATGTTCTTTTACAATGTGTCAAGAATATGGTGATACATGAGAAAACTACAACTAATATAAATTATGGACTATAGTTAACAGTAATATTGTTATATTTTTATAGCAATGGCAGGTAGGTATTATTTCAATTTTAAGGGACCACAGTAGGAGGGTAAAATTGGGTGTGGGAATTTTCATTTTGGAGTAATGAAAATGTTCTAAAATTGACTGAGGTCATGGCAGAATGACTCTTTGATAATAATGAGAGCCAATTAATTGTAGAACTAATTCTATAAGGCATGGGACTGTATAATAGTAAATCTTATGGTGGAAAATGGACTGTGGTTAACAAAACAAATATAGAATGTTCTCTTATGAACTATAATAAATATATAATACGAATACAGGGTGTTAAAAATTGGGTGCATTAAGAGAAAATACAACAAATGTAAGATATCAGCTATAATTAGTTTGATGCTCTTTCATAGTTTGTAGCAAATATTTTACATCAATGCAAGGTGTTGGTGGTGGAGAGATGTATGGGAAAATTGTATGATATTTTGGATTTTTTTTTTTGGTAAATCACTACTTTTAGTAAACAAAAAAATAAAACATTTAACTGTCAAGTGGATTCCTTCATTGACCAAATCTTATCTCACTGAAGTATGTATTTTGTGTTATACTTTGAGGTTTAAAGAAAAACTTTGTTAAAACAACTTGTTTCATTTTAGAGGATCTACTTTTTAAACCTTCCATCACCTCTAGTTAACAGCTTTGCATGTACTAGGCTCTAGAAATTACTATGTTAAACTACCAGTTCAATGGAAACAAATATCCACAGAGCTTGTTTTCCAAAGTATTGGTTGGGTCGCAAAATATGCCTGAGCTGTTTAAAAACAGTGAAACATATCTCAGAGTTAAGCTTTGAATGGAAATGTAGTGCCCAAATCCTATTCTGCTTAAATAGCTTATAACAAATACAGTTGAATTAAAAAAGAAAAGCTTCATGAAAAAAAAAGTACAGTATTTTATCTAGCTGATATCTTTATGAAAAGAGTAAGTAAATGATACCTAGATAAAGGAAGAGAGGAACAAGAAACATTCACTATGATTTTTAGTGAAAAAGTATGACATCAATTATCAGATAAGAGATATTTCATTATTCAGTAAGGAATTCAAAATCAACAGTTAATTTATGGAGGCAGTAAACTAGTCCACTGAATATGAGATTTTTGAAAAATTGGTTTCTTATTGACACCATGTAGCAGTTTGATATTATTGATGAATTCCAAAAAGAAATATTGGATTATGTTTGTAAATTGGTCTTTTCCTCTAGACATATTAGAGTGTATTGGATTCAGAGGTTTTACTTTTACTTGACTATGTAATGATTAAATCTTTGATTGGGTCATGTCAGTAGGACATTGAATCCTTGCCCGCTTGGTGGGTGGGGACTCACAGAGAAACCACATCACAGAGAAGGGAGTTTGTAGTTTTAAAGCTGGAGCCTGGGTAAGTATGCAAACAGAGGAGTTTGGTCGTGAAAAAGGAGAGAAGGCCTGGGAAAAGAGATGAGCTGTTCACCTGGTAGTCTAAAGCTGGCCTTGTGGAGAGAAGCAAGCCTGAGACTGGAGAGAAACAAGGCCCAGGAAGAGAGGAACCTGGGAAGACTGAACTCTTGGCAGATGTCGGCAACCATCTTGCTCCAACACGTGACAACAAACTTTGATGAGGGAAGTAACTTATGGTTTATGCCCTGGTAACTGTACTCTTCTACCCAAAATACTCTTTATTAAAAACTAACCAATTTCTGGTTTTTGCATCAGCACCCCCTTTGGCTGACAAATACACACCACAACTACTGAGGTTAAACCTTGTGTATTAGTCTGCCAAAGGGATGCTGATGCAAAGTACAGTAATCTATTGACTTTTATAAAGTGTATTTATTTGGGGTAAAAGTTACAGTTACAAGGCCCTAAAAAGTACAACTCAGGATTGCTTTCTCACCAAAGTCAAATGCCACGTGTTGAAGCAAGACAGTCTCTGATTTCGGTGAGGGTTCAGCCTTCCCTCTAGGTTTCCTTTCTCTCAGCTGTAGGCTAGTGTAAAGGTTGCCTCTCAGGGCTTCCTCTCTCCCGGCATAGGGCTCATTTCTTTCCAGGATTTCTTTATCAGTCTTGGCTCTTCCCATGGTCAGCTACAAACTATCAGGTAAATGGCTCATCTCCCCAGGGCCCCACGATCAAATATGACACAGCTCTCTCTCTCCTCATGTGCCTCACACACAGAAGAATAGATTAGTTAACAAACATAATCTATTTTTGGGATTCACAAAAATAATCTCAAACTTTCACTCCTTGATATTGAAACATGCAGCACCAAAGGAAAAACTCAAGAATTAGTAAATATTATTCATCTGTACTAAGGCAGAAAAACAAACTAAAAGTTAATTTCTGCTAGTATAATATCAGAAGTAAATGAACAAAGGCCACTGAGTACATCTTAATATGCTAGTATAATATCAGAAGTAAATGAACAAAGGCCATTGAGTACATCACCAATATGCTTAGGTAGCAGTTTTTTTCAAGGCCATCATGACATCTTTATTCTTTATTCATTGGATTAAACATTGGGGTGACAATGTTATAGAACAGAGAGAGAAATTTGTCTGTTCCAGAAGAATACTTGTATGTGGGTCTCAAATATGTAATGCTCTCTTATCCAAAGAACAAAGCCACAACTATGACACGAGATGAGCAGGTGGAGAAAGCTTTGGCTTATCCTGTTGCTGATGGCAAACTCCAGAGGTTGGAGATGATTTTTCCATAGGAGCACAGGATTAACAGAAAAGGGATCATTACAAAGAACACAGCCCCTCTAATGATCAACTTCTAATTCACAAAGGTATCCCCACAGGCCAGCTTAAGAATTGGAGTTATGTAACAGAAGAAGTGATTGATTTGTTTAGATCCATAAAAGGGCAGAGAGAAAATCTGGCAAGTATGTCCAATTTGAACTGGAAATCCACTGATCCAGGAGCCAGCCACCAGCTGCATACAGACATATTAGAGCATGACTAGAGGATAGTTCAGGGGCTTACAAATGGCCATGTAGCAGTCATAGGCCATCACAGCCAGGAGGAAGATTTCTATGTTTCCAGGCATAAGGACAAAGCACATTTGAGTAGCATAGGCAGAGAAATAAATGTTTCTTTTCTGGGTCCAAAGGTTTATGAGAATTCTAGGGAAGAGTGACAGACACAAAACAGGTTTCCAAGAAAGAAAAATTACTGAGTAAAAAATACATGGGATTCTGGAGAGCCCAGTCAGTCCCAGTTATGAGGATAATGATGCAATTTCCCAACAGGATAGTCACATAGACAAAGAAAAATATCAAAAAATAAACATTTGGGGATTAGGACTATCAGAAAATCCCAAAAGAACAAATTCCTTCATTGAAGTAAGGTTTACTTCTGGTGAGTTTTTTTGCTGTTGCATCTGTGAAAATAGTGAAAGCAGTCATTAATTTTTTTAAAAAAGGAAGAAAAAACAAAACAAAACAAAAAGAAATCAGTCATTTATGTTTACCTGTCTTTTCCCAACTTTATGCTCTAGAGTATTTGGGAGTAATTAGAAAATATAATTTTAAACTCTCAATTCAAATTCCAGCATTTCATATCCTAAAATCAAACACAACTGAGGTACAATGGTGGATGTATGCTAAATTCTCATCATATCAACATATCTAAATTAGACTTGCATTTGAATGGAAGTAATGAATGCTTAAATTACACATTTTCATGTTTTCATTGTAGGGAGATCAAAATGAATCTTGTTTTAGTCCAATTATTAACAAAGAGAATCCTGAGGTAGATACATTTACATTTTGCACATTTTCCCAGGGCTAAGCCCACCATCAAATTTTGAAATGAATTTTTCCATAATGCTTCAACTCTTCCATGAAGCATTTTGCAAATAAAGTGTGTGTGGCGGTCTCCGTAGCAGGGCCAGCCCGATTTAGGTAAGAGCCGAACAGAGTCAGTCACACAGTCACTTAGCCACACAGCACACAGACATGACTCTGGAGTCCAGGTTTTTTTGGGCAGGTCTGTTTTATTGAGGAAGTGCAGAGTTTTTTATAGGCAGGGTGGGGGTAGGGGTGCGTGGCAGTGTTGGATTGGCGGACCTTATTGCTGGGGTTGGAGGCAGATTTGAGATTAATGTGCCAAAGTGAGCAGCTGCCAATTCCAGGAAGACCTTCAGCTATGGATCAGGCCATTATGCATCACTCTGCGCTAACCACAGTAGCCATGTTGGCTAGGCATAGCAGTCTCTCCAACAATTCCTCCATTTTGTTTTGTTTTATAAGCAAGGCTGGTTTTGGCTTTTTGGGTAGCTGCGCCTGTCTTAGGTTGTCTCCTTAAGAGATCTTACCCATTGTTGGCTGCCTGCTGAGCGCCCATAGAGGAGGACAGCGGTGTTGGGTTGGCTATGTTTGAGCTCTTACCCAGCTTTTTGCTGTTCGTTGATCATTATGGAGGCTGACTGCATGTGGTTAGGCATTTTGTGAGCAGGCCGTAGGTGCGTGGGTTAGACAGCAGAGGTGACCTCTGTGTCATCTTGCTCAATTGGCTGATACTGTGCTAGCTGCAGGTGGTATACTACAAAGGCAGAGATTTTTTCTATACAACTATGTATCCATTTAACAATACAGGGTGTGACCGCACAGATAACAATTAGTATAAGGGAGCCAATAAGGGGGGCAAGCCAGGTGGTAAGTGGAAACCTTAGCCACTGTAGGAAGGGGTAGGGATTGGTTTGTCCATGTATAATTTGATTGTGAATCTCATTGAGTTTTTTGACGTTTTCTTCAACTATATTGGATTCATTGATGTAATAGCAGCACTCTTCTTGCAGGAACAGGCAGGTGCCTCCCTTTTCTGTTGTAAGGAGGTCGAGAGCTAGACAGTTCTGTAATGAAACTTGGGCAAGAGAGGTAATTTGTGCTTGTAAGGAGGAAAGGGAAATCATGGTTGATTCAAGAACTAGTTGTAACTGTTATTCTAGATTTTGTTTTGCAATGACACTATGACCAATAGCACCTCCAGCTGTGGCTGCTGCAGCTATGGAGGTGGAGAAGGAAGTGCTGATCAGTACCGGGATGAAAGCAGCACGTTTTTGGATGGGGTGGAGCAGATTTTGGAGTTCTTCTGGGCTATATATGGTGAGTTGAGGGGTAATAGCAACTAGTAGACAGGGCCCTTGATATGTGTTATTTAAGCATTTGGTGAGGATGGAGTTGCACCAGAAGTGAAGGGGTAGCGGAGCAGTGGTGTTGGTGGCAATGGTTATACTGGTGGTGCAGCTAAGCGTGTTTTTGGGGGGTGGCTGTGTGGTATTGGGAAAAAGGCAGGTAATATTGTTAGGATTTGAAATCCAAAGGGGGATGGAGAGAGGTAGTGATGAGCAAAAGACAGGGGTGGATAGATTATAGGAAGCCTGATAGGGAACATCGACTGCAGCAAGTAGTGGGTGTTGTAAGGAAGCGCAAAGGAAGCAATTAGACATGTTTATAGGACTGGTGGAGGAGTTTAATAGAGAGACGGCCGAATTAATAACTTGAGTCCATTTTGGGATCTGAAAGCTTGTTGTAGAGAGGTTTTGGGAAAGGGCTGCTGCGCTTTTGACGATGAGTTGTTGAACCTGAGAAATGTTGCATGTGTAGAAGGTTTCTAATTGTCTGGAGATGAATATGGTGCAGTGTGGGTGGGAATTGAGGTCGGTATATAGTGCACCTAGAACTCCTGTCTACCAAATAGGATTCCAGGGATCAGAGATGCACAGGTATAGTTGACCTTGAGTGGTGTTATAGTAAAGCAAACATTTTTGGTCAGTTGGTGGCTTGGGGTTGTAAATGCTGGCACGGCAGTTGTCAGTGTTGCCATGGACACAGACCAATAGGGACATCCAACGTACTCCTTGTCATAGTTGTTTTGAGTACAATAACTTTGAGTTTGTTGATGCACAAAGCAGTCATAGGGGTGTGAAGTAGCGTAGAATGGTGGCCTTGCTGTGAGGACTGTGAATGAGGTAGGGTTAATAGATATGGTAATGGGAGTCTAACAACCTGCAGGTGGGCAATATGCAGTGCCAATGAAGGCAGCACCAGATTTGTAGTATGAGCTGAACTGTTCTCTAACTGTAAATTTCCATCGTGATGAGATGGCAATAACAGGTGGGAAAGATGCCCACAATATAAACGAGAGAGATAGATAGAGGAGTGACAGTGTGTGTGCCAGTGTGGGGTTACTCGCCGCGAGTAGGTTGTTGTGGTGCGGGGGCTTCATCGTTGGTTCGGGCTGAGCAGGTTTCCGTGTTGGGTACTGCTGGTTTGACTAGTCGGCTCAGTATCCAGAGTGGTTGTTCTGCATCTTCTGGAAAGATACAAGCATAGCCTCGTCCCTGTGTTAGCAGGGGATGGGGTCCTTTCCACTCATTGGTTAAAAGGTCTTTCCAACGGACTAAGGGCATGGGGGTGGGGGCATTTCTTAGCCCACCCCAGTGTCGAATGGCAGGGGAACATCGATTATCATCGAAGGTGAGAAAATTTAGCGTGACTAGGACTTTGTTTAGGCAATCCCGAGGGGTATACTTGGGGTATTTACCTTTTAATTTTTGGATTTGTTGTTTAAGCATGGAATGAGTGCGCTCTATAATGGCTTGACCTTGGGGGTTGTATGGGATGAGTTGCCAAGATGCACAAAACTGCTGAAAATTTGTTCATGAGTAACATGGGCCATTGTCTGTTTTTATTGTCCATGGTATGCCCATTTGATTAAAGGCCTGTAGACAAGTGGTTATGACATGTTTGGATTTTTCACCTGTTAAGGCAGTAGCAAAGATGAATTTTGAGAAGGTATCAACAATGACATGGAGGAACTTGGACTTTCCAAAGACAGGGACATGTGTAACATCCATTTGCCAGATGGCGTTTGGCCAGAGGCCCCGAGGATTTACTCCTTGGGGCTGGAGGGGGGCCAATTGGAAGGGGAGGTACGCAGTGCACATGCACGCGTAGGATGTTTGCATTGCTGTTGGGTTAATGAAGGGAAGAGTTGGTGTAGGGAGCGAGCGGACATGTGGAATTTGGCGTGAAGTAATCTCGCTTGGTCTAAAGCAGTGGTTAGCACCTTGATTGTTAGCATGGAATCGGCTACAGAGTTACTGTGTGCCAGTGGACAAGGGAGGTTAGTATGGGAGCGGATGTGTTGTAGAAACCAAGGGAATTTGAGATTTTCTAGTAGATATTTTACGGCAATGAGCATCTCGTCCTGAAGGGACATTTTATTTTTAAGGATGGCATGTGGCAGCACTATTATAGTTTGTGCAGCATAGGCGCTGTCAGTGAAAATGTTTAAGGGAAGGTTTTGATGGTATAAAAAGGCTAGGAATAGAGTATAAAGCTCTCCTTGTTGTACAGATCCAGTATGTGGGTAGACAGAAATTTTATCTGGAGTGTTGGATTGTTTGAGAACAACTGCACTGTGGGTTTTATTGGCATCAGTAAATATAAGAGCCGCAGGCGGGATAGGTTGTGGAGGGGAATGCATGCGAGGAAAGGATAAATGGAAGGAGGGTCATGGATGTTATGAGTCTGTGCTTGGGCAAGTGATTGTCTATTTGTCCCGTGAACCCATCAAGGAGGACTTGCATATTTAAGTTATTCTGTATAAGATGATTAAGTTGTTCTTGGGCGAACGGGAGTACTAAGGTGTCGAGCTCAATGCCAAAGGTGGATTGCTGTATTTCTGAGTTTTCTCCCGAGAATACAAACAGCATCACAGTATGGGGTAATTTTTCCTAAACCGCTGAGTGCCAGGTAGACCCAGAAGAGTGGCTCACATTGATATAACAGGCCAGTTGGGGTACCTGGGGTGTTTATAACTAGAGTGAGGAGTGGAGATCAGGTTGGAACTGTGCTAGTTCCATAGTTTTCAGTTTGTTGTTAAGAAGGTTAATACAGGGAAGCGGCTGTGGCTCAATCAGTAGGGCTCCCGTTTACCATATGGGAGGCCCTGGGTTCGGTTCCCGGGGCCTCCTGGTGAAGGCAAGCCTGCCCGCACGGCGTGGTTAGCTGACCCAGCGAGCACAAGCAGCAAGGGGGGGATAAATGAATAAATAAATAAATTCTTAAAAAAAAAATAAAAAGAAGGTTAATACATGCATGCTCTGGCTCGCTAATGGTGCGGTAACTAGATGGATTAGGATCTCCTTCCAGAAGATTAAAGAGTGGCTTAAGTTCATGAGTGGTAATGTTTAGGCGTGGACAGAGCCAGTTGATGTCTCCACACAGGAGCTGCAACATGTTTTATGTGCAGTGGTTTGGTAAATCAAGGACAGGGACAGCGGGAGTAATGCTGTCAGTGATGGTGAACCCCAGGAAGGTAAAGGATGGACAGTGCTGGACTTTGTCTGGGGAGATTGTGAGATTTAGTTGGTTAAAATTGTGCAAGAGGGACTGCAGGCAATCTTGCAGGTGAATAGGATCTGAATGGGCTAGAAGTATATCATCCATGTAATGGATTACTTGACAGTATGGCAATAGAAGGTAAGTGGACACAGACATAAATATTTGACAGATTGCGGGGCTATTTTTCATGCCTTGGGGAAGAACTGTCCACTTGTACCTTTGCTGGGGGATGGCGTTATTGGTGGCGGGGATAGAAAAAGCGAAGTATGGGCGGTCTTCCTCATGAAGAGGGATGGAGAAGAAACAGTCCTTAATATCTACAGCATTGATGGAATATCCACTAGTGATTGCTATTGGAGGGGGCAAGTCTGGTTGGGGGGAGCCAATTTTTTCCATCTGTACATTGATAATTCTTAGGTCATGGAGTAAGCACCATTTGCCAGATTTTTTCTTAATGATGAAAACAGGCGAATTTTGGGGACTAATAGAAGGTTCAATATGGTTTAGTTGGAGCTGTTCTTGTACTAGGAGTTATAATTGTTCTAATTTTGTTTGAGGCAATGTTCCATCCAAATGGGATTTGTTGTTTTCCAGTTTAATTCGATGGATGATGGTTTTGTGACTGTGAATAGGGGCAGACGGACAGCAGCCTCTAGGATTGGGGGTGGACTGCAGGATTGGAAGTTAAGACAGCGCCAACTTTAGGGAGAATATCACGTCCCCAGAGGGAGTGTGTAATCATAGGCATTACAAGGGGGCGGAAAGTCCCTGTGGACCCGTCGGGGTCTGTCCAACGTAAGGTGTTGACAACTTATTGGGCTGGTTTTAGGCCTCTGACACCTTGAACTAATGGGCCAGGCTGTAGTTTCCAGGTGGGATCTACATCAGTTGACCGGAGGACGGAAATGTCTGCTCCAGTATCAATTTGTCCAGTGATAGGTTTGCCTTGTATAGTTAAGGTAAGAAAGGCTTTATTCTGCGTTATGGGGATGGTCCAGTATATTGTGGGTTGACGGTCCTCTCTTAGTGGTGGGCTGAGAGGTGCCCCTGGCCTAGTTTAAAGGTGGCAGAGGGGTACCTTGGATATCAACTGTGGATTTGCAATCTTTTTTCCAATGAAACCCTTTTTTGCATCGTGGGCAGACAGAGTGGGGTCCCGGGGGTGTGTGCAAGACTCGCCGCAGGAGGAGTAGGCTGTTGTGTATGGGAAGGGTTAGACGGGCACTCTCTTGCAAAGTGACCAGACTGATGACAGTTATAGCAGGTTCTAGGACCTTTAGGGAGGTGGAGTTGTTCTACCAATGTGGCAGCAAGGATAGAGGTGGAGCTTTGGGAGGCAGCGACAGCAGCGGAAGCAGCCGCAGCGGCAATAGAGGAAGTGGTTAGGGAGCTAATGTCTCTGCAAGCTAAAACCCAGTTGTCAGGGGTTTGATTACGGATAGGCGTAATAGCTTGTTTATAAGTGGTATTTGCGCCTTCCCAGAGGAGTTCTTTAAGCAAAGCCTCAGCGGCAGTGGCATGGGAGACCTTCCGAGTGACAGCTTCCTTGACTCGGCTATAGAATGTTGAGAAAGGTTCGTTTGGACCTTGGAGGAGGTCTGCGAAGGTAAGAGGTTTTCCTTGTGGATTGAGCTTTTGAAAAGCGGTCTTTGCAATAGCACGGCACTGTTCAAAATAGAGAGGTGGGCATGCTGCCTGAACAGAGGGGAGAGCCCATTGTCCTTCACCCCTGAGGGCGTCGGGGGGAAGCTCGATAATGCCGTTGGTGAGATTACTGACACCGGTTTTGTCAGCTTCATCATTAAACATGGCATTCCATGTGACAAAATCTCCAGGGGTAAGAATGGTGCATGCGAGATTTTTCCAATTGATAGGACAGTTGTATTCAAACGAAAGGTTTTCAAGAAGCAGTTGAGCATAGGGGCTATTAAGGCCATCTTCTTGAACTGCTTTGCGTAAATTGGTGATAGTTTTATTATCATAAGGGTACCAGCTGTGTGGAGCAGCGGGTGTGGGATATATGTTGACAGGAAATAAGTGAGGAGGTGTAGGAGTAGTTTGAGAGGGGGGAATGCAAAATGGCTGTGAAGCGTTTGTCGGGAAAGGTGGAGGCACAGGGGATGGGTGTAGGGCAGGAAGTTGTTGGGGTATTGATTCACAAGATGAATGCGGTATAGGGTGACAAGATGAATGTGGGTTGGGCGGGGCTACCGGAAAGGCGGGAAGGTAGGGTGAGTGGGGGGGGGCGTGGAGCGGCCGGGGAGGAAGTAGGGGAGGAAGTGGCAGAACTGTGTGAAAAAGGATTGTTAGAGGGACCACATGAGGGGTGGCAGAGGAGCCGGGCGCATGCGCATTACTCTTTGGGGGCTCTGAGTGAGTGAGCGGAGGTGGCTTGGCTATGGAGGTGGCAGCGGTGGCTGCGCTGGGGCGGAAGCGCCGGAACTGGAGCCGGGCCTGATGGCGGACTGGACTCGGTTGAGGAAGGAGGGGGAGAGGTGTAATGGGAGGAAGGTATGGTGACAGAGCATGAGGAACTAATAGAGTTAGTAGGAGGTGGCACAGGGCTAGTAGGCGAACAGACTTTAACCTCGGAGGAGGGGTAGTTGGCGGTAGGTATAGGAGGGTAAAGAGGTTTAGCAGGAGGAGGTGGCTTGTAGGGGGGAGATGGAGGTGGCGGAAGGGAGGAAGCAATGGAGGCTGTCGTTGCCTGGATAGAGGGGATTGGAGCAGACTGTTCAGTGGGGGCACCGGTAAGGCAAGCGTGAATCGCTAGGAGGGCAGGGATAAGGCCTAACTGGAAGGATTTTCCTTCATGGACTTCAGCGGAGCGCACACACTGTAGGAGCTTTGCCCAGGTGGCAGGGTCCCAGAGAGGGGCACTGGTGAGCCAGGGGTTGAAATGAAGAAGGATGTCCCAATATTCATGGACAAGCTTTTCAGAGATTTTTGCATGTCTAGAAGCTAGGAGAGCGTGAATGGCACGAGCCTGGGGTGCATACTCCGCAGAGGAGGTATTTCCCATGGCCGGAACAGAGGGGCAACTTACCGAGGTAGAGGGCGAGCAGCACGGAGACTCACCAGGGGGCGAACGCCGAAAGAGGGGGCTGCCCCACGTTGGGCACCAGTTTGGCGGTCTCCATAGCAGGGCCAGCCCGATTTAGGTAAGAGCTGAACAGAGTTAGTCACAGTCACTTAGCCACACAGCACACAGACATGACTCTGGAGACCAGGTTTCTTCGGGCAGGTCTGTTTAATTGAGGAAGTGCACAGTCTTTTATAGGCAGGGTGGGGGTAGGGGTGCGTGGCGGTGTTGGATTGGTGGACCTTGTTGCTGGTGTTGGAGGCAGATTTGAGGTTAGCGCGCCAAAGTGAGCAGCTGCCAATTCCGGGAAGACCTTCAGCTACAGATCAGGCCATTATGCGTCACTCTGCGTTAACCGCAGTAGCCATGTTGGCTAGGCATAGCAGTTTATCCAACAAGTGTGGGCAAAACTTTCCTTGTATAGCTATAATTCTTATTGTTTGTGGAAGGACTTTAATATGAAACAGTATCAAAATAAAATTAACAGCATTGTGATTAGGCATTATGCTTCAAGATCTTTCATTGACTGTATCCCAACATTGAGAAACGGTCAGCAGGTATTTCTTGACTGCCTGATATTGGTTGCCTGATAACAACAATGTTGAATTAATTGCATTGATGATATGATTTCAGAAACTGCCAAGGCTTTCTACCCTCATGTGCCTCACCATCTGCCAATGGTTATCATTCCAATTCTTATTTTAATAATATAGCCACGATGGACTCATGGAGATGAAAATATGACATTGTAAATTATTATAAAATGTAATTATTAGACAGTTGCCCAAAAGACCAAAAGCAGATATTAAATATTTTAGGTAGAAGGCATGTGAGCAAATATATTTTGGTAGTGATTTGGTAGACATATAGTTATTCAATAACTTTCTGAGGTGTTGAGATCTAGGTAGACAATACAGGAATTTAAACAATGAAGGCAATTAACAGAATCATAGAATTGGAAAATATCTATAATACAGGAGGTAAAGTGATTTTAATAGACTTACTGGTGTTTAGGCCAATTGCTTGCCATAACTTTTTCTCATTCATTTCTCAAATATTCTTTTTGAGTTAAGTGTTAATGTCCTCATGTTTGTTTGTTTGTTTGTTTGTTTGGATGAAGAAACAGAGGCTCAGAGTTTGCATAATTTTTCCTATTTCATACACATGGTAGGATTTTAACTCATTGCTCACTTTTTTTAGATGTAGGATTGGATTTAGAATACTATGACTATGAATCCCAATATGGCAAAGTCCCAGGATGTGTATATCCATTGCAGGTGATGTGCCACACTAATGAAAGATGTTTATGTGAGATGTTATGGGAGATATGGGAGGTGGAGATCATTGGAATCCCTGTAATTTTTGTGTAACATTTATGTAATTTAAGCATCTTTTAAATATATATGAAAAAAATAATAATTAAAAAAAAAAAGAATACCATGACTATGAGCTTTGGTTGCCTAGACAATTATTAAACCAGTTTTATATTTGAAAAAAATATGGAGCTAAATATCTGCCTTTCAGAGTTGTGAGAATTATTGAGAAATTGTAAAGAGCTTACCTACCATTTATTTTATCATATGGCATTTTTATTTTCTGTTATTATGATCTCATTTGTGATTGTGGAATCTACAGAATATAACATCATAAGACAGCACTCAAGTAATAGTTGTTGAGCAAGCCTTTTAAATATTCAAAAAATCTACTGTTTCCTTACATACAGTCTATCATTATTATTTTTACATTGAATGACATTGCATTATTTCTTTTACATTGAACATAATTTCTTTATTTTTGTATCAGTTGTTATAGCAAATTAATTTATTTAGTCTTTTGTCCATTCTATATCATCTGAAGGATTGATTTCAACTTTCTTTTTACATCTCAAAGCATTTAGTATTCAAAACTCTACCACCAGATTCTATAATTGATTTGTTCATGGTATGCTTCATTTCACAAGAACCGTATGAATAGATCTGCTGAAACAGTTTGTTTAAAGCTGCATCCCCGTCTTCTCATTCTTTTCTTTTTCTTTGAGTTCACCAACCAATTTATCCCAATTTCTTGCATAATGGGATGATGATGTATATATGCTCTTTTCATTGACTCTGAAGTCTTTTGACTTAGGCACACTTCCTTGCTCCTCTAGTTTTACCTATCTCACAACTTCTGGATTTTTCATTTTCATTTGGGATGCAAAGAACTCAGATTCTGATCCATTCTGATCCAGTGTTTTATCTGATACCTAAAAGAAGTGGGATTCTTACATGGTTCTCAGTCATCTATCTTATGTATATTAGAAAATATTTTATGTATTACATGATAGCTAAATTTAAGTCCTCAAAAGTGTTTCCATAAATCTCAATTTTTTTAACACTCAAGTAGGATGACCTTCACAAAGCCCCTAGAGAGTATTTTAAGTGTCAGTATGAAATCAACATTTATCCCTTAGCACCTACATCATGTATCACTTAATATGATTTTAGAGTACTTGATACCTGTGTCATATCTGCCCCTCATCATATAAAACAGGGACTGTGTTTCAAAATTCTTGGTATTTCCCTATAGAGACTAACAGAGTTTTGAACACATACTATTTTTTGTGAATAAGTATTCTATATTTAATTTAAGGGACAAATACTATAAGAATCCATTATCTATGCTTAAAAGAGAAAAGAATACAAGGTCTTGGCAAAACTTGTAATGTCATATTATAAAACCCAAGTGAATACTTATTCAGATATGAAAAAAGCAAATTATTTTTAAGTGTTAATTATAACAAAGAATGGAAACAAAGAATTACAATGTTTATTTATCAACTTTCATTATCTCTATGATGTCAATTAGCTATTATTTTATTCTGTCCAATGACAGTTGTAAGCAGAAATGTGGGATACAATCTCTGAAACCTTCAATTCCAGCTCTCTCTCTCAACTTCAGTATTTTTCAATACTTCTCAAGAAAACTGAAATATTGACTTAAAGCTTTTAGCATTTCTTTTATGACATCAAGAATCATTTTGTGAGGGGAAAAATAATTTTTAAAAAATGATTAAGAAATTAAAAGGCCCATGTTTGTGAATTATTATCATTTTTAAATTATATCATTTTAAATAGGAAAATCTCTTCTAGGAAACTATACGTTTGGGAGAAAAAGATCAGAAATTTATTCACCCTTAAAAAGGCATGCATTTTTTTTCTGAGTGAGTCATAGAAGCATATGAAAATTTTGAGCATAAAATCTTCTTTACATGTTGACTTGTTGAATCTTGATTCTCAGGGTTTTATAGTGTTCTAAAATAAATATAAACTATCAATAGAAAAACCATATCAACATAAAAGAATTCATACTTACTCTGTTAGATTTGGTTATAGCTGTTTTTTCCCTTAAATAGAATAGTATAATTACAAAGTTTAAAATTAAACATTTATATTGATTCAGTAAGACACTTTTAATTAGTAAAGAAAACCACTAATTGGAACTCACATCTTTCAGAATATATGTGCTTTCAAATTACCAAGTTATCTGTAAAGAAAAATAGCTCTTTTATGCTACCAGATTATTCCTTTCTCACATTTGGCCTTAATATTTAACTTGATGCCTCTGCTTGCAACTCATTCTAATTTGTTTTTCTAGACACTTGGGCTAAATCATCTTAACCTACAGCATCCCTATGGAATTTGGGTTTCCTCCCCAACTATATCTTGGCTAGAAGCAAGAATACTCAAGACAGAGCAATACCATTTAATTGCCCACTATTACTCATTGGAGAAAATACAAACTTAAAGTTGTATATCTGAGGCCCTTTCTTACCACCACTTTTCTTAACGGTTTTTTTCACTTGATTTCTCTAGCTGGACCTTGGAATATAGCAACACTAGATTTATCACACCATTATCATCACTATATGTCAATGCTTTATTTATGGTATTCTAATTTTTAAATTATTAATTACAAAACTAGCTGAAGAACTAATCAATTAATTTTTGTCATGGACAATATGCATGCTATATCAAGGTATATCTTTAGTCTGTGTTAAATATAAACATTTTAAATATGGAGTATATTGGAGCAGGCTAGTTTAGGGCTCTGAAACACATGGCCATGGAAACCCTCCCTGAGGGAAGAACCCCACAAGACAGCTGCTGGAAGAACCTTGTGAGAATTCCCCATTTGGAATGGGATTTTGTCTGGGTTAAAGGAAAAGCCCTGGATAGTCTCAAGGGGTCTTGTCTTTGGGCTCCTCGGGAGATTGACAGGTGGGGTAATCAATCAAAACAGCAAACACCTGGGACCTCTCCCTGAAATTAGAAAGTGGGAGGAATAAATAATGGTTTAAAAAGCCAGAACAGAGACTAAATCAATCCTTTTGACCGTTTTTTACTTTTTTCCCTCTCTTTGCCTGGACCAGCCCACAAGTATATCTGTTATTTACTCCCATTTCTTTTCTCTCATTTTCTTAATAAACCACTCTCCTAACATAGTCAAAACCTAGAGAAAACCCAGCAACAATATCACAGGAAAACAAACACTACAGGGTCTGCTCTAATTTACAATCTACTTCCCTAATCTGCATGAAAATAATTTGTTAGATATAAGTGAGATTTATGTGTTCACTCCTCTATCATATTCTAATTTGGAACAAAATGCTATTGGTTCATATGCCTTTTCTCTCTCTCTTTCTATTTGATTCTAAGACTAAACTTACCATGCTTTCCCTAGTTTCTCCTCTTCTTGACTGTCTATAAAGATATGCAGCCTATATTTTCTGCAATTTAATGTAAACTTATATTTTCTTATAGTTTTCATTAATGTGCAATGGAGCAGAATAGAAAGTTCAGAAATAAACCAACATATTAATTTATTTTCAACAACATGGCAATGGAAGTTCAGGGGAGAAAGGATAATCTTCAACAATTTTTACTGAAACAATTAGATTCCTATATTTATGAATGAATTTAGATCTACATCTCAGACCACTATAAAAATTACCTCAATTGGGATCATAAACCTGAAAATAAAATCTAAAAAGCTTAAACTTCTAAAAGAAAATATAGGAGAAAACTTTTGTAGCCTTGTGTTAGGCAAGTTTTCTATATACAACAGGGTATCACTGTTTTCATGACTGATTTTCAAAGTCTTCATAGTTGTGGTTTCATGTATTTTGTCTATTTTGTAAATTGTTTCAGTCTTGAGAGTCTTGAGGTAAATCAGGTCTTGTTACTCCATCTTGGTTGTAAGTAGAAGTGTTGGTATCATACATTTGTAATGAGAGTTAAGACTTAACAAATGATTATGATTACTGAAGCATTATATAGCTGCCTTTTTACTTTCTAATATATTATAGAAGAGCCAAAAGTAAATATCTGGAATTACTGAAACTTGCTGAACTACAATCCAGATGCCTTGATCTCCGATAATGATTGAAAAACTATATAGCCTTTATCTGGTGATCGTAAAATCCTTGGGACTGCTCCTCATTTTGTATCCACCCCCATCCTGTTTTTCAACTTTAAAGTCTAATGATCACTAAACTGCCCCTTAATGTTATTAGTTAAGGAAGTATCCCAATTACTCAGCATAAACCTGCCTGTCTTTGGATACTATAAAACTGTAAGAATTACTGCAGTTCAGAGAGACAGATTATAGGTCAATACGCCATCTGAGCTGCTTTTTATGTGCTATCAACAAAACTCTTCCTCTCTTTGAAGTCTCGGTGTTTCAGGAATTGGTCATTGAAGTGCATTGCGCAGAAAAGAACCCTGCTTTTGCTTGGTCGCAATTTGGTGACTCTGGCCAGATCAAGGACAAAGGATCCCTGAAGAATGAGTCCAACTGCCTGAGGTACTAGGAGAGGTAAGCATGGTTATCGAGCTTTTTGCGGCCACTAGACTTTGTTGGTCTAAAAGCATAGCATTTAGGTTTTTCCTACCTTGCTGGGACTCCAGGCCCTATGGTGCTTTAAATTTTCAAAGAGAGATATGGTTCCAACTCTAAGTCTGGACATCTGACTAGGTGACCCACTCATCAAAGTAGAAGTGGATTGGGAAGTTCATTCAGTGGTTCAAGTCCTCTAAACCAGGATTTTAAGAACCTGGGTCCTGCTTCCATAATGATCTCCCTTACTCTGACCTCTATACCTGTTTCTGAGTACCTGCCCATACAGGGTTTAGGCCGTAACCTAAGTCTGTTGAGTATACGCCTGAGAAATAAGCACCACAGCAATGAATTGGTATTTAATAAATATAGTGTTAAGTGTCTGTTTGTTCATTTGTTTGTTATTTAGATATAGTGTTAAGTGTCTCTTTAAATTGCTAATTGTTATCTTACTGCATTTGTATTGCTCAAGAGTTCTTAATTGTTTACTGATTACTGAAATACTCTAAAATGTGAAATTCTAATTCTAATAGCTTTCCTAAATATAGACCTTTAGGCTGTATTTGAAAAACTGGAAAAATTTTAGCAACAAGTCTATGAAAAGCAGGAAATAGTTTATTTCTGTAGCAAATTCTGGCTTCAATATGATTTAGAATCAGGAAAGAGATGGCCAGAGTACAGTTGTGTTGCCAGATGTTGCCGGATTTTCTCTAGGTTCTTGGCTATGCTACATAAGTTAATTTAAGTACATGCCAGTTTAGTTAGGACAGTAGTTTATTAAGAAATTGAGAAAAGAGAAAGAAAATAACATATTATGGGTCCCAGGTATACTTGCATGCTGGTCCAGGCAGAGAGAGGAAAAAGGGGAAAAAAGGGCTAAAAACAGTAAAAAGAGCTAATTTACAGACTATAAGTCCCCTTACAGATTACAAGTCCCCAGGTCTACTTGCACTGTAGTCCAGGCAGGAAGAGAAAGGGCATAAGAGGGGGAAGAAGAGGGGTTGATTTAATTTCCGTGCTTGCATTTTCAACCATTAATTACCCCTCCTCTTGTTAATGCCTGGTGGAGTAGTCCAAGCTGTTTGCAGTTTTGACTGGTTACCCCATCCATCAATTTCCCCAGGGGGCCCAATGGCAAGGTCCCTGGAGAATATCTGAGGCTTTTCCTTGATCCCTTATGAAATCCCATTCCAAATGGGGAATTCTTACAAGTTTCTTCCAGCTGCCATCTTGTGGGGTCTTTCCCTAAGGGATGGTTCCCATGGCCACATTTTTCACAGCTGTGGTTTTCTGCCAGGTCCGACATTCATCTTTTTATTCCCTAAAGCAGCCTTCTTCAATTGTATAGAAAAGAACACTGTATTACAATTAGATTTGTTCTCTAGAAGAAAACAGAAATAGGATGAGATCATGTATTTTTCTTTCTCAAAGGCTAGTATAAATGAGAAAATATAAAATTTTACCTGTAAAGACTAGTGGAGAAAAGAAAAATGTCCTCTCTGATTCAAGTCCAGAAAATTAAATAGAGCCTTTATTAACTCCTCCCATATATTCCCCTTTACCAGAGGTAGAAAAACCTGACATTGAAATAATCTCCCCCTCTCATACCCATCAAGGTACTCAATTTGGCCAGGGTAGCTCTTTAAAATCAGCAGCTGAGCTGGCAAAATTTCTACTCCTCTAGGAAGTGCCTCCAGAAATACATAAAGAGTGAGACCCAAAAGAATTTGTCTATATGTGTATCCCATTCCCACTATCACATTTATTTAACTAGAAAATTATATATGACTGCAGAAAAGACCCAAAGAAAATAGTTTAATTACTTTAATACTTGCAACCTATAACCTAAATTGGGCTGGTATTCAGGCCTTGCTAAATACCTTGATAATAGGATATGACTGGAGAATGGTAATTGAAAAAGCAGAACAGGAAGCAGATAGCAAACAAAAAGAAAATCCTGGAAACCCAATATATGCTTAAGCAAATTTAGCAGCACCAGTAAAGAATATTCAAAGGAATTAAATCATCCTGAGTACTGGACTAAGTTAGATCAAAAAGGGGAACCTAAAACTATAAATTTACAAAGTATAAGTGAAGTGATATAAGAACCAAAAGAAAGTCCTCATCTTTCCTTAAAAGCCAAGTTAAAGACAACCAGTTTCAAAAGGCAAAGAGCAACACTCAAAACTCTAATGAACAAAAGACAATTCGGACAAGATTACAGCAAAAAGGTAAAGATAAGACCTCTCTGCTCACCTCCCACCCCTTGAGAGATGGGAGAAATTTTTAAGAAATTAGAAACCAACCAATATGTATATTACAAGGAAGAAGGATAATGGAAAAAGGATTGTCCTAGCTGATCCAAGGGGAAAATCCCAGAGAAAACTGGGTGATAACAGACAGAAACCTGGGATGAAAGGGCCCAGGGGGAGGGAAGCTTTACTTTAAATTTAAAGTAAAGCAAATATTTAAAACATATTTTAAATATGTTTAAAGCAAATATTTAAAACATAGCCTCCTGTAGGTAATCCCTGGCTAAAAACCTGCTAACCAAGTAAATGCTCTGATAACTATTTATCCAATTTTTTATATATGAATATGTCTCCAAGCAAACTAGCATACTGCAAGCAACACTTGTGTTCATTAAGAAAAGTAAGCAAATCACCCCATATCCCAGAGGAAATCTTAAAAGCAATAAAAACCAAAGGCACAGGATGAAGGAAAACCTGGAAACAAGGCAAACCAAAAAAAAAAAAAATATATTGCAAATTAGTGTGTATGTTTGTTCATTGTATATTTTCATACCTCTGGGTGGTAATGCCAAATTAACAAATGAAAATTCTTAAGAAAGCACTATTCAAATTGCTAAAAACGAAATAAGTACTTATATATGTAAATGAGTACTCCTGGAGTCCCAAATATTAGAAAAGCCCATCTTCTAGTTCTCTTTTAAATTTATAAGTTATAAGTTATACTTAGACATTGGTCAATTAATTTTACAGGACTGTTACTGATGGCCATGTAGAAATCTGAATTGAAAAACTTTTTCAAAAAAAAACTAAGATATTTGCCTTGATTTCTCCACATTCTTTCTATCTCACCTGTCCTGCCCCCGGGGCCTTCTCTTAACCTTGATTGAATTAAGGGCTCTTCTTAACCTTGTAAAAGAAAAATAAACTGGTGGGAGGAGCTATGAGAGGAGGACTGAGTGTAGAAAAATGGAACAGTGTGGCTTTGGCTTAGAATTCTTTCTATTAGGCTTAGATTAAAAATGATAGGGATAAAATGTTAAAAAATAAACCTTGTTTTGCATAGTTTGTCCTGTAATCCCCAATGTAAAAAAAATTTAACAACCTTGAGATGAGAATTATTAAAAAATCCAGTTGTCAAATTTCAGTAAAGGAAAATATCCTTGAAAGTTATGAAAAAGGTTTCTTTAGATTATGTTTCATACAAATTAAGCAATTGTAGTATATTCTCCAGAGCCTAATAATCAATATGCTTTTATAGTTATTAATAATTCTAAGGTATTATGGAAAGAAAGGTTTTAACCTTCTATGGAGGAAGAGAAAAATACATTTCTTAAGTAAACTATCATTGTTTCAATTTTATTCTACTTAGGTGTATTCTCCCTAGGTTTATATGGATACTGGTAAAATAAGCTAGCATTATATCTACTAGAGCTTTATGACAATTAAAAAAATGCAAATTTGTGTTTAATAAAATTGTTAGTTTAAAAATGTTATTGTGTTTTACAGAATATATGAAAGCAGTTCAAAGAGCTCTTTTAATAATTTGGTGTATGGAGGTATATAAAGTATGCACAATATGTTTTGTTAAAGAAAAGCACATAGTTTTGTCCTAAGGTGAAATAGCTAGTTTTCACAGAATGAGGGGCAGAAATATATGAGACCTGAGTATATATGGAAAGTTGTCAAAGGTTGATGGGTGTGAATTATGTTTTATTCAATACTGATAAGTTTGTATAAGAGAGTGTGGTTTTGTCCTAAGATAAGATGGATGTTTTTCACAGAATGTGAGGCAGGAATATATATAAGACCTAAATGGATATGGAAGTTTGTAGAGGGTTTGTGGAAGTATATTTTGTTTGTTTTAATAAATGCCGAGTATAATTTATAATTTTATTTAAAGATGTGATTTTGTGTAAAGGTGAAATAATTGTTTTGCACAGAATGTAAAGGAGAAAGGTGAATGAATGTAAAAAGTTACAAAAGGTGTGTAGAAACAAATTTTATCTGTTGTAATCAATACTAACTAAGGTTTGATAAACTTATTTATCAAATGGTATATTGACACAAACTAAAATTTAATTGTTTTTGATAAGGTAACAAAATTTTCTTAAAATATTAGTCATTCTTGGTAAGGAATTATGAAATTTTATTCTAAATAATCAACATAAAAAGCAAAGTGTCTGTGTTTTTATCAAAATAACTTCTTGTGCTTCATGTTAATTTTATCACATCCTTAGTGGTTAAAAAGAAAAATAAAACCAAAGCCTTTACTATTTTAGATGTTATGTCTTCTTACTTTTAAAGAAATAGAGAACAAAATATTGTTCCTGTTTAAACATAATTTTCAAATCTAAAAATTTTTGACATTTTAAATCAAACCCTAAAGGATATCTTTTATTTCAAACTTCAGCAAAAAAAAAAAAAATTGTTCTTTCACCTCATAAAAATTGAGGTCATGAAAATTTAATATATTATGAGTTTCATGAGAAGAGTTTGGGAACTATTATAAAATTGAAGGAAATTTTCTAAATTTCTGTTGGATAAATCTGTAGAAGTAAAATGTTATTTATGAGGGAAGGGGCAAAATGGTGGCAGAATAAGGAGCTCTAAGAGTCAGCTCATCCTACAGGGCGGTTAGTATTCACCCAGAGCTATCTAAAGCACTGGTTTGGGGGCCCTAGGAGACCATAAGAGCATCCTGCAACATCCTTGAAAGTGTGGAATGAGGAGACTGCCCATCTGAAATAAGATTTGTGAGTAGAACACTCCATAACTACTGTTGTGTGACTGCAGAGCAAGTTGCCTTGGGAGCTATTCTGTGGCTGGAATTGGAAGCTCCATTTCCCAAAAATGGGGGACGAAGAGCCATTTGGGCACTGACTTCACCTACTGATTAGTAATTTCAGCTGGCTAAAGTATAATCCTAAAAACAGCTAATGTTCAAACCAGTCCAAGTCAGAAAAAAGCTAGTAGCCACCATATTTAACTCTGCCCTCAGCATGAAGGGAAGTGGGGCTGATTGAAAATCACAGTGCTGATAGGGACAAGCTTCTTTCCACCCAGATCAAATTTCAGCCCTAGCCTAAACAACAGCTCCACCTCTGGTAGGGAGGAAGTTGGCAGGACCTGCACCAGCCTTTCCAGGAAACAGCAGGCCATGTCACAGATTTCAGTGCCCATCTTACTTTGGTGGCCCAAGCCACCTCAGGAGCTATTCCATGGCTGGAGTTGGAAGCTCCATTGCCCATAATTGGGGGAGAAAGAGACAGTTGGCCACTGACTTCAGCTACAGATTAGTAAACTCAGCTGGCTAAAGTATAGTCCTAAGAACAGCCAAAGTTTGAACATTTCCAAGTCAGAAAGAGACCAGTAGCCACCATTTTAACTCTGCCTCTGTCATGAGGGGAAGTGGGGCTGATAGAAAATCACAATGAAGCTAGGGACAGGCTTCTTTCTACCAAGATCTGATTGCAGCCCTAGCCTAGGCTCCAACACCACCTGTGGCAGGGAGGAAGCTGGGGATCATGCACCAGCCTTTCTGGGTAACCACAGGCAAATTTGGTTGGCACAGACTGAGTAGTCAGACACCTGGGGCTCCATCCTCACACTCCAATAGGATAAGAGAGGAGATGAGTTTCCTCAGCCTCTCTGGGCAACTGCAGGCTCTTTCAGCCCACATGAACTGGTTTGTTGAGCACCTTCGATTCCATCACCATCCCTCCACTCCCATAGGACAGGAAGGGGCTGGTGTTTCTTCAGCCTTTAAGGGCAACTGCAGGTACTTTTGGCCTACTCAAACTGGACTGTTGGACACTGGTGGCTCCACCCCAACCCTAATAGGTCAAGAGAGGGACTGTGTTTCCCCAGCCTCTCTAGGTAACTGCAGTTGCATTTGGCTGACACAGACTGAATAGTCAGACCCCTATGGCTCCATCCTCACCCCAAAGTAGGATAAAATGGGAGCTAGGTTTCCTCAGCCTCTCTGGCCAATGGCAGGCAACTTCAGCCTATGCTAAATGAACTATTGGGCGCTTGTGGACTCACTGCCACCCCCTAATATGGTAGGAGGGTCTGGTGTTTCCTCAGCCTTTCCAGGCAACCTCAGGCACTTTAGCCTGCATGGACTGAACTGTTGGGAGCTTGTCAATTTGCTGCTATCCCTAATATGATGGGAGGGGTCTGGTGTTTCCTGAGCCTCACCAGGCAATGGCAGGTACTTTTGACTTACAGGGACTGAACCGTTGGACACCCATGGATCCACCCCCACCACCCAAGAGGATAGGAGCATACTGGTGTTTCCTCAGCCTCTCCAGGAAACCTCAGGCACTTTCAGCCAACATGGACTGAACTCCTGGGCATCAGTGGTTCCATTCCCACCCTGTAAAGGGCAGAAGGGACAGTACTCCCTCAGCCTCTCATATTAGGCCCACTTGGATTAGATTGTTTGGTATTCCAGAGGGTCCATCCCCACCCCTGCCAGAGAGAGGAGTGGTCAGGCTATGTGGGCAACTGTGGTCATTTTGGACCTGCATGGCATAGATTGTTGCCCAAACCTACTGCTCCATCCATGCCCCATGCAGGAGAGGAAAGTGTATGAAACTTCATTGGTCTCTTTGAACAACTATAGAGAGTCTTGGCCTGCATAACTTTGATAAGTACACATGGCTGGAGCTCTGTCCCTACTCCTGGAAGAGGAGAAAGGTGGGAGAAGCTACATTAGTTTCTGGGGCAACATAGGCAGTTTCAGCCTCCACAGCTGTGGCAGTTTGATATTATTTATGAATTCCAAAAGGAGATATAGATTATGTTTGTAAATTGGACTATTTCTCTGGTCATGCTACCCTTTGATTGTATTAAATCCAAAGGTTTTATGTTTACTTGATTAAATTAAGATTAGGGCTTTGATTTGGCCATGTCAGTAGGGCATGAATCCCTGCCCCCTTTGTGGGCTATATAAATGGACATTCACACAACAGAAAATACACATGGGAAGAGAGACGCTCCATACATACCAGAGGAGAGAACTTTGCCAGTTTTGATCCTGCACCCCAGGAAGGGAGATGAGCTATTCATCTGACAGTTTGCAGCTGAAGAGACCAGAGCCCTGAGAAGCTGAGAAGGTCCTGAAAGAAATGAGCTCTCCATCCTACAACTGAGCTCAGAAGAAGCTGTGCCTGTGGAGCCTTGAAAGGAAGAAGGAAGGAGAGAAAAGGCAAGATCAGCAACCATCTTGCTTTAACATATGGCAACATGCTTTGGTGAGAAAATACCTCTTATTTTATCTTGAGTTGGACTCTTTAGATCTTTGTAACTGTAAGTTTTTACCCCAAATAAATACCTTTTATAAAAGCCAACAGAATGATACTTTGCATCAGCACCCCTTTGACTGACTAATACATCAGCTTACAGCACCAACTATATCTGCAGCTGAACACAACCAGTAATGGAGAAAAGGCAAGAAATCCCTAAGGAGAGAAACTTCATCCAGAATGAATACACCTAGTAAGCCAGATGCCAAGACACCAACAAAAAATTACAATCCCTACCAAGAAACAGGAAGATATGACCCAGTTAAAGGAACAAGATAAGCCTCCAGATGACATAAAAGGGTTGAAACAACTAATCATAGATGTTCAAACAAATCTACTTAATAAATTTAATGAGATGGCTAAAGAGATTAGGATATAAAGAAGACATTGGGTGAGCACGGAGAATAATTGGAAAGCATACATAGAAAAATAGCAGATCTTATCAGAATGAAAGGCACATTAAATGAAATAAAAAATACACTGAAGGCATATAACAGTAGGTTTGAGGAGACAGAAAAAAAGATCAGTGAACTTGAAGACCATGGTCTCCAAAATGAACATACAGAAAAACAAGTAAAAAAAGAATGGGAGAAATTGAAGATTCTCAGGGAAATAAATGATGGCAAGAGATGTGCAAACATATGTGCCATAAGAGTCCCAGAAGGTGAAGAGAAGGGAAAAGGGTCAGAAGGTATATCTGAAGAAATAATGGTAGAAAATTTCTAAATGCTATTGAAGAACATAGATATCCATGTCCAAGAGGCACAATTCTCCTATCTGAATAAATCTGACTATAACAACTCTGAGACACACAATAATCAGAATGTCAAATGCCAAAAACAAAGAGAGAATTTTGAGAGCAGAAAGAGAAAAGCGATGCATAACATATAAGGGAAACCCAATAAGATTAAGTGCTGATTTCACATTAGAAACCATGGAGGCAAGAAGGCAGAGGTGTGATATATTTAAGATACTGCAAGAGAAAAACTGCTAGTCAATAATCTTATATATAGCAAGATTGTCTTTCAAAAATGAGGATGAGTTTAGGATAATCAGACAATCAGAAACTGAAAGCGTTTATAACAAAGAGACCAGCCTTGTAGGAAATACTAAAGGGAGTACTACAGCCTGAAAAGAATGGACAGGAGAGAGAGGCTTGGAAGAGAGTCTGGAAATAAAGATTGTATCAGTAAAAGTAACTAAAAGTGTCAAAAGAGTGTTCAAAAAATAATGACAGATGAAACCCAAAGATGAAAATTGGTGAAAAAAGAACTGCCTTTACAGTAATAACATTTTATATTAATAGATTAAACTCCCCAAACAAAAGACATAGACTTATGGAATGGATAAGAAAATATGTGCCATCTAAATGCTGTTTACAAGAGACTCACCTTAGACCCAAGGATACCAATAGATTGAAGGTGAAAGGTTATTAGAGATAAAGAAGGACATTATTTATTAATTAAAGGGGCAATTCACCAGAAAGAAATAACAGTCATAAATATATATGCACCTAACCAGGATGCCTCAAGATACATGAGACAAGCATAGGCAGAACTGAAGGGAGAAATAGGTACCTCTATAATGATGGTTGGACACTTCAATACACCACTCTTAGCATTTCATAGAACATTTGGCTAGAGGATCAATATAGAAACAGAGAGCATGACTAATATTATAAATGAACTAAACGTAATAGATGTATGCAGAACATTGCACCCCAAAAAACAGCAGGATATACATTCTTTTCAAGTGCTCATGAATCTTTCTCCGGGATAGACAATAAGTTGGGTCACAAAGCAGATCTCAATAAATTCAACAAGACCAAAATTATACAAAGCACTTTCCCTGATCATAATGGAATAAAGTTGGGAATCAACAAGAAGTGGAAAAAGGAAAAATTTTCAAATATATGTAGATTAAACAACAAACTCTTAAATAATTAGTGGATCAAAAAGAAATTTCAAGAGAAATCAATAAATATGTCGAGACAAATGAAGATTAGAACATAACTTATCAGAACATATGGGTTGCACTGAAGGCATTGCTGAGAGGGAAATTTATAGCTTTCAATGTGTACATTTAGAAAGAAGAAAGGGCTAAAATCATTGACCTAACTACACAGATGGAGTAACTAGAAAAAGAAGAGCAAACTTTTCCCAAAACAAGTAGAAGGAATGAAATAAGAAAGATCAGGGCAGAAATAAATGAAATTGAGAAACAAATAGAATTAACAAAATCAAAACTTGGTTCTTCAAGAAGATTAACAAAATAAACAAACCCTTAACTATATTGACAAAGAAAAAAAGAGAAGATGCAAATAAAGGAAATAAAAAATGAAAATGGGGACATTACTACTGACTTGATAGAAATAAAAGAAATCAGAAGAGGATAATATGAACAACTGCATGCCAACAAACATGACAATGTAGACAAAATGGAAAAATTCCTACGAACTTACAAACAACCTACACTGACCCTAGAAGAAATAGAAGACCTCAACAAAGCAATCACAGGTACCCAAAATGAAAACTCCATGACTAGATGGTTTCATGAAGTATTCCAAGAAGATTTAATACCAATCTTACTCAAGCTCTTCCAAAAAATTGAACATGAAGGAACACAGCCAAACTCATTCTATGCAGCCAATATCACACTAAATACCAAAGCCAGATAAAGATATTATGAAAAAAAGAACATTACAGACCCATTTCTCTAATGAATACAGATGCAAAAATCTTCAACAAAAAACTTGCTAATTGAATCCAACAATACATTAAAAGAACTATTTATCATCTCAAGTGGGTTTTATACCAGGAATGTAAGAGTGGCTCAACACAAGAAAATCAATCAGCATAATACACCACATTAATATATCAAAGAAGAAAAATCATATGATCCTATCAATTGACATGAAAAGGCATTTGACAAAATATAACATCTTTTCTTGGCAAAACTACTACAAAATATAGGAATTGAAGGAAACTTTCTCAACATGATAAAGGCCATATATGAAAACCCACAGCTAACATTGTACTTGATGTTGAGAGACTGAAAGCTTTCCTGTTGAGATCAGGCACAAGACAAGAGTGGTGACTGTCACCATCACTGTTCAATATAGTGCTAAAGGTTCTAGCTAGAGCAATCAGGCAATAAAAGGGGAAAAAAAGACATCTAAATCAGAAAGGAAGAAGTAAAACTTTCACAATTCACAGATGATATGATTCTACATCTAGAAAGTCCCCAAAAATCTACAACAAAGCTGATAGAGCTAATAAATGATTTCAATAGAATGTCAGGATATGAGATCAATATGCAAAAATCAGTGGTGTTTCTATACAATTGTACAATCTGAAGCGGAAGGTAGGGAAAAAAATTCCACTCACTATAGCAATGAAAGAATCAAATGTTTAGAATAAACTTAACCAAGGGTGTAAAGTACTTGTATTCAGAAAACTACAAGGAATTTAAAAGAGACCTAAATAGCTGGAAGAACATTCCTTTCTCATGGCTTGGAAGATTAAATATCATTAAGATGTCAATTCTACCCAAACTGATATACAGATCCCATGCAATCCTAATAAAAATTCCACCAGCATTTTAAAAATAAATGGATAATACAATTATCAAATTTATATGGAAGAATAAGAGGCCCTGAATATCCAGAAACATCTTTAAAAGAAAAAACAAAGTTGGAGGGCTATCACTTCTGGATTTTAAAACATATTACCTTGCTACAGTGGTGAAAACAGCATGGTATTGGCATAAAGATGAACACATAGATCAATGGAAACAAATTGATGATTCAGAAACAGACCCTCACATCTATGGTCAAGTGATTTTTGACAAGCTTGTCAACCGCCCCCCACCCCTCCAAGCTGGGGCAGAGCTGTTTATTCAAATGGTTCTGGGAAAACTGGATATCTACCACCAAGAAAAAAAAGAGGACTCCTATCTCATGCCTTATATAAAAATTAACTCAAAATGGATCAATGACCTAAATATAAAATCAAGAACCATAAAGCTCCTAGAAGAAAATATAGGAAAACATCTTCAAGACCTGGTGGTAGGTGGTGCATTCTTAAACTGTACAGCAAAAGCACGAGCAATGAAAGAAAACGTGGAGGTTAGACCAACGGAGGAGGTGTTGGTCAGCCGGGGCACCAGCCCTGTGGCTGACCCCAGTGACAATGGCGGTGTTTCACGATGAGTTGGGGATCGAAGACTTCCAATGTGACAAGGACTCAGGGACATATTTCTACCCCTGCTCATGTGAGGATAACTTCTCCATCACCAGGTAAGATTTGGAGAATGAGAAAGACATGGCAACATGTCCTACCTGCTGTCTCATTATAAAAGTTATTTATGACAAAGATCAGTTTATGTGTGGAGAAACAATCCCAACACCTTACACCAACAAAAAATTCGTAAAATGCTGAAGAAGGCCTTAAGATTCTAAACTCGAACAGTTGGGAATGAGCTGAGGTGGAAAAATCAAATGCAAAGTTACAGACCTCCTCACGAGGACAAATTTTTTGTGATTTGTCTTTTGTAACAGAGTGTAGATTCTTTCTATCAACTGTCATGTTCACCTTCAATTAAAGGAGCAGTTCACAGCATGACATACCAGGATTTCAAGCAGAAAACTTTAAATTGCAAATGTTCTCAATTTTCCATCCAGTTTTTTTAAAAAGATAATTTTAAAACAGTACTTTTTACCCTCAGCTGTATCATTTTTGTATCTTAAACTTCATTAATTCAGTATTTGATAACAGAGTCATCTACCTCAAAGTTATTAGTATTCCTTGACCAAAAAAAAAGGGATTGTGTTTTTACTTGGTTATTATGATTATTAAAATTAGCCCTTCCTTTGAAATTTGACATCAACTTTGCTATTCTAAACTTTAGAAAATTAGTTGCCTTGTCAGTACTGCATTTCCAGTTCCCACACCAGACCAGTCTCGTCTTTGTTAGACTGTTCATGTTCTGTTAAACAGGCTTCTTCTCTCATGCTTCATGCATCGAGTGTTGGCTGTGGAATTAAAGAGCAAATACAGTGAGTTCATAATACCTCCAGGGCTAAAATGTTTGTAAGAAAGAAAAGTAAAAAAAGTGAAATGGTCAAAGAATATTGAGTTCTTTTTCAATATTCTGTAGGTTTCTTGAAAATCAGGACAAGATAAAAAGACAAGTAGCCAAGGGAAGCAAAATTAATAACAGAATGAGAGGAGCCAAACATGTCAACTGAGTAAATGAGATGCCCAAATGATTTTGCCAGATCAGAGCAAATAGCATTTCTATATCTGAGTTTGTTTGTTTCTTTTTAGGAAAGGCTAATGAAATTAAACTCCAGATTGGGTTAATGTTCAGTCTTTATGGCTGGAGGTGATGCTTTCAGCTTGATTACCATATCATGGCATTACTCCTTAAAGGTGAAGTCTCTACAGGTTTTGCCCATGGGGACACATCTAATGTGCCATAACCTGCAGCCAAACGAGACATGCACTCTTACAGAGAAATGTTGCCCCAAAGAAAAATAAATAGGTAAAGATAGGCCATTAGTCTTCCTTTGCACTGGTGATGAGAAGTAGCACAAAATTAGAATCACTTACATGGAAATTCAAAATTCCCCTTTATACATGCAACTTTCCTGTGTTTATATAAAGTTGAAACTATGAACCAATGCCTGGCAGGTGGTTTGGGAAATAGCTCCTGCAATTAAAGAGAAAAATGGCTTGCTAGAATTTGAACATTCTATTACTGATTGATAAATGTGCTATACATACTCACTTGGGGGTTAAATTAAAACAAGTGTGTAGCCTTCTGCCAGCCTGCAGCATGGTTATATGCAGGAATTAGGCTGAGACAAAATAAATCACCATGGTACATCATGGAGTATCACATGTCATGTTCTTCATGTGCTGAGAAATCTCATTGCAATGTAGGACGTTGACACACTTGAAGTAATCCACAACTGCTTTGCAAATTGGTCTCAGAACCAGTGACTTTCCAAATGGATAGAGCAAGATATGTGATAACTGACTAAAGTGAACTGCCCCAAATTCAAATGGTGATGGGTTTGTAGAGGTTGATGTCATGTGAGTGCCCTCTGCTGCTGTTGAATTTCAAACAGGAACAGACACCCTTGACATAAGTCTATTATGAGCACAGAAGTACAAGAAGAAAATCTGCCAACATCAGAACATCCCTGGAGAAAAGAAAACTGCACTGACAATCAGTGATACGTGATAACCTACTGTAATGTGAATAATTTTGTTTCCAAACCAGCTGAATCACTAAATTTGTTTGTGAACCACAAAAGAACCATCAGTATTCAATCCTATGTTAAACAGAAAGTAAAACCAGGGTCATTTTAGATATGACTAGAGTTCTGTGTGATGCATGTGCCTTATTTAGCCCAACAGACATTTCTGGAGAATTCAAAGAACCTACTTGTAGTCCAGGCTCTGCCTCTTAGTAGCTTCTAATCTTTGACAATGCCAATGGATTCCTTATGTGTACAATTAAGTGACTGGATCAGATGTTTTCTGAACTGTCAGTTCTATAATGTCAGGTTTGGTAGCTTGCAAGAACTAAAATGGCATAAGAAGCCTTATCAACTCGAATGACCTAAATCATGAATTACAGAGGAAGAGACTCTATTCTTCAAAAAGTTGATATTATGACACTGTTGGATTTGAAAATTGTAAAGACAGCTGTTTAAATGTTTCTACATACACTTGAGTGTTCATCGCCAGAAAATTTTCCTTGGAAAGTGCCCCAAATTTTTTTGTAACTGTACGTATTAATTTATTACTGTGATGAACTATCTGTATGCTAAATAAAGTCAGAAAATTTTAAAAAAAGAAAACATGGAATAAAAGGGACCTCTTCAAACTTAAACACTTTTGTGATTCAAAGAACTTTATAAAGAAAGTGGAAAGGCAGCCCACTCAATGGGAGAAACTATTTGGAAACCACATTTCTAATAAGTGTTTGATTTCCATTCTATATAAAGAGATCATACAGCTCAACAATAAAAAGGAAAGAATGCAATTAAAAAATGGGCAAAATGTTTAAATAGACATTTCTCCAAAGAGGAAATTCAAATGGCCAAAAAGGACATGAAAAAATGTTCCATATCACTAGTTATTAGGGAAATGCAAATTTAAATGACAGTAAGATATTATCTGATACTGCATAGAATAGCCATTATTAAAAAGACAGAAAACAATAAGTGCTGGAGAGGATGTGGAGAAATAGGAACACTACTTCACTATTGGTGGGATTGTACAATGGTGCAGCCTCTGTGAAGGTTTCCTCAGGAAGTTAAATATAGAACTGCCACATTATCCAGTAATTACTCTATTAGGAATATATCCAGAAGAACTGAAAACTGTGACCCGAACAGACATCTGCACACCTATGTTCATAGCGACGTTATTCACAACTGCCAAAAGATGGAAACAACCCAAGTATCCATCAACCAATGAATGGTAAACAAAATGTGGTGTGTACATATGATGGAATACTATGCTGCAGTAAAAAGAAATAAAATTGGGACACATGATAAAATGAATCTTGAAGACATTATGCTAAGTGAAGTAAGCTAGGCACAAAATGACAAATATTGCATGATCTCACTAATATGAACTAAATACAAAGAATATGTGCATGTAGTTAAAACCTAGAATATAGGTTATTTGGAAATAAGAGGAGTGCTGAGAAGGACTACTGATGCTTAATATATGTAAAAGTTTTAATTAACTTTACTGTAAAAGTGTGGAAATGGATAGAGTTGATGGTAACACATGATAGTGAGTACAGTGGGTTTATAAATGGGATTGAGACTGAAACAGGAGTCTAGAGATGTAAATGTCAATTGAAGAAAGCTAGAGGATAATCTAGGAACTGAATAAGTGAACCCAGAGGTGGATAAGAATTGTGGTTTTTGGTAAAGATGCAAGTGTCTCCACTATTGCAGGGTGGTGGGAATGTGAAGAAGCTTGGGAAAAATACAGTTGGTGTGACCTATGGACTGTGGTAAACAGCAATACTGTAATATTCTTGCATCAGTGCCAAAGATATACTGTGTTCATAATGGGGGGTTATGGAAAAAGTGTGGCAGATATATGCTATGGACCATGGTTGGTGGTAATAGTCTGATGAAATTATCTCATAATCTGTAACAAATATTCCAACACAGTGTCATGTGTTGGTGAAGGGCTGTTGTATGGGAATTCTACACATGTGCATGATTATTTTGTAAGTTTACAACCTCCATAATAAAAATATATTAAAAAGTAGGGTAGGTTGAGGGGAAAATACATCAAATGTAAGATACAGGCTATAGTTAGTAAGATATTTTGATGATGCTCTTTCACAGTTGTAACAAATGTTTCACAATGTTGCAAGTTGTTGTTGGTGGGGTGATGTATGGTTCCCCTGTAATATGTTATGCATTTTTACTTTGTAAGTTCACAACTTTTACTATACACTTATTGCTTATGTATATTCATGTATGAATGATATACTTCAATAAAATTAAAAATTAAAAATGTTTTATGTATTTAGAGATTGTATGAATTTCCCAAAGACTTAATGTTTTAACCTTCCATATTATGTCCTGTTACTGATCTGCATGAGAGTAGCATTGTTAGATACAGTTCTACTTATTCTTAGAAGAATGTTACATTTCATGAAAACAACCCAATTTCTTTATGAATTATCCTGTTTTTCTTCGATGCATCTCTAAAAGAGCATGTGGTCCTCTCATCATCAACAAAAAGGGAATTTAAAAGTGAAGCATATGAGTCTATATGTTATGTTCTACCTATTGATTAACATAATACTGGTAAAAGTGTAAAAGTAAAATGAAACAAAACTTCTGCAATTGTCTGTGGTTAATGACCACAATACAAATTGTCAAATGTATGTGTGAACAGCTTTACTTAAAATACTCACAAGGGAATTAAGGCCTAGATTGTAAGCTCTTGCAACAGTCACATTTATTCCTGTGCTTTAATTGTTACTTCTAAATAGTGAGATGGCTTTACTTTTTTTGTATAACCTAATAGCTCCCTAGATCTTTAAGTATTGCTATGACAGTTGAAACTCAGAGCTAAAGTTTGCCGGCAATAAAGGTGCTAAAGAAGCAGCATTAATTCTAAAATACCACCCCAATTAAAGAAGCTAAATAAATAATCTGACTCCAATTAAAAGGTAAATGGGGTAATCTAGTTAAAGACTAAGGTGATTCTAAATACAAAGGAAAAAAGGTAATATTATTGGTATATTAAAAATTACCAAAAAGGACAAATTAATTTTGTTGAGAAAATTTTTAAATTTCTTTGCTGCACTATCTAGTTTAACCTCTATGGCAAGTTTATTTGAACAGCCTACCTAATGTGGAGCCTAAATAGGAAATGAAATTATGACATTTGTTACAGAAGTAAGAGAATACATATTTACATTATGTTATCAGTGTCCCAGGAGAAGAGAATGGAAAAGGGGCAGTAAGAATATGTGAGAAAATAATGACTGAAAACTTGGTAATTTCACCAAGAAGAAATAACTGTAGTAGATATTTATGCACACCTAACCTGGGCACCTCAAATTCATGAGGCACACACTGCCAAAACTGAAGGAAAAAATAGATATATTTATAATAATAGTTGCAGACTTCAATACACCACCCTCAGTATTGGAGAGAACATCTGGACAGAGGATAAATAAGGAAACAGAGAGCTTGGATAATTTGAAAAATGAACTAAGCCTAACAGACATTTATAGAACAATAAACCCCAGTGCAGCAAGATACACATGTTTTTTCAAGTGATTATGAGTACTTCTTCAGGATACACCATATGTTTGGACACCAAACAGGTGTCAATATTTAAAAGATCAAAATTATACAGAATAGGAAAAAAAAAAAAGAGAGAGAGAAAAACAAAACAAAAAAATTTATACAGAATACTTTCTCTGATCATAATGGAATGACGCTGGAAATCAAAAACTGACAGAAAAATGAAAAATTCACAAATATATGGAGATTAAACAACACACTTAAATAATCAGTGCATTAAAGGAGAAATTGCAAGATAAATCAGTAAATATGTCAAGAAAAATTAAAATGAGTACACAAAATAGCAAAATCTATGTAATACAGCAAAGGCAGTGCTGAGCGGGAGATTTATAGCCCTCAAATCTTACATTTAAAAAGAAGAGCAAAAATTGAAGACATAACTACATACTGTAACACACTAGAAAAAGAACAGCAAACTAATCACAAATCAAGTTGAAGGAAAAAAATGAAGATCAGAGAAGGAAAAAATGAAATTGAGAACAAAATAACAATAGAGAGAATCAACAAAACCAAAATTTGTTTCATTGAAAAGATCAAAAAAATTGACAAACCCTTATAGACTAACAAAGAAAAGAAGAGAAAAGATGGAAATAAATAAACTAAAAAATATAAGGGGAATATTATTACTGATCCCACAGAAATAAGAGAGATCATGAGGATACTATGAACGACTATATACCAATGAACTAGACAAAGTAGATGAAAAGGAGAAATTACTAGAAACACACTATGGTAGTTTGAGATTATTTATGAATACCGAAAAGAGAGATTATGTTTGTAAACTGGCCTGTTCCTCTGGGCATGATACCCTTTGATTGTATTAAATTCAGCTGAGATGCCTTTGATTAAATTATGTTAAGGTTAGGCCTTTCATTTGATCACATCATTTGGGCTACTCAGTTTGAGTCCCCACCTCATTTGTGGGCTATATAAACAGACAATCAAGGAGAACTCAGAAGTAGATACACAGCGAAGATTCACAGAGGAAGAGAGACAGCTCCATAGACATGGCAGAAGCCCCAGGAAGAGAGATGGGCCATTTGTATGATAGTTTACATCTGACCTCATAAAGAGAACAGATCAGCCTAGCCTGGAAAAAATGATTCCTGGGAAGAGAGATGAGCCCTTTGACCTACAGCTGAGATGGGAAGATGCTGGACCCATGGACCCAGAGAGTCTTATGAGGGAAGAGGAAAGCTGAACCCTCACAGATATTGCCTGCCATTTTGCTTCAATACATGGCAAGAGAGTTTGGTAAAGAAGTAACCTTGAGTTTGAGTCTTTAGGGCCTTGTAAGTAGAAGCTTTTACCCCAAATAAGTACCCTTTATAAAAGCCAACAGATTGACGGTACTTTGCATCAGCACCCATTTGGCTGACTAATACACCCATCAACAATCCACACTGACCCTAGAGGAAATAGAAGACTTCAACAAACCAATCACAAGTAAAGAGATTAAAACAGTCATCAAAAACCTTTGAAAAATGAAAACCCTAGGATCAGATGGCTATGCAGGTCAATTCTACCAATCATTCACAGATTATTTAATGCCAATCTTGCTCAAGCTCTTCCAAAAATTTGAAAAGGAAGGAATGACACCAACTCATTCTGTGAAGGTAATATCACCCAAATACCAAAGCCATCTAAAGACACTACAAACAAAGAAAACTGCAGACCAATTTCTCTAAAGAATATAAATACAAAAATTCTCAAAAAAATACTTGCAAACTAAATCCAAAAGTACATTAAAAGAATTATACACCATGATCAAGTGAGTACTTTAATGATATAGGGCAAGCTAGGTAAGATGCATTCAGACACAAACATATTTCAATGGATACCTAAGAATGATTTTACATCATTATCTCAAGGCTGATAAACAGAAGTATATTGGCATTTACTTTGCAATTATGGAAAATACATGCCCAATGTCAACAATTCTAGGTAGCAATTCACTGAAGGCTATAGCTAGCACTGGAAAACAAATGAAATTTTGAAAAACATGAGGATGGGAATAGACTCTTGTGAAAGAGCCCTTTGAAAATTATGGAGATTAATAAAGGAGTGTGTCTGGTTTGCTGAAACTGGGATCAATATCTGAAAATTAGTTATATTTCTCTACTCTAGAGACAAATATTTAGAATGTAATTTTTAAAGGAAAAATTTTTAATATACATTTTCTCACAGGAAAATTTATATAATGAATATATATTTGTCAGCTAAAGGGGTGCTGATGCAAAATACCAGAAATCTGTTGGCTTTTATAAAGGGTATATATTTGGGATAGAAGCCCACAGTTACCAGGCCATGTAGCATAAGTTACTTCCCTCACCAAAGTCTGTTGTAACATATTGGAGCAAGATGGCTGCCAACATCTGCAAGGGTTCAGGCTTTCTGGGTTCCTCTCTTCCCAGGGCTCATTTCTCTCCAGGCTCAGCTCCTCTACTCTCTCCACAAGGCCAGTTGTAGACTATCAGGCAAATGGCTCGTCTCTCTTCCCAGGGCTCTGCTGTGTCCAGTTGAGCTTTCTCTCCTTCCTCATGTATCCACTTCTCTATGTGTTTACTTCTCAGACTCCGGGATTAAAACTCCAAACTCCCTTCTCTGTGGTGTGTTTCTCTGTGAGCCTTTGTGGGTGGGGACTCAGCATCCTGCTAACATGGCCCAATCAAATCCTTAATCATAATTTAATCAAGTAAAAGTGAAACCTCTGAATCAAATATAATCTAATATGCCCAGAGGAAAAGACCAGTTTATAAACATAATCCAATATCTATTTTTGGAATTCATAAATAATATCAAACTGCTACAGATACTAAAAACTTTTGTGGGAAAAAACTAAAAACATCAACACAAGATATTAAAGAAAAACCTAAATAATTAAAGTGATACCATGTTTTTGAGAAATACTCGGTAATTTCAGGATATATTTTTTTTATTTAAAATTGATCTGTAAATGCAACATAAGTCCAAATGAAAGTGACAAGGTGATTGTATATTTGGGAGTGTGGAATAACCCAGAACATAAAGAACCATGCCATCCCTGAAGAAATGTATATCAAGACCACTGCATGAAGGAAACTTGATCAATGAATAATATTTATCATTAATAGATAAAACAAGTTAGAGTGTCTAGAAATAAATGTACACATCAATGAAAAATTTAACTTATTATAAGGATGTCATGGAAGATGAATAGGGTATATTTTCCTTTAAAGTATATATTAATAACTATTTCCCTTTTCTATATTTCCCATTAATAATAACAGTCGGGAAATATGCTTTCTACATTTTTTAAAATAAGATCTCTACCTCATAAACTAAACATCTTTCAATTCTACTAGGTTAGGAAAAATGTTAAATGTCTCATTATTACAAGTCTTAGCAAGGATATGGATCCTGAGGTATTATGCAATGCTGTTGAGAGTCTAAATAGAAACAAACAAAAAAAAATTAAAGAACAGTTTGTTATATTTTAAAGCTGAATATATGTATACACTATATCCAATCAATTCCACATCTAGGGATGGCCCTAAACAAATTCTTGGACATGTGTACCAAATAATGTGCACAGTCATGTTGGTAGCAGCCATTTGCCCCAATAGAAGGTAACAGAAAATTTAATTGTGACATATTCATGAAGTAGAATTCTATAAAATACTGAAATTAAAGGATGCAGGACCATGCATTAACATGTAAGACAAAGAAAAACACAATAAATATTTGAAGACAAATTGTATGATATCACACTTATAATGTTCATACAGAAAGCATTGATGTGTAAAAAATATAGTTTTAGGAATACAGATGATTTATTTTTTAAAAACTGAGAGGGAGTAATAAGTGTCTCAGAGAACTTGCTATATGTGAAGCAGATTTTCTATGAGAAAATCCTCACTCTGTCTTATTTCCTGTAGCTCCTGTCAGCTTTCTCAACCTAGTTTTCCAGCTTGTCAGTTTTAGGAGCTATCCAATATCCTTTAGGCAAATTAATTTTCTTAAAGTGAATGAAGTTTTTTTTTTTTTTTTTTTTTTTTTTTTTTGCTTTTTATTTTCTAATTTTTTGGTCTCTTTGCAGCCAGCATTCCTATTTATAAAATGTAATGTTACCTTTATAGTTAAGGATAATCCTTGTATTTTAATAAGGCATATATTACTTGTGGAAAGGAAAATTGCCTTTACAATCAGATATTTAAAAAGTACAGCTAGGATATAGTTTAAATTTGGGGGGTGGGGCTGAGGCAGAGGGTGAATTACAGTTTCCTTAAAGGAAAAAGGGAAACAAAATGAAAGAAAAATGACTGGCTCCTCATCTCAATCTCCAATTTTTCCAGCTCTTTATTCTGTATTTTTCCAGCTCTTAATTCCTCACACACATTGTTATTTTGATTGAAGAAAGAGAGTCTTTGTTTTATATATATATATACACTGATTTTCTACTTTCTAGAAAAGAAGCCACCCCTGGTAGCTACAAAATAAATTTCAATTTTCCCTCCATAGAGTGGATAGCAGCCAGTTGTTGCAGCAAAGTCGGCATCCCGTATTTATCTATTCTCCATTTTGTCTGCTCAAAGAATTTTAAGGTATAGACTCTGCCAGTGTCAATATCTCAAGAAAGTTAATCTAGAGCTGCATTTTAAAGTATTAAGAAATTGTGCTGTAAATATTGCTGGAATTGCTACCAAAAGCTAACATTCATTGTATGAACAATCCATTCAAATAGGTGCTGAGTACTTAATGTGTTGAATCACTAAATCCTTAAAAGAATCTTATGAGATGTTAAGTTATTTTTCACAATTTCAAAATTAAAAAAATAAAAATTAAGTAACTCAAGCTTTCCTGGGTGTAAAATGGCAAAACTAAGACTCAAACAGGTTGTCTGAGCCATAAACTATTACTCCTACATTTTATCGTTCAATTCATATTTCCTTCCAGTCTCTGAGAACAACAATTATGGTGCTTGGGACTCATCTCAATAGTACTGAGCTTATCTTATACCTTAGGCATTCCCTCATGTAACTAAATGCT
This sequence comes from Tolypeutes matacus, assembly GCA_026826555.1. Lineage (NCBI taxonomy): Eukaryota > Metazoa > Chordata > Mammalia > Cingulata > Chlamyphoridae > Tolypeutes > Tolypeutes matacus. The sequence continues at coordinate 811,066 of JAKSZT010013215.1, read as the reverse complement.
GTAAAGTTACTTTAAGTCTGTGAATAGATAGTGGGAACTAATACAAATCTCAGAATTTGAATAAGAAATCATGTTTTCACTATATGTTGGGGAAATTAAAGGTGTTTTTTCTTTTTTTTGTAATGAAAGATCTTCCAACAATGGTTAAATATGTTCTAATTGGTTTCATCACAGTCAATTGTGTACCCTCACTTGATCTTTTTCATTTAAAAGAAATGTCTTATTGGAAAAGAAGTAATTGCCTATTCAAAATCCTCCTGAGATTGGGGTTTATCCTGGGATAATGTCCCACTAGTAACAAACTAGAAGCTAAATATGCATCTCTTATAAGAACTGTTTCTAAAACCTGGAGGGAAAAGCTGTTAACATCTTGAACAAAATATATTTTACAATTCAGTATTCTAGATGGTACTAAGGGAGGTGATCAATTCCCTAAAGTTTTAACAAACTCTTGTGAATGTAGCAATGATAATAGATTGTCCTTAGATTAAAGGTATCTTTGCTGAACCTGTGGGTTGAACCTGTGCTGAACTTCAGTCTTTGTGTGTGTTAGTGGGTGAGGGGAGAGGGTGAGGGTGGTGGTAGCATAGATTTGAGTTGACCTTGCCCATGGCATTTTCAAAAAAATGCTATCCAATTTGTTGTGAACCTTATAGCCATGAAAGGCAAGCTGACTCTGCCTATTTTAGAATTTGCGGGAATCCAATGGTCTAATTAATTCCATGTGTCACTAAACTGACCCTTAGAATCTATGAGCATATAGCACATACTTACCTACAGTGTGGTTGATTATTTTGTGTTTGTTCTTATAAATATCAACTCAGAGAACTTAGGCTTTTAAAGCCAGATATTGAATTATTTGAAAAAATAATGTGGTTAACAATAATAGATATTAGATAATGTAAACACTTTGATCCATCTGCAGTATAATAAATCCTCTAAAATATGCTATGATAACTTAGTTTAATACTGATTTCAACCTTATGATATATCACTACACTATTTAAACGGGAGAAAAAATTAAACCATGGAGAAGTTCAATGACTTGTAAAAGATTAGATGTCAGGCCTGATGTTAAACTCAGGTGTGCCCAATTCTAATTTCTGTATGCTTGACCACCACATCACAACACCATTTGAAAAGAAGAGAGATTGAATTGAGGGTGGTTAGCATGAATTTCTCTCTCTTCTACATATATTCTTCCCAGTGTAAAATAAAAATCCATTCATGGGAACCTATTAAAAATAGCAGCTTTGTTAAGTAAGATTCCCATATGAACCAGTGAAGACAAATTTGTTTCAAGAGATTGCTCTGAGCTCAGAGTGGCCTGAGATGAATGAAATATAAGTGAAATTTTTCTCTTATTCAGCATTTGACCACTGAACCCCATAAACAGTTTTCAAGCTACATGGGGATTTAAGGAAGAAAAACAAGCTTTGATCTAAAGGTTTATGAATATAAGATCCACATTCATTAAAACAATTAATAGATATGTCAGTGGTTGATCTTGTGAATGTGACTTAGCCACCTTGTCTGAAAAATAAGGGTGCAGATAAGATAATTTCTGAGGTTCCTTTCTGTATTAACATGTACAATTAAATAACCTGTCATACAATCTTGAAAAAAGTAGAAAATATTTCAATGTCATAGGCACTAGAGTATTTTGATTAATAAGTGGGAACAAGAGTCTGTCTATGTGAAATTGGGCACCTTAATTACATTCTCTGTGCTCCAGTTTTCTCATCTGTCAAAACAGAAATAACTATATCTCCTTTATAGGATAATTATGAGATTAAACAAAATGTTTTATATTAAGTTCATGGCAAATATCTTGATACATTTTCCATTATTTTTAGACATTATTTACTTTATTCATCATCATCATCTTCATCAATAAGATAACTAGGTATTTTATCACAATATACTAAAGTTGTACTTGATTTAAAAACCCAGATGAAAACTAGTCAAGGAAAGGAAAAGTTAGAATTTGCCTTTTTTTGTTATGTTTTTTTGATGGTGGTGTTGGTAGTCATAGTAGTGGTGGTGATTTTCTTTTTCTGTTTGGTGAAATTTTGTGAGGTTGTAAATTTTTTATTCTTTTTTTAATTTTATTTACTTTTTATTATTTATTTATTTATTTAATTTATTTATTTTTTATTGTGGGTAAAAATCAAAATTTTCACAATATATAACAATATTTGTAAAATGATATATAAATATATATGCATATATGTGCATTTGCTTAAAAAATGTTATATATATATATATATATTTTTTTTTAAGAGGTGCTTAGATTACCTAAAATATTACATGGAATCTACCGAGATTCCCATATTCCCCACCTCCCATACCTCCCACCACATCCCATACAAACATCTCCCACAAGTATGGCCCATCACCCTCAATGGACTTACACATTCTGGGGCCTTGCCATCAACCATAGACCACAGTTCCCATCGTAGACCACACTCTCTCCCACACAGTTCTGAATGGTGTGTGCTGATTTAAAATGTCCTACATCCATTGCCACAACGGCACTCAGGACAACCTCCAAATCCTGAAAAAGCCCGTGTATTTCAACCTCACATCCCCTCCCTGCCCTGAAAGTGTCCAGTGGCCACTGGCTCCACCTCACTGTTATAATTTATTCCATTGCTAGAATCACCATATGTGTACAACACAGTACCATCAAGTCCACTCTAGTCCATAGTTCTTCCCCCAATCCTGAGGAGACTGGGATGGTGATGTCCACTCCACCTCGAAGTGAGAGAGGGCTTATATCCCATGGATATGGTGGGTGGGATGATCCTGCCTGCAGATGCAGGCCCTCTCCACTCCCTGGGCTGGCCATTGCCCATCATTGTCTCCTCGCCAGGTGACTTGGATGAGTCCATTGAGCTGTAGGGTAGGAGTTGCAGCTCCACCAAGATTCCATGCACACCTGGCACATAGGTAGGCCAGAGGCTCCAGTCTCTGGAAGTATACCTAAAAACTCCAGCATCACATATAGGTTTGAATAGAAGGGACTGATGAACCATGTGCAGGAAGGACTTATTTGAGTCCAATTCTGCCCCTCTCAGGAGCACAGATTCCAAAATAGAGCCCACTGATAAGGCATCGGTATCTAGGGCTATCCCCCCTTATACAGGACCTGGGTGTCGCCAGAGCTCTCAGGAGCCCCTCTGTGTGGGGTGATATGCACTTTGATGTTCTATGAGCTCCTACTGAGGTGTGCATAAGCGTTACCTCTGGGATGACCTCCTGACTCTCTTTGAAGTCTCTTAGCCACTTGAACTCATTTGTCTTTACCTTTTCCCCCTTTAATTCAAGGTCTTTTTCCAGTTGTGTTGCCAGTTGGCACTTGGTATTAATCCCTCGTTGCCAGGGAGGCTCATCCCCGGGAGTCATGTCCCACGTTGGGGGGAAGGTAATGCATTCATATGCCGAGTTTGGCTTAGAGAGAGGCCACATGTGAGCAACAAGGAGGCTCTCGGGTGGCAACCCTTAGGCACCCCATAACAGTAAGCTAAGTTTCAGATACAAGAGCAAAGACTCATAAGGGTAGTAATCAATAAAAAGAATTCATCACTGGTCATCATCTTTTGACAGACACTGTCCCTGCACTCAGAGGACTGTTGCTGCTCCTTTGGAGAAAGGGGCAGAGCTCTCCCTAGGAATTCAGATTCCCTCATTTATTGTGTGATTGTCCACCCACCGTGACCATGCCCCATCTTTTGATCTTTTGAAAAATTTTGTATATCTTTCATGTATATTTGGATGAACTAATTCCCATGAAACCCCCCTCCCAGACACCCCCTACCAATAATCCCTTGCAGTACCCATTGTAACAGTACCCATTGTAACTCTTCTGTGATCCAAATCTTCCATGAACATGTAGTCTATAAAATAATCATATACACTTAATAGGAAAAAGAAACAACAATGCTAAGATTACATGCAAGAGACAAACATAAGGAAACTCAGGGGAAAAAAAACAACAAAAAAAACAATCCAACAATCAAACAAAAAACAAAACAAAAGAAAATATAATTAGCGGATGGGACATTCAAAAAAATGGGGAAAAAGCAAAGAAATGCCTTTAAAAAAATATGTATATATATATAATGTTATTTTTTCCTTTTATCACTGTGTTATCAGATGTCCAGTGTGCCGTGACACCTTCCCCCTCTCAATCCCAATTGTCTCCCAAATTTTCATTTAATTTTCAAAGAAGTTTTAGGTCACAGCAAAGTCACACACGGAGTACCAGAGACTCCCAGATACCAACCTCCCCCCTTCCCCACCCCATATTAATCCCCCGCCCTTTTTTTTGGATGTTAGCATTGTTATAACTGTTATACAGATAGCAAAATATAGCAACTAAACATTGGCAATGATTTACAGTATAGTTTACAATTTAGATGATACAGTTTAATAAGTTTTGAAGATATTTACCATGTCCTGTATCCATTACTGTAAGGTAATGAAAAACCCTTCCCATGACCACTAAATACCCCATTAGATCTTAACTATTCCTTCCTCCCCACCCCCCTGGGGCATATGACACTCCCCTGTCTTGACTCATGGAATGTCAAGATTCATAGTTACATGCCCTGGGTATTTGAACCTGCCCTTCCTAATCTACCCACCTGTCAACGCTGCACCACCAAACCCAGTAATATCACTACCCATCTGTCCTATTCTTCAATATGCAACTATACTCTATCACTTTACCATAGATTATGTCCATATGGGTGATGGCTCAAAGCCTGCTCTTCTCTTACTCTCCCTTGTTAACCTATCTTTCAAACAATGGTTCTCAGAGACTGCTCAATTTCCTCAGTTCAAATCAGTGAGATCATTTACTGTTCATCCTTCAGTGCCTGGCTTGTTTCACTCAACATGAGGTCTTCAAGATTCATCCACGTTATTCCATGTGTTAGCACTTTATTCTTTCTTACAGCTGAGTAATATTCCATTTGTTCATATTTTATTGTTTCCAGTGAGGAAATAAAACATGTTTCGGTAAACATGTCTGATTTTAGTAATTTATATCAATAATCTCTAAACAAATATAGAAGCTTTATAAACAAATATAAAAGCTCCAATTATGGAACTTTAAAATGTGAAAGCCTCATTAATCTCAGAGGACAACCTTGCATAATTAACAAAGTAGGTACAATTTCCAACTTTATGAATGAGGAGATGATGACATAAAGATGAAATGATTTGGAATCATTTGGAATTAGACCAGAGACCTCAGACTTTTACTTACCTTCTTCCTATTCTTCCAAGCTACGGCCTCTCTTGTGCTAGTGATACCAAATACAAGCCAGATAAGCAGGTAATTGTGATGAACTGGAGATACCAATGTAGAGTGTTTCTTCATAATAAAAAGGATGATGCTGATACTATTTCACTAGATGTACTCCTTGGGAGTCAATGGCAAATAATCTTGTAAATTTGGTATATTAGGAGTACTGAATTATTCTTTAATGTTAAATCTTTAATTATAGATTTGATGAAAATGACTTCAAGGAAAGCTTTTTCATAGTGGTTTAGACAACTGTCTGGATATTTCTTGCTATTTAACAAATACTCACATGTTTCTTATAAAGTGGTCGTTCTATAAATATCTAACAAATATTTACTCATTTAATCCTCTTACCATCACAGGGTTGTTAAATAACTTTACAAATGTCACACAACCAGTAAGTCACAAAGCCAAGATTTAAACCCAATCATCTCTTGCAAAACGACTGCACTTTTAATTCTCCAGTTAAGCTATCTCTCCAAATCACAGATTTCCTACTGTACAATTATTTTGTTTATCTGAGGGAATTTTTTATACAGAATTTTTTTACCCTATTTTTCTTTACATGAAAGGATATGGCTTTAAGTTTGGAAAAAATTGAGCTTTTCCCCCAAAGATTCTGACAATTCTTGTAATTTTACCAGGTCTTATCAACTGAGCTTCTTTCATCCCCTTTCAAATTGAAAGGAACTAATATCATTTCCTAATGCACACAACTTTTAAAGAGTTACTAATTGCCTTCTTTAAAGAAAAATACAAAACAACTGAAAAATAAACCACAGAAAATGATTTTGTTAACTTTCTATTTGCTTTCTAAGAATAAAGGTGTTCCTGGTTCTTCCACCAGCCAAGCAAAATCACATCTTCTAATACTGTCTATCTTGGATAGGAAAAGCAAGAAAACCAAGAAGATGCTGGAGAGTAATTATACCATGCTAACTGAGTTTATATTTGTTGGATTCATAGAGTATCTACCTCTCAGAGTCACGCTATTCCTGATATTTCTCATAGTATACACATTAACTTTGGTGGGAAATATGGGCTTAATGATCTTAGTTAATATCAATTCAAGCCTTCAAATCCCCATATATTATTTTCTTAGCAATTTATCATTCTTGGACATCAGCTATTCTACAGCAATCACTCCTAAAATGCTGTTGAATTTCTTAGCATCCAAGAAGAGTATCTTTTCCTCTGGCTGTACAATATAAACATATTTCTTTGCTTCTTTTGCCGATGCTGTATGCCTTATCCTGGCAGCAATGGCATATGACCACTATGCAGCCATCTGTAACCCACTTCTCTATTCTACACTTATGTCTAGGAGAGTCTGTATCTGCTTCATTGTGTTGGCATATTTCAGTGGAAGCCTGACTTCACCGGTGCATGTCTGCTTCACATTCAGGCTGCCATTTTGTGACTCCAAACTTGTCAATCATTTTTTTCTGTGATATCCCACCTCTCCTGGCTTTATCATGTACAAATATCCATATCAATGGGCTTCTGCTCTTTGTCTTGTGTGGCTTCATCCAGAGCAGCACTTTCATAGTCATGTTTATCTCTTACTTCTGCATCCTCCTCACTATTTTGAGATCAAGTCCCCAGGAGGCAGAACTAAAGCATTCTCCACCTGTGCTTTCCATCTCATAGCAGTCACCTTATTTTATGGGACCCTCCTGTTTATGTACTTGCGTTCTGTGATTAGTTATTCTCTAGACACTGATAAGGTGGTTGCAGGTTTTATACGTTGTCTTTCCCATGTTTAACCCAATAATCTACAGCTTCAGAAACAAAGATGTGAAAAATACACTAAAAAAAAAAAACTATTAGAAAGAAACTGGACCTTTCAAATGAATTAGAATTTAAATCATTTCAAACATACAAGGCCCACCCTTCCTTTCCAATCTCATCATGTACAACTACCCCACATGTACCTCATGCCTCAACTATTTTAATTTTAACATGATTTGCCTGAAGTACAGAGACCTTTTCATCATAAAAGTCATAAAATGCTGTGTCCCCATTTTTCAGGAATATTCTATCCCAAATTCTTCTCTGTAAATATTCCTGAATTACAAAATGAAAATGTACTTGCTCATCAATTAGTTTTCCTGAAATACATTGGACTCATTATATTCATTATCTTATTTCATGGAAGGTATGTATTGATTTGTCTGTTATCCCACCTACATTAGAACATTATTGGCAGCATGGGATATGTATTATTGGTTCATTTTCCAACACCTATAAAAAATCTGGTCTATGGTATGTCCTCATTAATGTGTGTTAAACAGATGGAAGAATGGGTGAATGCATGAATGTATGTATGGATGGGTAGATCTAGCCCTCTGAATTTGTGTTCTGCACTTACAGAACATTTATCATCAGGGAAAGCTGATATTACCTATGGTGGATAGTAGTGGTAGTGGTGGGGGTAAGGTTCATTGGCTTTCAGAAAATCAGAGAGAAGACATATAGCATAATATTAGGTCAGAGTGAAGATCTACCACATTATCTGTCTTTGTGGTGGATTGATTGCTGGAAGAGATCTATTCACAAAGGGTATTTGTGAAAATCAAATAAGATTGTGAAGATCATCCAGATTATAAACTCCATAAACTACTATTTCCATATATATTTTACTTAAATTTTCTTTGAGGTTCTATGTTCAAGAAGAGGTAAAAAATTTGCTCTGATAATTTTATTCTGTAAACTGACAATGCAAAACAATTGAACTGAACTCTACAATTATGTTTGATCATGAAATTATCTGATGTTCTCCGGGGCTGATTTTGATTCTATAGTCTGTGTTCACTTTTTATTCTGTCTTAAAGATTGAAGCAATACCTTTTTTTTTTTTACTTCTGAATTATAATATTATGCATTTTGCAATAACCATGAAAATATAAATGACTGGATTAATTATACTAAATATATCCCCATTATTAATTTAACATAAAGATTTACCCACATAAATTTGGTATGAAAATGAAATATCATATATTTGAATGCCTTAGTTTCTTCTTGAAATGGAGACAGTAAGGTAATACCTAATGAAAAGGTCATTTTGATGACTAATTGAACTAATATATGTAAAGCTACTAGTATATGTATAACTTGAGGATTAAACAAACTAAAATGTTTAAATCTCCTAGAAAATATGTAAAGCTTTTAGAATAGTGCCTGGCACATAGTAATAGCATATAATTGCTGATTACTTTACCACTATTATATTATTATTTGTTTTTAAGAAAATACTCAAGGTTTAATTCCCTAAAATAAAATACACATTTTCTGAAGCAATCCAAATATTCTAGGATGTTGCCAGTGCTGAAAATTCAACTTAGTCACTTTTTGTCATACTAAATTATTCACCCTTCTGAGAAAACCTTGTCAGAGTATGGGTGAATTGAAAAATGTTATTTATTTATTCTTTTTTTTTTAATAGTTCTTGAAATTTATAAGGTATATGGAACTGTTCCTGCAATTTTAATGCCTCTCCTGTTAAAAACATGATCTCTTTGTTTACTCATTCATTGGGTTAAGAGACATCAAAATATAAGAAGCAGTTCAACAACTTCTTTAACAGGGAGCTATCTAATGTAAAGCTGGTTTTTAAATTTCTGAAATGAGTTAGCTTAAGTTAATTAAAGTCTAATGGATTTCTAAAATATTAAAATTGTTACGAGTTCATTTATCCCTGAGTTTCTCAAAAGTAGCACTGACATTTTGGGCCAGGTAATATGTCATTGGGGGCTATCCTGTGCATTATAGTTGATAAATAAAACCCATTAGGCCCAACATGGAGGAGCCCATGCTAAGCCCCATGTCAGCAAAACCAAAAACCTAAGCTAGTTTTTATTTCCTGTAAATGCCTAGCTTACCCAGAATACAACATTTAAATACAGCATTTTGGTACCAGCTAACTTCCTCATTCCTAAGCAACCAAATGCTCCTTAAGAAAAACGGAAATGTAATATCATCCAGTCAAACCATTTCCTCACTTGTTTCCTACATTTGCCCTATATAAGCTTCTCCTTTTCACCCCTTAATGGCGCTTCCTTCTGAATGGGATGCTGTCTGATAAATCACTAAACTAAGTTGTGAGATTCTAAACTGCATGAAAATATTTTCTTTAATTGCAAGATGTTTAGCAGCATCTCTTGCCTCTACTCATTAGATGACAGTAGCATGCCACTTATTTTGTCACTGAAAAAGATGTATTCACATATTGCTAAATGTCCACTGGGGGGGGGGGGGGCAAAGTCATTCGTGGTTGAGAACTCCTGATCTAGTCCAAATCTTTTTCTTGGTCCATAAGGCAAATTAAGTCCATAACAGTTAGGCTGGAAACCTTAAAATTTGTCAGAATAATAATTTGGTAAGAAAATCTCAGATGTGATGTTATTTATTTTGTTCTATGTTATTTACCTATTTGATATACATTTTTATGTGTAAACAAATAAAATTGACACATAATAAAATAAACACAAAATATTAAAGCCAAATCATATGTCTTATGAAATGGGGCACAGTTGAGAAGAAATTAGAAAAGAGTAGGATACATTGAATGAGATTTATTTTTCTGCTTCTGTCTATGATGAGAAAGAACGCTGCCTGAGAAGTTATATTACATTTCAATTGTAAGAAAGTAATACAATATTCAATCTTAAAATACAAAAACAATGGTGTTCTTTCTTCTGAAATAATATTTGTATTTTAATGAACAATTCAAATTGAGGTAAGAAATAATATTTATGTGACAATTCTACATCTTTATTGTCCTTACATTGAATATTAGAGGTAAAGGTCAAATGATTGTTATATCATGAGATAGAAAAGGACAATTTTTCTAGTGTTATCAGAGAAAAAAAATTATAGGTCACACCTATATCTATATCTTCATATGAATGCATCCATAATGTTTTCCTCAGAGCTAAAATAAAATATTTTCTTGAAACACTGTCATTAGATAGTCATTTGCCATATTGAAAGCATACAGATAAAGATTGAGACTGAGTAAAGATTGCCAATCCATACTTTTTCTTACTCAGCCACAGACACTGTTACGTATGGTGGAGGAGGCATGCCATAATTTATTACTAACATGTTATTAGTTCCATTTAAGTATGTTTATGGACCATTGCCTTGTTATACAGATATGGTCATCATAGTGTACCATGAGGATTTTACCTTCAATAACAATATATGTCTTTTTTATACTATATGAGAAGATAAAAGATTTTATGTTTCATAAAATCACCATTTTTGTTTCATATTTCCTTCTTGAACAAACTAAAGGTAAATGACCTGACAACACTCCCCAATATATATACACCCAGTCACACACACACACACACACACACACACAGTCTTTTGGAAGAGTGTTTGGAGGAAAATTCACAGAAATCAAAGCAATATCAGGTTTGTTATTCTACTAGCACATCCTTTTTTTTTCCTTATTTGGTCATTTCCCTCCATTTTTAAAATTTTATTTCTTTTTTAAAGAAGCTTTAGATTACATAAATGCTACACTGAAAATATAGGGGGATTCCCATACACCCTATCCCCTCCCCCTCCCACACTTTTCCCCATTAACCACATCTTTCATTAGTGTGGTACATTTGTTTCAATTGATGAACACATATTGAAGCATTGCTACTACAATGGTCTATAGTTGTCATTATCATTTACACTTTGCACCGCACAATTTTATAGCTTTTGAAAAAATGTATAATGGCTTGTATCCATCATTGCAATGTCATGCAGAACAATTCCAATATCCCCAAAATGTCCCATGTTACACCTGTTCTTCCTTTTTTTCCCCAGAACCTCTGGTGACCACTGCCTTTATATCAATGTTACAAGTTCTTCCATTGCTACAATAATAATGTTTACTTTAGTCCATAGTTGCATTCCTCCCTAGCTCATCCCATTTGATATTATGCAAATAATCTGGCCATATCACCTGTAATTATTGAGAAGCAAGCTATGTGCCTTTTAATGTGTATTATTAGGAAAGTAAAATGCCTCCTTTAATGTTATCAGTTGATGGTACCCAGTAGCCATACGTGGTGACCAAACTGCATTCTAATCCTTTTCTGTCACCTCAAAATTCTTCAGTTTGGAGAGCACACAATTTTATCTCCTCTCCTTTTATCTGGAGTCTGTAAAAGTAAGCTTTGCACTATAGACCATGCAAGGGAATAGAATACTGACATTGTTACCAAGAAGCAACACTCCACCTCTTGAGTGAGGTGTGGCTTGCATCCAAGCCTTACAGTGACAGCTGTACCAAGGGCCAGAACCTGTGATCTAAATTGTCACAACAGCATTTGTTCCAGTTATCAATTGATATGTTACAGAATTTAGTGCTAACAACAACAAAAATTATTTATTTTGCAATTTGCAATTAAATCTATGATTTGTTCAGGGCTTAAGGGGGCCATGACCTCTCACTGCTCCAACATGCCCTGGGTCTCATTTGGAATCACTTGAGTAGCTGGGGCTGGAATAGCTAGACTTTGACTGGACATCTCTTTTTCATACAGTCTTAAGGCATTTCCTTTTGGTCTCTTCAAATGTTCTCTTCAACAAGGGGGCCTCAAGTTAGTCCAAGGGTAAGTGTTCCACAAGACCAAGCATCCTATGACTTAGACTTAGAAGTATCAGAATGTCACTCTCACTGACTTCTATGGGTAGAACAAATCACTCAGATTAACACGGATTCAAGGTGGGGAGAAGAACCTACCTCTTGAGGAGGAGCTTCGATGAATTTACAGCCATCTTTAATCTATCATGACATTCGACCATGATTGATTTTCTTAAACACTCAGATTTATCTAGTGATAAAATTATGTAAAAGAAGTCTTGGGGCCCCTCAGAGCAAAAAAACAAACAAACAAACAAACAAAAACAAAAACAAATCTGTACCGTACTTCTTCTTTGAGCTTCTTTTTGAATTTCCTTTTGATATAGTTTGAAATTTGAAATCCTCACAAGACTGTGTGTATGCACCAGTCCAAATTCCATGTGGCAGGCTGCAAGCTGTGAAATCCAATGAAGGTTTTCAATGAATTCCCCAAGAGAAGCTGACTGGCTGAAGTAGAGGTGGAAATTCTCTCTTTTGACTGCTGGAATCATCACTTCTCCTTTTTGGATGAGATATCTCTCATTGTTGAGGGCAATTTTCTCAGTTAATCATAGATGTAAACAGCCATAGATGCAATCAACTTTCTGATGATTTAAATCCATGAAATATCTTCTCAGAAGCAATCAGGCTAGTGCTTGCTTAACCAAACAACTGGATACCATCACATGACCAAGTTGACACATGAACTTAACCATCACACCCACCAACCACCTAACCCAGGTAGACAAGTTCCTAGTTCATTACATATGACCCAAAACAAAATAAAGTCCATCTGTCCTAACCCACCCACCTGTATAGGTTAGATAAACCCCTGTCCAATCATAAGGAGTGAAGTTAAATTATTTACTATCCTAGAAGATTGAAGATACTTCTGTTTTTACACATGCTCAGGCTTCCTTTTTGCAGCAAAATGTTTGGCCTCCTGAATAAAATGTAATTTGCCAATTTGACTCTGATTTGCCTTTTGACAAGTTTGGAGACACCAGCAAGACATAGAAGGTGTCCCTCTGGGTCTGCAGGCTCTAGTGACTGACCAGGTGAAGGGCCCACAATAGGTTTCTTGTGGCTACTGTTTGACTCCTGAGACTCTGCATCCCCAAGGCAAACTACTCCTATATCTGAACTCCATGGTTTGCCTCAAGTTCAATTGCCTTTTTTTGGGGACTTTGGTTTAGGTTCCTTTGATTTTGGTTCTGTTGCCAGATCACCCATTTGGTTTACTTTACTCCTCCCTCCTGTTCTCTCATTTTCTCACTGCCTTTCTTGGAGCCTCCTTTTACTGCCCATAGACCTGCTTCTGTTCCAGTCCAGATGTCTGTCTGGTACTTCCATTCCCTGAAGGACTATACTGAGGTCAGAATGAATCTTGCTCTCCTCCAATTGCTAAACCTGCCACATGTGACTTCCTCTGTGCATGGGTGATTCTGATGAAGCTACAATCTGTCTTTTCAGTGACCACTTTGGGGAACTTTTGATATTAACAAAATCCTAATTTTGAGAGATGCCTTAGAAAAGGAATACTCTAAAAGACCTCAGAAAACAATGGGAAGCATTCCTTGATTGGGATGCAGATGGTGCTAGAGGAAAATCTTCATCCACAACAGCCTCACTTCATTAGATTCATTAGGGAAAGAAAGGGTCAAAAACAGGACAAAGGGAAATAAACTCCAAACTGAATTTATATCCCCCAGCTCCCCTTAAATCAACACTTCCCCCATATTCACCAGGATCAGGAAACCTTCAGACCCTCTTTATCTTTCTGACCCCCTGAGGGGAAGTGATTTAGTCCAGGCCACTTTAAAGTTTATGGAACATGGCATGTCCGCTAGAACAGAATTTAGAGCTATCATAAAGATTTCCTGAGACCCAAAGAAAATTAGAACCAATTTGTGGAAGTATTTAGAATTCCATTAGGAACCTATAATCCTGCTTTATCATATTTATAACCAGTTGGCTCAAATGTTAGTTGGTCCAGGAGATGCTAAACATTGATGGGTAAGGCTGGTTGGGAAGGTCCAGAGCATGACACTGGACCCTCCTCATGCTAGACAAGATAACATAAAAAGTATTGGAAAATATGCAAATCCGTATTATGAGCCATTCCTGAAACATTTCCTATTAAAATTAATTGAACACTTTTCCAAACTTATAAACAAATACAGGATAAAACTGATACCAAGCAAAAGTGAGTCCTTTCTCCTGATGCACTATGAAGACCAATTTCTGAGACACCAGTGTTTCAAAGAGAGAAAGAGTTTGTTTGAACAAGCAAAGTAGGTTAGTGTCCTTGCTGTCCCAAAACCTGCCTCCTGGATTTGCAGACATTCTAATATTTTAAAACAACAGGGTGTTAATGAATAATTGGGGTGATTCTGGCACAGGTTCCTTCATTAATAAACATAAAAGGGCTGAACAGGAGGTGGGGTACCAAACCAGGGTGAGTTCCAAGGATCTGGGATGGGGTTATATATAACAAAGGTCAGTTACAAGTTTTTCTTATGATATTAAACAGAGGATGGGTGGAGTGGTTATTACCACAATTGTAAGCATATACAAGGGTGAGCCTAGTACATAGCAACCACAAACCAGTTTGAGACCTGTTCAGAATGACCATTACAACAGCAGGTCTAGGCAAAATCTAGGCACTTTAAGTAATTTCAGATATTAACCTTCAGCTATTGGTAATATAAAGAGATCTATATGATGATTTAGTTATCATAATTATTTGTTCATTCTTAACCCTCAGTTACAAAACTATCTCAGGTTACGAGGACATGTTAGAAAACACTTTCTGGCAACACTCTGGAATAAAGGAATGTGTGGATATAACCCCTGCTCTACCCTCACAATTTATTAATGGAGTTAAACCAGAGAAGAGGAATTTAATAAAGAAGCAACAGACTGAATGGGAAATAACTCCTCTTTCTGAATACTTAGCAGAAAATTTTGAAAAACTTGCAGCAAAACTCATGGCCCTGCAAATCAAACAACTAAATGTTCCTCTGCCCCAGCCAGTCAGTAATTGTAATAAAGACATATGTGAGTATTGCAAACAAAGGGGACACTGGACAAAAAGAATACCTTGCCCTTCAGAAGAAAAGGGAATTATGTCAATCAGATTTTTTTAATACACCAATCCTGAAGGGGGTCCAAGGGAGAAATGGCCTCTTCCCCTCTATTGGACCAGATGAAAAAAGGGAAAGTTGAATTAAAATTAAAGGGGTGAAACAGATTTTTTTAAAAAATTGAAATTTATCATTCATACAGGAAACAGACTTTCTTAATTGATAAAGAGGCCCCACTCTCAACTATTAATCTTCTACATTTCAAATACTTCACCTCTTGCTTGGTGACCAAACTGCTAGTGTTTTAGCCCTTTGTCTTAACCATTGACTGTCGCTATTGGATTTATACCTTACAAGATACCCATCCATTTCTTCTTTGTGTGAGCACACCAATTAACCTCTTAGGGAGAGATGTATTAAGCATATTATGTTGCAAAATAGAATGCAAACAAACATTTACAAAATGATATATAAATATATATGCATATATGTGTATTTGCTTACAAAAATGTTATGTATTGTGAGAATTTTGATTTTTACCCATAATAAAAAAATAAAAATTAAAAAAATAATAATAATAATAAAGTAAAACTCTGCATGGGGCTGGTGGGTGGAAATAATCAAGAATGATCCTCAAAACATATCCTAGTATAGTTACCGTTCTTTTAAATTTAAAGGAATTCACTGGACAGCTATAGAAGTTGCTGTAGCCTCTGTGTGTTGAAATATGGTACTTTTTTTCAAAATTACAA
>JAKSZT010013215.1:761264-790283 GCA_026826555.1 Tolypeutes matacus | reverse complement strand
TCATAAGAGGATACTTTGAAAAATTATATGCCAACAAGAATGACAATTTAGAGGAAATGGACAAGTTTCTAGAAACCCACAAACAGCCGACATTGATGAAAGAAGAAATAGATGAACTCAACAGCCCAATTACAAGTAAAGAGATACAATCAGTCATTAATAACCTCCCAACTAAGAAGAGTCCAGGACCAGATGGCTTCACAGCTGAATTCTACCAAACATTCTGGAAAGAGCTAACACCAATTCTACTTAAGCTCTTCCAAAAAATAGAAGTAGAAGGAATACTACCTAACTCATTCTATGATGCCAACATTACCCTAATACCAAAACCAAATAAAGATACCACAAGAAAGGAAAATTACAGACCAATTTCTCTAATGAACCTAGATGCTAAAATCCTTAACAAAATACTTACTAATCGCATTCAACAACATATCAAAAGGATTATACCCCATGACCAAGTGGGTTTCATCCCAGGTATGCAAGGATGGTTCAATATAAGAAAATCAATCAATGTAATACACCACATAAACAAACTGAAAGAAAAAAATCACATGATCATCTCTATAGATGCAGAAAAAGCATTCGACAAAATACAGCACTCTTTCCTCATAAAAACACTACAAAAGATAGGAATAGATGGAAACTTTCTGAAAATGATAAAGGGTATATATGAAAAACCCAAAGCTAACATCATTTTCAACGGTGAAATCCTAAAAGCCTTCCCTCTGAGATCGGGAACAAGACAAGGATGCCCACTATCACCGCTCCTATTTAACATTGTCTTAGAAGTACTTGCTCGAGCACTGAGACAAGAAAAGGACATAAAAGGCATCCAGATTGGAAAAGAAGAAGTAAAAATTTCATTATTTGCAGATGACATGATCCTATACATAGAAAGCCCTGAGAAATCGACAACAAGGCTTCTAGAACTTATAAAGGAGTTCAGTAATGTTGCAGGCTATAAGATCAACGCTCAAAAATCAGTAGCATTTCTGTACACCAATAACCAGCAAACTGAGGAGGAAATCAGGAAAAAAATACCATTTACAATAGTAAACAAAAGAATCAAATACCTAGGAATAAATTTAACTAAAGATGTAAAGGACTTATATACAAAAAACTACACAAGAATGGCCTTTAGCTTCTAATATTTATTTTATCAGATGTGGGGTAAAGATTGTAGGGGTTGGTCCCATTTTGGCTTAGTCACTTGCTTTATTGAAAGAGCAGTAGCTCCTATGGCTTTTAAGCATTGTGCTGTGTTATCTATTGGCTTAGAAAAATAGGCTGCTGGCTGAGGCATTTCACCCAGTTTTTGGACTATCACCCCTATCCATACAGGATAAAGGGTTTGTTTAAATTAGGAATTCCTAATACTGGAGGATCTAATTAAAGCTCATTTTAAGGCAATGAAGGCAGTTTCTTTATCTTCCCCCTTTTCTAGGGCTGGCTATCTGGCTCTGAGGTAGTGTGGTATAATGGTTAGGCCAGTTCCCCAAATCTAGATGTACATACACATTCTATACTATCCAGCCATTCTGAGGAAGCCTCCTAATTGTTTTTTTTGCTTGGGGCTGAAGGATACTGTTAATGGTTTGAATCCTTTATGGAGAGAGTGACTGTTCCCCAGGGGTAAGGATGAATCTTAAATAAGTTAATTTTTTTCAGAAATTTGGGCTGTAGATGCCAATATTTGGTAGCTCCTACCAACTAAGAAGTTGAGGACTAGAATGGTGTTGGTATCTAAGACTCCTTTTGTTGGGCTACAGAGTAGGAGGTCATCTATATATTGCAAGAAGGAGCTCTGAGATAAGTTAAAGTCAACTAGATCTTGAGCTAAGGCATTTCCAAAAATATGGGGGCTATCCCAGCATCCTTGTGGTAGTATGGCCCAGGTGAGTTGGGCCAGAGGTTTACCATAGGACTCCTGACACATAAAGGTGAAAATAAACTGAGAGTCTAGGTGGAGTGAGATGCAGAAAAAGGCATCTTTTAAATCAAGGACAGTGAACCAGGCCACAGTTTTGACGACCCGGTTTATTACGGTGTAAGGATTGGTACAATAAATTTATTGACTGCTCTTAGGTCATGGGATAATTGCTATGTTCTATTTGGCTTTTTCACTGGGAGAAGTAGAGCATTACAAGGAGACTGGAATGGTACTTATAGGCTGTATTCATCAACCAGAGGTGCTGATGCAAAATACCAGAAATATGTTGGCTTTTACAAAGGGTATTTATTTGGGATAGAAGCTTGCAGTTATCAGGCCATTAAACATGTTACTTCCCTCACCAAAGCCTGTTACCGTGTGTTGGAGCAAGATATCTACCAAAGTACGACAAGAGTTCAGGCTTCCTTGTTCTTCTCTTCCTCGGGCTTGTTTTTCTTGGGCCCAGCTGCCCTGCTCGCTCCACAAGGCCAGCTGTAGACTGTCAGGCAACAGCTCTGCTCTCTCCCCAGGACTTGATTCTCTCTGGTCTCACCTGCTCTGTTCCTCTGTGTTCTTCTCCTATGTATTTACTTCCTGAGGTTCCAGCATCCAAAATGCCAACTCTCTTCTCTGCCATGTAGTTTCCTCTGTGAGTGCCCACCCACCAAGGGGATAGGGATTCAATGTCCTACTGATGTGGCCCAATCAAAACCCAAATCATAATTTAATCATGCCCAGGTATGGACAAGTTTACAAACATAATCTAATATGTATTTTTGGAATTCATAAACAATATCAAACTGCTACAGAGGCCATTGTCTAAAATTTTTAAATCATGCTTTTAAGAACTTTGACAGCTTCTTCCTTGAGGGGATATTGCTTCTTGTGGGGTTAGGGTTGGTCAATTTTATAAGCAATGGAGACTGGGGGTAACTGAAGGGCTCATGCTAGGGTTCATATGCCCTACACTAGGATATTTATTTGGCAATGTATTTCCTGGGGAACTGTGCCTGAGTGGGCCTGCAGGCTTGAGTCTGGAGACACAGCTAGGGAGATAGCTGATAATGTGGAGATTAGGGTTGGATCTATTAGTTGAATAGTGACCCCTAGAGAACAAAGGAGGTCTCAGCCTAAAAGCAGAATAGGGCACTCAAGGATAATTAGGTACTGATGACTTACAGGTAGATTACCTATTTTACAAGGGAGTGGTTTGGCAAAATGTCTAGTTTTGGACTTCCCATTTTCTCCCATCACCCAACACATCCAGGAAGAGGGAGGTCCAGGGTGCCAGGTCAGGACCAAGTTTGTAGCTTCTGTGTCAGTTAGGAACTTAATAATCTTACCTGCCATGTCAAGGGTCATCTGAAGCTCCTCCTGATTGATGGTTTGCAGTGTTGTCCATGGATCCATGTTTAGCCCTGGGACCTCTTCAATCTTCTTCAGGCATAGTGAGCAGGGTTTGCAGTATAACCAATGACCCTTTTGGGGGCCAGTGCACTTCCAGGCCCAGTGCCCAGGCTTCCTGTACTTAGGACTTGACCCAAGTGGACCTCAGTGGTTAGTCATCTGATGGTAGTCACTCTTTCAATGACCTGACTCTCCACAATTGAAGCAGGATCTCTTTGACTTGGAGCCTTAGTTTGGGTGACCACAAGGGTGCCTTTAACAGTTACTGCTATAATTTGGGCCTGTTCTCTAGACCTTTGCCTACCCCTCCTTACCTTTTCCTCCTCCTTGGCCTGGTAACAGTTCTTGAAGACAGAGAAGGCCATATCTAGAAGGATGTTCATGGAAGTTTGGGGGCCCAGGGAGAATTTTTGTAGCTTTCTGAAAATGTCAGGGACTGATTGACTAATTAAGTCTGTCCCTAGATGAATTTGGTCTTCTCAGGAGTTTGGGTATACCAGAGTATATATTTTTTAATGGCTCTACTAATATACACTAAAACAAGGTTTGTTCCTCTTACTCTTCTTGAGATACTTTTCTAAGCTTGTTATAGTTAATGGGTTTAGTGGTACACTTCCTCATGATCATATGGTCGCTTGTCCTTAGGCCTGCCTGTCATTGTTGATAATTCCAGTTCGGGTCTGTATATGGGATGGCTACTGCCCCAACAGCATATTGCTTAGGCTTTTGGGCTGCCACTTTATAGGCCTAAGTTTGGGCTTTAGTTCAAATGCAAAGCATGTATAGCAAGTGGATAGAATTATGTACATGTCACCCCAGGTTAACTCAAAGGACAGGGTGAAATTCTGAAATTCTTCAGTGAAATTGACTGAGTCTTCTGAGAATTGGCCTAGTTGTTTTTAACACTGAGAAAGATCCATTATAGAGAAAAGGATATCAACTTGAATTGTTCTTTGCATTCTCAGTATCTACCATTTGCAAGGGGTAAAGGCCTGTGGGCTTTTTCCCTGGATTAAAAGAGGCTCCACTTTGGGTGTGACCCACTGGACTGGACCCTGGGTTGTAAGGGGGAGGGGCTGAGACATCTGTATGGGGGAGTCCATGAGTGACTCCAAGTTGGGGACACGGTGATGGGCTGCTAAGAAGGGGATGATCTGGGATGTCTTCCTTTTCAGAAGGAAGTTGCTTATGCATAACACAAGCAGCAAGAGTCCTTTAGATCCCTTTCTCAATATAGGGCCATAAAAAGTTGTATATATGGGTGTATTAGCCAAAGGGGTGCTGATGCAAAATACCAGAAATCAGTTAATTTTTATAACAGGTACTTATTTGGGTTAGACGCTTACAGTTACCAGGCCATAAAGCATAAGTTACTCCCCTCACCAAAGTCTATTGCCACGTGTTGGAGCAAGATGGCTGCCAACATCTGCAGGGTTCAGGCTTCCTAGATTCTTCTCTTCCTGGGGCTCATTTCTCTCCAAGCTCAGCTCCTTTGTTTTCTCCACAAGGTCAGCTATAGTCTGTGAGGCTCTCTAGGCTTTGTCTCTCTCCACAAGGCCAGCTGTAGACTATCAGGTGACCAGCTCTGTCTCTCTCCTCAGGGCTTGATTCTCTCTGGGCTCATCTACTCTGCTTCTCTATGTGCTTACTTCCTGGGCTCCAGCTCAAAACTCCAACCTCCCACCTCCCTTCTCTGTGGTGTGGTTTTTCTGGAGTCCCCACCTACCAAGGGGGCAGGGACTTAATGTCCTACTGATGTGGTCCAATCAAGCCTTAATCATTATTTAATCAAGTAAACCTTTGGATCCAGTATAATCTAATATGTCCAGAAGGAAAGTCCAGTTCACAAATATAATCCAACATCTGTTTTTGGAATTCATAAAGATTGCCAAATTGCTACAATGGGATTTCCATCCACTTCCCTTCTCTCTTACATAATAGATTCAACTGAAGTATGAACTTGTAATTGAAGATCCCATTTAATGACCATTCCTGGCCATCTTCTAGCTCATACTGAGGCCACACAGTATAGCAGAAGATTAATATCTTCTTTTTCAGAGCTTTGGTGGGTAGATCATCCCAATTCCAAAGAAAACATCTCAGGAGAGAGTTTATGGCAATGCTAGAAGAAGTGCCCATCTTCCTAGGGGACGAAAATAAACCAAATGCCTGTCAGACCAATTGACATCCCACCTGATGTCCTGAAGGCAGTAAAAAAATGCCCGTCATTTCAGCATCCCAGAAATAAAGGGCCTTGTCTGCTGGGCATCTGCAATGCCCCTACAGTCTTGGGAGATGTTTGGACAAAGCCCTGAGTGGTTGTTTGCAGTACCCTACAGGGATCTCAAGACCAAAAGTGACAAGTCAGCAGTCACCCTAGAGTATTGTATAAGCGATTGGCTGAAATACTGACCAGAGGATTATTGCTTGGGGTGAGGGAACTTGCCCAGTGATTTGACTTAAACTAGGACAGAAAAACCAAAAATAAAAATTCAAAAAGGAACTAATATTCTCTTGCCTAACACTCCCCTGTGAAGCACAAATGAGAACATGTCTAAGGGGACAGTGTAGGATGAGATAGTGTGTGTATGGGGTACAGATCATTTAAAAGTTTGCGGAATGTTGTGGAGTTGCTTATTCATGACACAAACAGACTCCTGCATGACTTGGGGAATGTCCCCAGTCATGTCTCAAGGGTGGTGTTACCTGCTGCCCAGAGTCTTCGAATCTGCATGGTGCAGGGACTAGTCCCTGCCACCTCTGTGAAGGGAGCCAGAGGGCTCTGAGTACACCAAATTATGTCCTGTGGGAACCAATACAGGAACTTGCTTGAAGTAGTGGGAGGAGAGAGTGAACAAACAAAAGAGGGCACAGACAGGCTCTGATCAGAGGCCAAGACTGACCAATCTTCATCAGATGGAGGAGTGTGATACCAGTGCTCCTGACTGGCTCACCAAAAGATGGTGGCTGGTCTTTGGCCATGTTGTAAGAAAGAATTCAAGGATGCACCACAGTTTAAGTAAGCAAGCAAAGAGTCTAATGTAAAGCAAAAGTACACACTCAAGACGGGAGTGTGGGTGTGCTCAAGAAGGAGATGTGCCCACCCCCAGAAGGGCTGGGGATGCTGCTTTATTAAGGTTTTCATCCTTCCTTACTCTATGTAAATGAAGACTCATAAGTTGCAACATTCTCATTGGTCCTGTCATATGCAAAAGAAGGATTAGAAATAAAACATTCTCATTGGTTCTACATGCTTGTTGGCCTGAGTGTGGGTCAGGGGACAGGGTACTAATGGGCTTCTCATCTGTTGTTTTAAGCACCCAACCTTGGGCAATTGCATCATTTTTTGTTGGTGGGACTTTCCACTATTATTGGTATCTCTCCATTGCAGGCACAGACACAGGTGGGCAACTAGAAGCAGGAGGTTCACATAGTACTAGCTGTTTTATCTTTGTTGCCCTAGTGCTTTCCCATAGTACATTTTCCTTCCCTCGAGTGCTGTTCTAGTGTGCTTCAATATGACCTCTTTAACCCAAGGTACATGGTGGTTTACTAGAAACCATACAGTTAACAATGATCAACATGTAGTGCATAGTAAATATTTAGTCTCTATATGGCAGGGCTCTTTTTACTTTCATTTCATGAGAAAGGAACATAGTATAAGAGTCAGACCCCTTGTAGCTTTTCTCCAAGCACCTACAAGGTTTTAAACAGAAGAAATTATAACACCTGAGGCAGAAATTTCTGGTGGGCTTGTCAAACAAAGGAAATTGTTGGTTAAATGAGACCAAGATATCAGATAACAATGAAGATGATGATGGTTATGATCTTATTTTTTGAGTTTACACCTAATTCCTTAAAGGTAAGAGCTACCCTTATCACCTTCTTCAAGAACATTATTTTTTATGTGGCTGCAATATATACAGTGTATTTACCAATAATTGGTTTGGCTGGTTTCTGTTATAGAGACTATGCTGTTCCTCAAATGACTATCTTTATTTATTTATGTAGCCGTTGGGCAGTTTGATGTAATTATGAATTCTGAAAAATAGATATTGCATTATACTTGGAAACTAGTCTGTTAATCTGGGCATGATTAAGTTATTATTAGGGTGTTGACTGGCATTCAGCCCCACTCCTTGGTGGGTGGAAGAATCAAATATAAAAGGGAAGGCATCAACAAAAAGAGAGAACCCTAACAGAAACTATGGACTTTAGTTTGTCACAATGTATCCATATTGATTCATCAGTTGTAACAAATCTCCCACACTAATATAAGATGTTAATAATTGGGGAAACTGTATATGTATGGGAAGGGGTATATGGGAACTCTGTACTTTCTGCTCAACTTTTCCATAAACTAAAATTGCTCTGAAAAATAAAGTCTATTTTAAAAATGAAAAAAAAAAAAAGGGAAGGCAAAGAGAGAGTAGTTCTGATGTTGGAGTTTTGATGCTGGAGCCGGGGTGGCGAGCAGACGGAGGAGCTTGGTCATAAGGAAGGAGAGAAGGCCCCAGGATAGAGACGAGCCATTCATCTGAGAGTTTACAGCTGGCCTTGTGGAGAGATGCAAAGCCTGGAGAGCCTCATAGTCTACAGCTGACGTTGTGAATGAAACAGAGGGGCTGAGCAGCCTGTGGCAAACATCGACAGCTGTCTTGCTCCAACATGTGGCAATGGACTTTGGTAAGGGAAGAAACTTAAGCTTTATGGCCTTCTAACTGTGGGCTTCTACCCCAAATAAATAATCTTTATAAAGACCAACCTATTTCTGGTATTTTTCATTAGCACCCCTTTTGGCTGACTAATACAATTTATTTTTAATTATTGTACTTTTAAAAATATGCTTAGATTACATAAATGTTACATTAAAAAATGAAGGGGAATCCCCTATGCCTTTCTACCTAGCCCTCCCAAACTTTTCCACATTAACAACATCCTTCATTAGTGTGGTACATTTGTTACAATTGATTAACACATTTTGGAGCATTGCCATTAAGTGTGGATTATAGTTTACATTGTAGTTTACACTCTCTCCTGCATAGTTTTGTAAATTATGACAAGATATTTAATGGCCTGTATCTGTCATTGCAATATCATTCAGGATGATACTCAAGTCCTGAAAATTCCTCCATATTACACCGGTTTTCCTTCTCCTTCTGCTCAGAACCTCTAGTGGCCACTGTCTCCACATCAATGATAAAAGTTCTTCCATTGCTAGAATCAGAATAAGTCTATAGTAGAATATCAGTAAGTTTATTCTAGTCCATCATTCATACCCCTATCCTGAGGATTCTGGGATGGTGATGCCTACTCTAACTCTAACTGAGAGGGGATTTGGATTGCATGTGACAGATGGATGGGACTGTCTTGCTTGAAGTTGCAGACGCTAGCTGTTCCTTGGTATGGCCGTTGTCCATCATCATCTCTTTCGTAGTTGTCCTGGGTGAATCCAATGAACTGGAGAGTAGATGTTGCAACTCTGTTGAGATTCAGGGCCCAACTGGCACATGGAAATTCCAAAGACTTAAGACTCTTGGACATATAGCTATCAACTCTAGTACTAACTATAAGTTCAAATAGAAGGGGCAGAAGAGCCATGTGAAGGGAAACCATGACCAAATCCAACTCTGTCACAGTGGAGAGCAAAATTTCCAAAATAGGGCCCACTAGCTGGGTGCTAACCCTGAGTTGTCAGATCTTCCTATGGTGTCTGGATGTCTCCAGAGCCCTCAGGAGCCCTGCAATTTGAGGCAATATTTACTGTGACAGTCAATGAGACCCTGCTGAGACATGCATAAGCATAACCTCTGGAATGACTTCCCGACTCACTTTGAAGTCTCTTAGCCATAAAAATTCATTGTCGTTACTCATTCCTCCTTTTGGCCAAGGTCTTTTTCCAGTTGCATTGCTAGTTGTTGTGTGGTATAAATCCTTCGGTGCCAGGGAGGCTTATACCCAGGCATCATATCCCACATTGGTGGGGAGGAAGGGAGGTAATGCATTTATATGCTGAGTTTGGCTTAGAGACACCACATTTAAGCAACAAGGAGGGTCTCAGGATGTACCTCTTAGGCACCCTATAATACTAGGCTAAATTTCAATTTCAAAAGAAAAAGTTCATAAGTACTTTTTTCAATATCAAAGGCCCACAATTTGTCCATCCTCCTTCATTAATCATTAGTCCCTATACTTGGGGGATTCTTGCTGTCCCATTAGAGAATGTGGCAGAACTCCTCAGGATGGGAATTGGATATTCTTTCAGTTATTGTGTGGATCTCCACCCACCATGACAATGCCCCAGGAACACTTGAACTCTGTCATATGCCTTATACATATGCCCCAGGTGAACATCCTCCCATGCATGCCCCATCACTGTCACACCACACCAATCTTCCTCACCTGCCACAGTTGTAACCCTTCTGTGATCTAAAACTTCTTCAAAAATGAAGCCAACAAAAAGGAATAAAATTAATAAGAAAATGAATAAATAATGATAGCTTTGGAAATGAAAAGTAAAATACAAAAAATTAAAAAGAATTTGAAATAGCAAAAAATAATTTTAAAATAAAATTTTAAAAATAAACTTTAGTATTAAGTCCTTCATCACTGTAAGATCTGCTGTCTTGTATGTACAGTGACATTTTCTTCCATTTATTCCTCCAGTGTCTTATTGTTTTTCATTTTATCTTCAAAAAAACTTTAGGTTTACAGAAAAGTCATGTGCAGAATTTAGAGAATTCCCATATACTCATCATCCTCCCCTTTTTCTCCTTTCCCCTTTTAATAACTTTTTATATGTAGGTGGTACATTTGTGACAATTGATGTACAAATATTGCTACTAACCATGGTCAATGATTTATATTATGGTTTACATTTTGGACCACACACTTTTATAAATTTTGATGAAATTTAAGGTGGGCTGTATCCATGATTGCAAGATCATGTAGAACAATTCCAGTGCCACCCAAAATGCCCCATGTTCCATCTGTTCTATTCTTCCCTCCCCTCAGGACCCATGACGACCACCAAGCTTCACTTCTTGAAGAACAAGATTTTTAGTTACTTGCAATAACATTGAAGGCTTGGCATAGTGGCCTGTCCTCCTCTATTAGTCACTGCCTATGCTCTAAAGAAATGCTCACTCTTCCATTTGAGAACAAAGCAGAAGTCCCCAGGATGGATATCCAAAACCTTCCTGTTCATTGTGTGGGTCTCCACCCAGTGATACAATGCACTGTGACAAGATGAGCACTCACATACTCCCTGGAAGCATGCCTGAGATGTGCCCTGTCCTGCATGCCCCCCCCCACATCCAACACCTTAAACCACTAACCCCCCCCTGCCGTGTTTGCCAAAAAAAAAAGCCAATGTTGTAGTTTCAACCACATGCCCGCAAATCCCCTGAGTTCATCTGCTCCTTCCCTCAATGTTCCCCAGTTCCTTGGACAGTGCAAGACCTCCCCATCCTATACTTCTTACAGGTCAGCCCCAACCAACCCAATAGCATCACTGCACCACTATCATGCCCATCCACTGCACAACTACATCATTCCACCTTATCATAGATTTTACCCATATGGGCATTTTCTTGCAACCCACTACTCTCTTTCTGTCTCCTGTAAACCTATCTTCCAGAATCTAGCTCTGTGATTCTGCTCAATTTGCCTAATTCATGTCAGTGAGATAATGTAATATTTGTCCTCCAGTGCTTGGCTTGCTTCACTCAACATAAGGTCTTCAAGATTCATCCATGTTATCCCATATGTTAATACTGTATTCTGTCTGACAGCTGAGTAATATCCCATGGTATGTATATATCAGATTTTGTGTGTTCATTCATCTCTTGATGAACATTTGGGTTGTTTCCAGTTTTGTGTAATAGTGAATAATGCTACTATGAACATTGGTGTGCATATATCTGTTTGTGTCCCTGCTTTCAATTCTTCTGGGTATATACCCAACAGAGGGATTGCTGAATCATATGACAGTTCTGTAGTTAGCTTCCTGAGGAACCATCAGAGTGTCCTCCACAATGATCACACCATTCTGCATTCCCTCCAACAGTGGGCAAGCATTCCCCTTCCTCCACATCCTCTCCAACACTTGTAGTTCTCTGTTTTTTAATAGCCTCCAGTCTAATGGCTGTAAAATGATAGTTTTGATTTGCATTTCCTTAATAGCTATTGATGTTGAGCATCTTTTCATGTTCTTTTCAGCTATTTGTATTTCTTCATTGGAGAAGTGTCTATTCAAATCACTTGCCCATTTTTAAAATGGATTGTTTGTCATTTTATTTTCAAGGTGTATGATTTCTTTATATATTCTGGGTCTTATTTCCCTATCAGACATATAATTGCCAAATATTTTCTCTTATTAAGTAGGGCTGCTTTTTCACTTTCTTGACATACTCCTTTGAGATGCAAAAGTTTTTAATTTTGAGGGGGTCCCATTTATTTTTTCTTTAGTTGCTTGTGCTTTGTGTGTAAAGTTCATGAATCCATTTCCTAATACAAGATTTTGTAGATGTTTCTCTACATTATCTTCCAAGATCTTTGTGGTCTTGTCTCTTATATTTAGATCTTTGATCCATCTTGAATTAATTTTTATATAAGGTATGAGATGGTGTTCCATTCTTAATCTTTTGGATATGGATATCCAGTTCCCCAAACACCATTTGTTGAAGAGGCCATTCTTTCTCAGCTGAGTGGGCTTGGTGACCATGTCAAATATCAGTTGACTGTAAATGCAAGGATCTATATCAGAATTCTCAATTCAGTTCCGTTGTTCAGTATGTCTGACCAATGTCATGCCACTTTGGCACTGTAGCTTTGTAGTATGTTTTAAAGTCAGGTAGTGTGATTCTTCCAATTTTTTTTTTCTTTTTCAATTGTCTTAGGCTATTCGGGGCCCCTTGCCCTTCCAAATAAATTCCATAGTAAGCTTTTCCAATTCAGTAAAAAAATGCTGTCATAATTTTTATTGGGATTCTTCTAAATTTGTAAATCAGTTTGGATAGTATAAACATCTTGATGTTTAGTCTTCTTATCCATGAACAGGAAATATTATTCCATTTATTTAGATCTTCTTTGATTTCCTTTAAGAGTGTTGTGTAGTTTTCTGGGTAAAAGTCATTTACATCCTTAGTTAAATTTATTCCAGGTATTTGATTCTTTTATTTGCTTTTGTAAATGGGATATTTTTCTTGATTTCCTCCCCAGATTGCTCATTATTGGTGTACAGAAATGATACAACATTAAAGATCAAAATTCTTGCACATTGGCCTTTTAACCTGCCACTTTACTGAACTTTTTTATAAGCTCTAGAAACTTTGTTATAGATTTCTCAGAGATTTCTATGTATAGGATCATGTCATCTGCAAATAGTGAAAGTTTTACTTCTTCCTTTCCAATTTGGATGGTTTTTATATCATATAAAAGCTTGCCTAATTGCTTGAGCAAGTACTTCTAACTCAATGATAAATAAGAGTGGTGACATTGGGCATCCTTGTCTTTCTCCAGATCTTAAAAGGATAGGTTTCAGGATTTCAAAATTGAATATGATTTTAGCTCTGTGTTTTTCATATGTAACTTTTATCATGTTGAGGAAGTTTCTTTCTGTTCAGATCTTTTGAAGTGTTTTCATGAAGAAAGGGTGCTGTATTTTGTCCAACACTTTTCTGCATCTATAGAGACTAACATAAGATTTTTTTTTTCAATCTGTTTATATGGTGTATTATATTGGTTGATTTTCTCATGCTAAACCATCCTTGCATACCAGGGGTGAAATCCACTTGGTCATGGTGTGTAATTCATTTGATGTGTTGCTGAATACAATTAACATTGTATTTTGTATTTTGGGGGGGGGGGGGATTTTAACATCTAGGTTCATTAGAGACATTGGTCTATAGTTTATCTTTTTTGTGGTGTCTTTGTTTGACTTTGGTATTAAGTTGATGTTGGCATCATAGAATGAGTTTGGCAATGTTCCCAAAACTTTTATTTTTTTAAGAGTTTAGGCAAGATTGCTGTTATTTCTTTCCAGAACACATAGAATTCACCTATTAAACTATCTGGCCCTGGCCTCTTCTTAATTGGGAGGTTTTTCATGATTATTTCAATCTCATTACCTGTGATTACTCTGTTGAGTTCATCAATTCCTTCTTTCATTATGTAGGCTGCTTGTGTGTTTCTAGGAATTTGTCTGTTTCCTCTAAATTATCATCTTGGTGGCATACAATTTTTCAAAGAATCTTCTTATGATACTCTTTATTTCTCTGGGGTCAGTGGTGATATCTCCTTCCTCATTTTTTATTTTATGTATTTGCATCTTTTGTTAGTCTTGCTGTTTGTCAATTTTATTAATCTCCTCAAAGAACCATCTTTTGGTTTTGTTTGTTTTTTCTAGTGCTTTATTATTTTCAATTTCATTTAGCTCTTCTCTAATCTTTATTTCCTTCTTTCTACTTCCTTTGGGGTTAGTTTGTTGTTCTTTTTCTAATTCCTCCAGCTGTGCATGTAGGTCTTTGATTTTAGTTATTTCTTCTTTTTTAATATAGGCATTCATGTCTATGAATTTCACTCTCAGTACAGCTTTTGCTGCATCCCATACATTTTGATATATTGTGTTGTTATTTTCATTCATTTCAAGGTAGTTACTGATTTCTTTAGCAATTTCCTCCTTGACCCACTAATTGCTAAGATTGTGTTGTTTAATTTCCAAATCTTAGTGCCTAATCTGGTTCTCTGCCCCTTACTGATTTCCAGCTTCACTCCATTGTGGTCAGAGAAATTACTTAGTATAATTTCAATCTTTCTGAATTCATTGAGAGTTGTTTTGTGGCCTAATATGTGTTTTATCTTGGAGAATGATCCATGTACACTTGAGATGAATGTATATCACACTGGGATATTTGGATGTAATGTTCTGTATATGTCTTTAAGGTCCAGATCCTCTAATGTATTATTCAAAGTCTTTGTTTCTTGATTGAGCCTCTGGCAAGATGGTCTGTTCAATGGTGATAATATTGTATTAAAATTGCCCACTATAATTGTAGAGTCATCTATTTCTCCACTTAATTTTTTAAATTTTTGCCCCATGTATTTTGAGGCACACTGGTTATGTGCACAAATGTTTATGATTGTTCTTTCTTCCTGATGGATTGCACCTTTTATTATATAGTGGCCTTCTTTGTCTCTTACAATAGTTTTGCATTTTAAGTTTATTTTGTCTGATACTAGTATAGTTACTCCATACCTTTTTTGGTTATTGTTTGCACATAAAATTATTTTCTAACCATTCACTTTCAGCCTCCTTGCATCCCTGTGTCAAAGATGAGTTTCTTGCAGATAGCATATAGATGGGTCATACTTCCTTTTCAATACTGGCAATCTGTGCCTCTTGATTGGAGAGTTTAAGCCATTATCACTCATCATTATTACTTTCAAGGAAATATTTACATTAGCCTATTTTCTTCAGGTTTATGTATGCCATATGTTGTTTTTATTTCTCTTTTTATCTTTTCAGTTGCTCTTACACTCTCCTCCAACTCTCTCTCTCTCCTGTTTTTTCCTTTCAATCTGCAGAACTCCCCTTAATATTTCTTGAAGGGGCAAGTTTCTTATTGACAACCAATTTCTGTTTTTTGTGTGAATATTTTGAACTTTTCCTAAGTTTTGAATGCCAACCCAAATGACTATTTATGATAAGCTTCCAAAAGGGAAAATTAAAAACTGAGGGCTCTTATGACATCTTCCAAGTCTATGGAAACTCATGAAGAGACTATTGCCAGACTAGAGCAAGCTCTCAGTAAAACATGGAAAACACATTAACCCAAGATAAACTTCTCGGTATTCTGTTTTTTTTTGTATTGTTCATGTTGGCATGGTGAAGCTCTCCAGTGCTGTAAGATACACTGTAAGATTATAGATTGCATTAGAAAATGTATCTTTACAGTTAGAAAAATCTATCTCCATCCAAGGGCAGGCTATCAGTTCAATAACTGATGAAGGGTTGGACTTTTTAAAAAATGAGTCTACACAATCATTATAATTAGAGTCTATTCTGGCTCCCCAAGGGAGTGCATGTACACTAGTAGGTATAATGATTTGTAATGATTGTCAAAAAGAAGTTTACCAGGCGGTAGTGGCAACAGAATCCATGCTAGAGAAGCAGCCTAATCAGCTTACACATTTCCCAAATCTAATTGGTCTCATTCTCTTTTTGGTTGGCTTCTAGGCTCATGGGGACCATGGCTCTGAGATATCCTGAAAGAGGCACTTGTTATCCTCTTAATCATAATATTGATAATAGCTCTCATTCATTGTCCCTAAAACCACCCTTCTAATATGGACAAACCTCTGTCCAATCAATAGGAGTTAACGAAACTTCATTTTTATGTCTAAAAACTCATTTGCCAACCCTACAAGACTGAGCATGTGTTCATGATTCCTTGCTGCAGCAAAACTTCTGGTGTCCCAAATAAAATGATGTAATCTGCAAACTCAACCTGATTTGTCTTTTGACATTAGTTTTCATAGAAGTTTACAAGAAGGCATCCATAAGGAGATTAGTTTTATACAAGTTAACCCTTAATTCTAATTACAGCTTTCTCATCTAAAATGGTGACTTGCATGTTTTATACCCCACTTGTCAGTGATCCATACTATTTCATTTAAGTAGGATGACTAATATATTCCCTGACACTGTTTTAAGAGAGAGTTGTGTATATTAGGATAATGAAAAACAAGTAAAGTTGTGGTAATACTTGAAATCTTGTCCATTTACATTCATTTAAGCAGA
This sequence comes from Tolypeutes matacus, assembly GCA_026826555.1. Taxonomy (NCBI): domain Eukaryota; kingdom Metazoa; phylum Chordata; class Mammalia; order Cingulata; family Chlamyphoridae; genus Tolypeutes; species Tolypeutes matacus. The sequence continues at coordinate 774,141 of JAKSZT010013215.1, read as the reverse complement.
ACATGCTGCTCTCTAGCAATGCCTTGCCTTCTCAGTCACATTCAACAATTGCATAAGGAAGACAAAGGAAATAACCTACTTGTTCAGTTCTCATTAAATAAGATAATATAGTGCACTTTTCATAAGGGTATATCACGTGAGGTCACATTTTCCCCATCTGCATTTTCAAAATGCTGAGGAGAATTGGCTAATTTTTACAAAACCTTCATTACTTCACAGTTAATCTACCACTTCCTGAATATGTTCTTGTGAAAGTCATCTGATTTCCCCATGCCTTAACAGTCCCTAAACAGATTCAGTATTCCATATAATCCTTATTCATTAAAGTAGACCACATTTTGAACCAGTGATTTAGAAGATAGACCTCCAGTTAAAATCCATTTGGATAATTTGATTTGATGCATTTGATAAAATGACTGTAGAAATGATGTAATGTAATTTTCAGGGTATTATTGACACTCAACATGGACCTGATTGTTTTTGCAAAGAGTTTGGTTCACATAGCAAATTATCATCAGTGGTGATAATTTTTACCCTCAGAGGTCTCCCCTTAAGCAATTCACCCAAAGCCATTATTAATAGCCATGAAACAATCCCAAGTGGTCTTTTCTCACAAGTATATTTTCCATTGAGAATCTAGCATTCAGGATAATTGCACTTTATATGGTTAGTCCCCATTAACATTTGGTAATCCACCATCCCAGTATTTAAAAGGCCTTTTCCATGTCCTGGGGAGGGGGAATCTCTAGTTCCTTAACTTGCTTCTAGAAGGGCATTGTAGATACCAAGACAAACAATCTCCTTATTAAACTACTTCATCAAACAATGATGAATGATTTAATAACATTAAGACTAGTTTTTTGGGACGTGTGGAGAAATTTCACAGAGATAGAAGCAAATAAAAGGTGTACATTTCCCCTTTTGAACATCACATAGCAACCTGGCATAGCTGGGCATCATTATTTAGGATAAGGATCTTAATCCTTGGACAGTGAAGCTTTTATACTTTGTGATTAGAGAAGCACAAGTTTTTCCGTGGTGGACAATTGGAAAGAACTTAATCTATAGCATTATTTTTTACCTTAATATTATCATTGGAAAGTACCATATTCACCATGATCAAGAGGAAGAACTTGTGGTCCAAGCTTTATAATTGTAAATATATGACTTTGGGCACTGGCCTGATCAGGATTCCAATTGATAAGGTTGAAATTTTATGATATCAGAACCTGTGATCTGACTCATCACTTCAGCATTTAACCAGGGATTATTGCCTTAGTATTGATCTGCAGCTGGTTTTAACACAGTTTTGCAAGAAGGCAGACTATAAGGAATCAATCTTGGATAAATTAATCCTTACTTCTCCATAATTTCTTAGGGAAAAACTATCTCTCTTGGTTTTCTATATTAATATATATTATTTCACATAATCTTCACAGAAATTATGTAGACCACCATTTGGCATAATGAAGAAAGTGCTGCAGCCCAACCCCCCTTTAGCAGAAACCCACAGCTTTAGGAAAATAAGCACCCCTCATCCCTTTCTCCCTTCTTCCCTTTTGTCTGGAATCCACAAAGTTAAGGACTCTACTTCTCTCCTCCCTGAGGCCCTCTGCTTTAGGAAGATAAGCTAAACTCGCACCTTTGCTTCTGTAACCCCCACCTGCCCACTTGGTTCAGGAATTTGCCCACTTGCCCAGCAACCCACTAGCCAATAAACAGACACCTATATAACCCCAAGAAAGCTGATGCCCAGGGCTCAGATTGTTTGGAGACTTGACTCTCCTCAGGGACCATGCATAATAAAACTTTGTTCCTCCTTCTTTCTGAGTGCACGCATGGGTTTTTCATCACCTAAGTTTCATCTGCCACAACAGGCCTACACTGACCATCTGGTTTGGGGAGCTGGCATCCATGTACAGGATATTGTTGATATTTGACTTGCATTTGCAGACTTTTCCTTGATTTTTTTCTGGATTTCAAATTATTTACATATATATAATATTTAATTATTCACATGTACAAAAATAAATAAATCTATCTCTTTGTAATTCTTAAAAACACTATTTCTACATAAAACTGTAAAAGTAATGAGTAGAATAATAAAAAATAATATTCACTTGTTCAACTAATAGTTATTATACAATTCAATATGCCTGGCATTCTACATTCTGTTAAGCACTACTGGAGAAGGCATAGCAAGAAACTGACTAAAAGAATCAGGTAAAAGTCTTGTACTATTAGGTAGAATATGACCAATATTTATAAGACAATGTTAAAGAAAGTGTGTGATGGTCCATTCCATGAAATTGGCTAGGTAGCAGAGATACCAGGCAAAGGTCCAGAAGTTGGAAATGCAAAGCATATTCAAAGAATATGAATATTCTGGTAATTCCACTTAAAGTTTTCAATTTTCAATAATTAATGAATCACAACTCATTCATTTTTTATTTTTAAAGAAACTTTAGATTACATAAATGTTAGTAGGAATGCTTCAGTATGTGTCCATCAATTGTAACAAATGTACTGCACCAATGAAAGGTGTTGTTTATGTGGAAAAATGTGGGAGGGGGAGGGGATGGGGCATATGGGTATCCCCTATATTTTTTATGTAACAAATCATTCTTTACATGATTCAACGTGCACAGCAAAAGTAGAATTACAAAAGCTTCTCCATTTTAAATTATGAGTAAGGAATGGAAAATCTAACATCTAATCTACCAAATTCTCTCACACATCATAAGTGTTTTATAAGTGCATTAATTCTGTTTTTTCTATATTTAATTCTAATCTCCTTGGTGTCAAACATACTCATTTAGGAAACAATTATGCCATCTCAAGAAAGTCAAATATTCCATCTCAGAAGACTAAATTCCTCTATCATTCAAGAGATTTTTGGCTAGCATATAATATTTTCTTCTTGCCTTTGACACAGATCCCTTGTAGTTGTTATAACAGGACCTTCATAAATTATGAAGAAGTCAGTTTACCACATTTGACATTGATTTAGTTTGCATTTAATCATTTTTATTTCCACTTTGAATCTGTAGCCCTCCTCTCATGCTGTAGTTAATTCCATTCATCCATTGATTGCCTTGTCAGATTTTGAATTTCTTTGGTTCTCTTATTATATGGTTTTGTTCTCTTTTTACATGGTAATATCTTCCATTTTCTATCTAAAGACTCTCTAATGTTATTCTATCAGGACTTTCACAACTGCATGCAATTTTGTATCTCTCTTCAAATTTTAGTGCAATATTTGGATTAACATAATCTTTTGTTATTTTATTTCTTTCCATATATTATAACTTGATCTGTTTTCATATAAAATACCTAAGACATACTAAAGCGTTAACACCTGGAATTGAGCAAAACCATCACCTACTCATTTCCCAATCATACAAATAATGGGTACATTGTTGGAATGATTGAAGAGAGTTATATATCAAAATTATGTAAAAAAAAAAAAAAAAAAAAAAAAGAAGAAGAAGAAGAAGAGGCCAATATATCTTTGTGGAATAAATTTGTAATCTCCACATGTTTTAGTGGAATGGAAGCTACTGATGAATTATAAGATGTGATCTGCAGCTATGGTGCCCACTGAATTCTGAGATAGAATGAAAGCATCTTATTTTTATATAAAGAGGGCATAAGGAGTGCATCATAAAATTAATTTAATATGTAAATATTGTGTATATAATCTCTCAGAACTTTAATGTGAGTAATTATTAAATTTTCCAGAATATGATGTCACATATTAATGTCTATAAAATTCATAATGACCCAGTAACATAAGTAGAGCATATATGATCATTTCTTTTTCTCAAGAAGGAAGAAGAGCCTGCTGTTTCACATTAGAATATTTGATTACTTGTCTGAGGACCAAATATGTGATTGGAGCACATTTCTTGGACTCCTGCAATTCCATTTATTTTTGATATTGTGCCTTTGCCCCCACGATGTTTTTTAAATTGCTTTATTTATAAAGAGAAATACATTGTTGTAAATCAACGTGGAGGTAGATGGTGCCGGGAATGATCCAAAGAAAGACTGGGATCAGGGGACCTCATTCCATGTGGAATGCAGGCAAATTTATTTAGGCTGAAGCTGCTTTTATACTACAAAGCTGATAACAAAAGTAGGGCATCTTTTGTTAGTTCCTCTGCATGGCACGTAAGAGCACTGCAGGTTCCTGTATCTCTAGATTAGGGATTTACACACAATAACTTCTTAGTGGTGGGTTCATTCCACTCTGCTTCCTCCCATTGACGTCTGCAGTGTGCAGAGTCCTTGGAGACATTTGCTAATGTTTCTTTTCCAGCAAGCATGCTTTTTAGATGCTTAACACTTTATGCTCTGACTCTCAGCATCTTCTCCAACAGTACATCTTTTTTTTTTTTTTTTTAAATTAGAAAGTGAGTATTTTTTATTAATACTAGATTGATTGGGTAAATAAATGCATAGAAATTGTTTGGGTCCTAAAAATTATCCATAAGCACACAGAGATGTCTAATAGCTTTCCATGTAATTTTCTACTGTATACAAAACACATTTCTTTTTTTTTTTTTTGCATTTGTTTACGAAAATCTTATTTATATATATATAAATATATTTTAAGAGGTGCTTAGATTACCCAAAATATTATACATCTTAACGAAGTGAAAAGCAGAGGCATCTATAGCTCAATGATTTCAAAGAACTTGTAGCTCTATGGTTAAGTCTACCCTCAAGAGACCAGAAAGGATGCTAATAATCCAACCTGTGGACATCTGAGATTCACATGCATACAATGAGTGACAGTTTGAGTGCCCAGATGAAAAGGAATCAAATGTAAAAAATCTCTACTCTTAACTAGAAGTCTTTTAAAAGTCAGGAAGACCAGGTCTTTTTCACTAAAAGGATCACTTATTCTGGATTTTGCTGGCTGTGAGTACATTTCAGAAATGGAGATGTAGGTTTATTTGTAAATTTCTAATATTTCCTGGTATCTTCTCACACTAAAATAATCTGGTACCAGTTGTATGTTTTTAGTATTGGTTACAAACTGCCAGAAAAAACAATTTCCTAATCTGTAGTAAATTTTTACCTCAAAGTTGCTCTTCTCATTTTGTGTATAAGGGTAATATTTATATAATGCCTACATCCAATATTTTCCTTTTTAGTAGGTAGTTTGGATAGTGACTTAAAGTAACTTGCACATTTCAGGGAAATTCTTTAAAATTTAATACATGATCATTGTTATGTATTTTAACTATATTATAAGGAAAATCTTTCTTCTCATTCTTACAAGATAATAGTCTGGCAATCATTTAGGTCTAATTTGTTTTGTGATTTGAATAATAATATTTTAAGAAACATTTTTTACTTTCCTTGGGTTTATCACTCTGTCCTGTCTGTAACAAAACCAGAGTATGTTTGTGGACTCATGATTTCCAGGGTTCAGGATATTATTTGAAAGAAATTCCTACTATTTCCTAATACACTGCTCCTTTGAACAAAAAAAATATCCTTCACATCAATGTATATTGTTTTTAATTACACTATCTAAGTTCTAGTTTTGGCTCTTTCAGTATGCCAGAGTTTTAGTCATTATTGACAGTGTTTTTTTTTCCCTTAATTTTATTTTTATTTGTGGTTGTTAATTTTTATGAGTTTTTGTGCTTTTTCTTTTTTTTCCTATAAAGAGGTTTAATCATAAAAATTTTAATGTATAATATTTTAAAGTGGAAGTGCATGTATATGCTTATGAATTCTTATAACTATGAATTTATATATGGAACATAGTTCAAATAGCATTTAATAAGCTATACATATATATTTATATATAATATTTTGTTATAGCATGAAGCAATGCATGACATAATATTTACATATACTGTTTTATAGCAGACTGATTTATAAATATTATATTAGCATAATATTATTTTGTGGGCAAAGCTACATAAGATCTTATACTGAGTTATTTCAGTTTTTGTCCCTTATGGAGGGACCATAATTTTGATAACCATTAACTCTTCTGATGGACATTTAGCTGAGTTTCTTACTTCAATATAATGAAAATGCTTTTAATGTTATTTCCCTCACTAATATTCTTATTTCCAAACTGTTTCTCTATCACTGATGAGTGTATTTTTGTCATGCTTTTGGAATTATAAGTCAAAAATTAACTGTGAAGGACTTTCATTTTTTTAAATATCTTTACAGTGATATATCTTGATGAGTTCAGCAAAGAAAATCACTAGAAATGTTACTGCTGTCTGTACTTCCATGAGGTTCTTAAATCAGTTGGAAAAATACTATCCTTTGGTTATAGTGCCAAAATCCACAGGAATTCATGGACTCTAAGAATTTTGGTATCAACAATGTAAACATGTTCTCTACTTTCAGGAAAACAAACCACAGCTGGAGGGAATGAGGGATAAAACTTTCTACAAAGTCCCTGTTACTACTAATGATTAATATGTATTGAACATTATCATTTGTACTTATTCACAACCAATGATATTAAATATAATTATTATTGATATCAAAACTTGAACTTGTTAGTACTTTATATAGTTTGTTACCATGAACTCTTCTTAATACATATCGTTCCTATCTGTCATTTATATTTTAAAAATCTACTTCTTACATTTTTTACTTTAGTTTATTTCTAAGGACTCCAACTAAAGCATGTTATGCACTGGGGAAGCAGATATGTCACATTGGATCAACATTCAAAACTTACTCCCTTTTCCCTGTGCACTTGATTTCCTCCCTTCTTACTTTCCTTTTCAACATGAGTACTGTGTCTCTGTGCTGATATTGAAAAATATCCATCAGTATCATATATCCATAGTTTGAAACCTTAAGCCAGTTGAAATGTCAGGAAATGTATTTTTTTCCTTCTACTTCTCTAAAATTAATTAGAAAGATTATACTAAATCTTTTGGCTTGTTTGTAGATAGGAGAAATACATAGCAAAAGTGATCTATCTTGGATCAGACCCTCTTTGTCCTATTATGTTCCAGTGAGGTTTCTATGACACTAAGCAGTCTCTAAAGAAAACAGCAGCCATTAAGAAACATACACAAATCACAAATGTCCCCCACCTTTTAATTTTTTTTTAAAAAAATGAGCTTATTTCGAGGTTATGAAAACTTTTGATTACTTATTTTTCAATCTGGTTTAATTAGCAGAAGGAAAACAAACAAACAAAGAACAAAAAAAACCTAGGCTACTTACAAACAAATTATTGTCTCTTTGCCTTGGATACAATTGGTGACATTGTGCTTCCCAAGCCACTGAGCTAAAATATAGATAGGACCAAATTTATAACCTCAATTTGTGAGTCATGAGCCAATACTTAAAGAATGCAGATTTTGGTGTTGATTTAGCAATATCTTAAAGGCTGCACCCCAGGTTTACCCAAATTCTAACTACAATAGACATCAGGTTCCACGATGGCAAGGCTCATACATTCTCTCAAGATTTCTATACTGCTTAACAATGCCTTGCCAGAAACCATGCTCATTGAATGGGTAAACAGATAGGTAATCACTTCTTTAATGAGATAGATATAAAAAAAGCATGAAGAACGTAGATAACATGAAAAATATATACACACATAAAATAAAACCCAAGAGGGGATTAGAGGAAAATGATTCTCTTTATATAAAAATAGCTTTTGCATAAAACACTACAAGTAATATAAGACAGTAAGGAGAGTTTGTGGCAATTTATATCCATAAATATTTTCTAATAATAACCACAGAAATAAGAAAAGTGTAAATAGAAGATATTCTCTTTCTTTGGATTTAGTGAGGTGGACTGCTGCATCCTTGACATCCTCTAAAAGGAAAGAGAGACTCAGCAATTGACATTACCAAATAATTGGGGAAACCAAAACATTTTCATAAATTTTACTTTCATTAAATATCTTATTAGATAATTTCAACATGTATATATATGCAGTTATTAAATGAATGAAAATTCACATAAATGAAATAATTGATAATATTTTATCATAAATATTGATTATATTAGTATTATATCTTGTCAATAAGCAAATGAAAACTAGTGGCAGACTAATTTTTTGATAGCAAGTTATATCTGGTATATATGATTTTGGTTCCTTGTGTTTTTCTGCACTAGGTTTTTGGGTTTATTATTTGAATGTTGATCAAAGAATCAAAAATGCAAAGCAAAGATATAAAAAGAAGGAAAAGGGAAGGACTTTCAAGATAAACTCTATTTCTTCAACTGGAGTTAATAAATAGCATATGAAAAGATTGCTCTATCTCTTTCTCCCCTCTCAACTCTTCTGGATGGCTTAATCATTGATCTTCCAAGTAGGGAATCTGGACAAAAGGTGAGACCAAAAAGGATCAGAGATATGGAAGGGAAGGGAGGTTGCATATTCTGGGAGATTAATGAGATTAATAGGATATGAAAAAATAGATAGAAGTTAGCCACAGGATAATGAAAGATTTGATTTTGTTAGATGCTACTTAGTTTGTAACCATGAAAGCAAAGTGTTTCTATGTCACAGAATGAGTCAAAGGATTGGAAGTAGGCATATCTAGGTTTCAGTGTCAGTTCTACCTATTAATAGTTTTGTAATCTTATAAAGTTTCCTTTTTCCCATTTTTAAAATGTGTAAACCAAGAAAAGGAATAAAATTTTCTATAGTTCCAAAAATGTGAATCCATATCCATAGCACACATATGGCCCACTACTGAAATTTATTTATTCTCTTCATCTAACTGCAGGGTAAACCTTAATGCTTTGTGATGATGTGGATACTCGATCATGGAAGAAATCCTAAACTTTTCCATCTGAGTTACCATCTTATTCTTCACCTAACAAGCTATATAAACCTGAATGCATGGCAGATAGGAATCATACAGGTGTGAAGGAATTTCTTCTGATAGGGTTAACTGAAAGTCCTAATTTTCAGATCCCTCTCTTTTTGCTTTTTATTTTTATTTATTTCATCACACTGGTTGGTAACTGGGGGATGACCATCTTAATCTGGTTAAATACCCAACCTCTTTCTTTGTGGAATCTGCTATTTCACTGTCTTTGCTCCTAAGATGCTGGTAAATTTTCTGTCAGGGCATAAATCTAACACATTTTCTGGATGTGTTCTACAGAGTTTCTTTTTTGCAGTGTATGTAACCACAGAGGGTATCCTCCTGTCTAGGATGGCTTATGACCGCTATGTAGCAATTCCTAATCCCCTGATGTATACAGCTATTATGATCCAAAAGATTTGTATTCAGATGGTCCCTGCATCTTGGGTGGGCTTATTAATTCCCTGACACACATAACTGGTTTGCTCAAACTACACTTCTGTGGTCCTAACTTTGTGAATCATTATTTCTGTGATATTCTCCCTCTTCTGAAGCTCTCTTGCTCTGATACTGACAACAGTGAAATGTTACTTTCAATCTTCTCTGGAGTTATTGCAATGTTCACCTTCATTATTATCATGGTCTCATATCTGCATCATCAATGATCTTCAAAAAATCCACTCAGCTGAAGGGAGGCTCAAAGCCTTCTCCACCTGTGCCTCCCACCTGACTGCTGTGACATTATTCTATGGGCCTCTGACCTTTAGTTTCAGCAGGCCAACCTCCCAATATTCTCTGAAACAGAAGGTCTCTGCTGTGTTTTATACTTTGGTGATTCCCATGTTAAACCCGCTGATTTATAGTCTAAGGAATAAAGGTGTGAAAGATGCAGCAAAAGGACAATATGGTGGAAGATAACTGTAACTTGACTCAGTCATGTCTATCACCTTGCTAATTTAAATTTAACTTGCAGAGAGATGAGAGACTTTCTTTAAAATTTTATCTGTATCACATTTAGCACAAATAAAAATATCAAAACATTCTCATGAAATTTGGGAAAGGAGTGATGAGTTTGATATAAAAATTGAAAACTAATGTAGTTGTAATTCACTTTCATAGTTTTGGTCACTTAGTAGTTGTTCTTTTTTCCTCAAAAGCTAATACATTATATCTTCTGACAAATTCTTAGGCTATATTCTGAAAGAGATCACTATGGATTTAAAAGAATTTGCATTGGCTCAAATCAAAAGAATACTATAGCAATAATAGGGACACAGCAAATGCATTGGTGTCTCAAAGAAAAGTTGAAATTTTTCTTTGCCTAATTTTCTTAGAATACAGTAATTATTTTTGTTCTAAAAACACTGCCTTTCAAGTCCAAATGTATATCTTCCATTTTGTATTTAAACTTACATATCAAAATGGTATCCTAGAAAAATTGTTTATAGAAACACAAAACTCTCATTTAAAGTTTGCTCATTCTGCACACTTCTATTTAGCGTTTTTATTGTGCCAGTTACTGTGTGATTCAAACCTGAAGAAGTCTAGTTTGGAGCAAAAGCTGTTATAGAAACAGGGAACAGAGGAATATGAGAAATAGGAAATCTTATTTAAATACAAAAATATATATGAATTTGACACTGGCATATTATTTTTAAGCAAAAGGAGTAGAAAATAAAACTGGCAAGTTAGTTATGGCCATATGTGTGAATATCCTTTAATGCCAGGAAAGCATGTTTAAAGACTCCCTCACTGGCTAATAAGTCAAGCCCAAAATGAAAAGTAAATGGTATGCTTTAGGAAAAACAGTGTTTCATGATGTCACTGTTGTCAACAGATGAAAGGTAAAGCAAGCTGACAAGTTGGGGAAACTTATTCTGAACATGTATAAAAATAATTACTCTGAGGCAGTTAAGAAGTGTTATAGGCAAGTAATAGAGAGAAGGGGCATATTCAAGAGATGGTTCATGAAAATCACGAAGAGGATTGGAAACCTGTTATATATTCATATATATAGGAGGGGAATAGGTTTATAGTATAACTGGAAGGTTTGAACTTGTCTGTCACTAGTAAAAAAACTGGTTAAGAGGGAAAATGAGATAGAATAGTCTAAGTGCCATTAGAATCTTTTAAATAAAACCTTTCTGGAAAGTACATATATCAAAGAACAAACATGAGAGTTGGGAAATTTCCTGGAGTGTTCAAGAAACAGCAAAAAAGCTGGAAGAAAGAAAAGAAGGAAAAATGTAACAGGAGATGTTGCTAGAGATAAAAGGGGGCCTGATTGTTAGAACCACCCCCTTATGAGGTTTGCAATGATTAACAAATCATAAGACCATGAATCAATAGCCCTGTGACATAAATTGAAGAAAAGCAGCCTCTAGCCATAACTCACCTGACCAATTGAGCAAGTCATCACAGCCTATCCCCTCCCAAGAATAAACAAAGTGGAGCAGATAAGGGTCATCACCCTCTCCCTCCAGGCCTAAGCACCACCAATACCTCTGACATTCCAAGACCTCCTAATCCACTCCTCCCTGGTCATTTGGACTCAGGCTGTTCTTGGTTTCCCTGCCTATTGATGTACTGTATAAAGTCATATCCACCACCTTCCACAGGTAGGCTGAAGTTCCTCTTCAGACCCATGCCATGCTGGTGGTGGGGAGTGGGGGCTGAAGTCTATTCGTCAGACCCCCTCCATTGGGAGAGCTTCCCAATAAACTTTCTGACTGCAATTGTCAGTCTCGCATCCCAGTGAGAGCCATTTTTCTCTAACACTGATCACCTGGGAAATAGTAAAAACCTGTAGAGATTTTGGCTCTGAGTGAGAAGAAAGACAAAGTGGGTCTGATATATGAGTGCCATGATCCAACTTACACATTAAAAGGTCATCCTGGCTGTTGTGTTGATAATATATGCACCTTATAATGACAAGCCAGGAAGGAGGCTAGGAAATGATTCAATTAAAAGTTGATGGACAGTATGTTAGATGAGAGTTGTCACATCAAAAGTAGTGAAAGATGCAAATACAGGATACATTTTGATTGTAGACTCAATAGGATTGTGAGGAAAAGAGTAAACATAATTCACTCTAAAGTTTCTTTAAAGACAAAAATAATAATAATATCCAACAAACTCAAAAATATGTATTCTTTTCAAGTGCATTTACAATATTTAGAAAATGACCGTGTGATGAAACAAAAAACAAGCCTGAATTCATATAAAAGGATGGTGCATATAACTTTTAAACTGTAGACAGGCCACTTAAACTTTCCAAACTGATTTTTTTATTTGTAAGGAGAAGATAATTTTTCCTTCCTCAAAGTTTCATAGATAGGTGGGTACATGATATAGTTTGATTAGATAGATAGATAAATACATATATAGAGTTAGATAGGTAGGCATAAATACAGATTTATTGAGAAGCAAAGGAGAGTTTAGATTGTAATATTTTATATATACAAATATTAATTGGATTGTAGAGTAACTTAAACACACAGATTGTTTTCCACACAGGAAATTTATGAGCCTTGGGAAGTGTGGGGGAGTGGGGAGAGTTGTAAGAAGCTATTCCAGAACCACAAAGGCGTGGTGAAATCTCCTGCAGTCCTGTTGTATTACAGTCCTGTTGTACTTAGAAGATGTTCCTGTTAGAGGAAAGGACCAGGAATAAATGTCATGCAAGTCTCCTCTTCAATACATTGCCAGACTTTGAAGCTTCTGTAAGTCAGGACAGTGAGAGGCAGATTTTTCCTTAAAAGCTCAAGGACTACTCGATAAGCTGAGGCTGAGGTAAAATGGCAGAGTAAAATCTCTTCATTCTAGGTTCTTGTCTGATAAATGTCATCAAATGGAGAGCCTTGCATCAAACAGAAGACCAGAACCCCCCTCAGAATATTTTCTAGATGTTGAAAATGTATAGGATAAGAATTTTAATTCATACCTCCAGTGTTGAAACTGGATCTCCTGCAATGTTTAAGGGCTAGAGAGAGAGAGAGACAGAGAGAGAGAGAGAGAGAGAGAGAGAGAGAGAGAGAGAGAGA
>JAKSZT010013215.1:749971-761254 GCA_026826555.1 Tolypeutes matacus | reverse complement strand
AGAGAGAGAGAGAGAGAGAGAGAGAGAGAGAGAGAGAGAGAGAATGAGAATATCAGGTTCTCAACCAAAATGCTGAGAAATTTGCATGCCAGAAACAGGACTGTCAGAAGAAAAATGAAATCTAGTTAACTCCCAATCAGCCAGTTTCAGCTTAATTAATAATTGAATTATCATGACTAGTCCCTCACCACTTCACCATAATGCAAATTAATTTCATCTTTATTTTCTAAGATGGTTTTATACACTTGCAGAAAGCTAGAGACTATAATCAAAGTTAAAATACAAGCAGGACCACAGAATACTTACAAATTGGAGTTAGAAAAGACTTCAAAAACTACTATTATTAATATGTTAAATTAAAAAGGTAAAAAAATTTTGAGAATTAAATGAATAAAATTGTAATTAAATGGCATACTATAGCAAAAAAAACAAAAACAAAACAAAAAACTGAAACATCTGAAAACAAGAACTCATTGGAAAGGCTTAAGAAAAGATCAAAGTAGAAGACAGGATTGATAAATTGAAATACACATCAGCATAAATAATCTAACTGAAGCACAGACAGAAAAAAATATACAGAAAGATGTAAGAGCATAAGAGAGTTGCAGGACCCAATGAAATCGTATAAATTATATGTAGTCCCAGAAGAGGAGATAAAGAACAGAATAAATATTTTAAGACAAAGTGGCTAAAAATATTCCAAAACTAATATAAGGCTTCAGAAAACATATTCAAGAAAGTCAGAAGATCCCAATGAAAGGAGAAAAAAAAAAAAATGCATGCCTAGGCAGATAATGGTCAAAAAAGCATCATTAAGATTATGTCAAAAATTTCAAAAAAATTATTAAGAAGTATGAAAATAGAATGTCATCTTAAAAGTCTGAAAGGAATAAAAGTGCTTACTCAAAATTCTATCCTGCAGGAAAAAAAACTTCAAAATTATACAAGTTTAAAAAAAGACATTATGAACAAAGAGAAACTGATGGATTCTATTGCCAGTAGATCATGTAATGAAAAAATACCAAATGAAAAAAGTTGAAGGAAATTTTCTCAGACAGAAAAAGAGATTGAATGTAGAAAATTCCCCACAAAAACACAAGGGTAAATATGTGCAAGATAGTAAAGGATATAGACTGATTAAAGCAACACCAAAAATTATTTCCTAAGGGTACTGTAACATATGGAGAAGTAAAATATAGGACAGAAAGTGCAAAAAGGATAAAAGTAAGTTTGTGAATTAAACTTCTGTAATTTTCTATCTGTGTTAAACATGGTAAAAGTATTGATTTTAAACAGCTTCTAATAAGTTAAAAATGTATATTGCATTTCTAGAGGAAACAATAAAAGAACCAATTAAAATGTGTACATAAAAATGTAATAAAGGAAGAAATATTATAATACACTGTTGATTAATTCAAGATTATGCAAAAAGGAAGAAAAAATTTCAGGAGAAACATAAATTAAATATGAGGATGGAAATGTTTTCTGTAAATAAGCTATGACAATTACAAGCCCCCAATTTTTTTTTTCCAGATAGATCAACCTCAGTATTCTCAACCTCAATATTATTGACATTTTTGGCTGGATGGTTTTCATGGCACTGACCTATACATTGTAGGACATGTAACAATGGGTGCCAGAAGGACACCCTGTTTCTTTTTGGGACAGTAAAAATGTCTTCAGGCACTGTAAAAAATACTGTATCAAGCAAAATTGCCAAATTTGAGAAACACTGGACTAGATTAAGAAAATAAACAAACAACAACTACAAAAGGCAGTACTGAAACATGCTGTTTATGATACAAAAGAATAGAGATAGGTTGAAAATAAAAATATGGAAGTAGATACAGCATGAAAACATGAGCTTAAAGGAAGTTATATAACTACATTAATACCAGACAAATTAAATATTAAGTAAAAACAGAACAAGCCAATAAACATAAAATTACAGCAAAATCAACCTTATTGAACTGATTGAAATGCATAAAAATATAGCATCTATAGAAAACTCACTCTTTCAAATTAACATGGAATATTTGCAAATTTTTTATTATATATGGTGCCACAGAACAAATTTCAATAACTGAAATCATATAGAATATATTTCCTAATCACAGTGGAATTTAGCTTAAAATAGACAGCATAAAGTCAAATAATAAATCTCCAAATGATTTGAAATTAAGCAACACACTCATTAAACAAACTATGTGTTAGAAAAGATAAATCAAAATACAAAAAATTTAAAGGTATTTTAAAATAAATCAAACTAAAAAATAACTGAAAAATATACAATAAAATATCAGAAAAATAAAATCAATATAAAGTGTACAATGGCATGACAAGAATTATTTTTTCTTAGAATATAATTTTGCAGGTAGAGAATCAAACAAATCTTCAAAAATGACAAGTAATAACTCAATTTAGCAAAATTAATATGCAAATATCAAGTCAATTTTTGTATAGTGTACAGAAAGAATTTGGAAAAAAAATTTTTTAAATATGTATTTAATAGCTTTAAAACGCACATCAAATAAATACCTAAGAATAAATCTAATCTAACAAATGATGTGAAATATGTCTATACTAAAAATCTATATCATATTTCCAGTATGAATTATAGAAGCCATAGATAAATAATGAGATATATTAAATACATGGGTTAGCAAGTCTAGTGTGGTCAAATACAAATTCTTTGCAATTTGATCAATAAAATCAATGAAATTCTAAATAAGATTTCTATCATTCTGTATATACATGGATATGTGTGTCTGTGTGTTGGCTTGTATGAGTGTGTAGAAAATGTCAAAATGACTTTATAATTTATTTGTATATTCAATGACCTAGGAGAGCCAAGATAATTTGAAGCATGGGAACAAAGTTCAATGACTTATTCTACCAAATTTCAAGACTCAATATTAAGCTATAGTAATTAAGACAATATGATAGTTCCAGGACAGACAAATTAACACATGCAAAAGAATGAGAAGCCCAACGATAGATTCACACATTTAAAACTATTTGTTATGCAATGAAGTCACTGATATTCAGAAGGAAAAGTTTTTTCAATAAATGATGCCAGAGTAAATGGATATATATATATGGAAAAAACAAATGAACTTTTACTTTTAACTCACACCATACAAAAGATTGATTGAAGTTGTATCTTAAACATAAATGTGAAGGATAAAAGAATGAAGTTCCAAGAATAAACATAAGGCACTTCAAGGTCTTCATGAGTTTGGGCTGGAAAAGATTTGCTCATTAGAACATACAAATGCTAAATATAAGATCAATGGAAGAATTAGAAGAATTGGAACATATACCATAAAAAAATAAAAAGGATAGCCACACAATATGGAAGGAAATTCATATTGTATGTATATTTGGCAAAATACTCATATCCAGAGCCACTACAATTCAAAAGGCAAAAGATTAATTTGATGATTAAATCTGCACAAAGTTAGAAGAGGTTGTTTCCATTGAAGGCCTTCAAAATAGCCAATAGGGATATAAGTTTTTTTTTCAATGTCAAAACTCATATAGTGCTGATAAGATTATGAAAATATTACAACCACATAAGAAAACTGTTTGGCAATAAGCTAAACATATGCCTAAATTATAACCCAGGACTTCCATTTAGATATGAGTGCATAAATCCATCAAAATACATGAACAAAATGCTAACAGTATTTTCATTTATAAACGTGAAACAAAAAAAAATTGTTAATTGTTGGGATAATGAGTAAATAAATTTTGGTATATTCATATAATGGAAGAATACACTGCATTAAAAAGTAAAAGCAGATATACACAAGTTTGATGAGGCTCACTAATGGTATGCCCAGGAAAACAAGTCAGGGGCAAAGACCCCTAGACAGCTATATAAAAAAAGGATATCATGGCCAAGGGGGCATACTCTAGAAACATAAGAATGGTTAATATTTGAAAATAAATCAATGTAATATTCAATATTTATTGCAAAAACACATAAGCTAAGAGAAAGTAAAATTTTATAGCATAACCTAACACATTCAAGATAAAAAAGTAATAATATTCTAGTCTTCCCTCCTCCTCCCCTTGGAAATTATGGCTACCACTAAGTTTCAATTTTTGAAGAATAAGGTTCATAGTTACATGCAATAACACTGAGGGCTTGACAAATTAGTCTGTTTTATTAGGCACTGCCTATGTTCTCAAGAGATTCTTGCCCCTCTAATTGAGAGCATAGGACTCCTCAGGACGGAAGTTTAATATTTTGTTTATTGTGTAGGACTCTATTCACTGAGATGACACTCTGACAAGATGAGCATTTTCATATTCAATAGAAGCATGCCCCAGGTGTGCCGTAACCTGTACATTTCCCTATCCCCGATGCCCTGCACCAGTAACCCTCCCCTGCCATATTTGCCAAAAGAATATTCTCACCATTGTAGATTTAATCACAGATGTACAAATCCCCAGAGTTTACCTGTTTCTTTCTCCACCCTTCCCCCTAGTTCAATGGATAGTCTAACCTAACCCTCCATCCTACTCCCCCTCACATTCCAGCACCATTGACCCCAATCACATCACTTCACTACTATCACCCCATTCACTGCCCAATGACCCCCTTCTGCCTTATCATAGATTTTATGAACAAACACAAGGGGTGGAATGCAACTGTAGACTAAAGTAGGCTTATTATTCTAGCAATGGAAGAACTTGTAACACTGATATAAATACACTGGTCACCAGGGGTTCTGAAGGGAGGGAGATGGAAGAATAGTTGCAACATAGGGACATTTTGGAGACATTGGAATTGTCCAGTATGACATAGCAATGATGTATACAGGCCACTAAACATTCTGTCAAAACTTATAAAATTGTGCAGTGCAAAGTGTAAATTATAATGTAAACTATAGACCATGGTTACTAGCAATGCTTCAGTATGTGTTCATCAATTGTAACAAATGTACCACACTAATGAAAGATTTTGTTAAAGGGAAAAAGTGTTGGAGTGGGAGGAGATGGGGTATATGGGAATATCCAAATGTTTTCAATGTAACATTTATGTAATCTAAAGCTTCTTTCAAATTAAAAATTTTTAAAAAGTAATAATAGCTGAAATCCTCTTAAATATTGACAAAAAATGTAAAGCAAGCATTATGTGAGTTTTTAAAAAGTTTCTCTAAAGACTGAAAATGAAAGTAGGGTGCCTCCTATCAGCAGTTCTATTCAACATTGTATCAAAAGTCCTAAAAAATGCAATAAGTCAATAAAAAGAAATAAAACACATTATATTTGAAGTGAAGAAAAAATTGTCATTATTTGCAGATGATAAAATTTTGTAGAAATCCAAAGTTTAGGATAAAAATGAATATAGGAAGGTTACTAGACAAAATGTTTATATAAATGTCAATTGTATTTCTAAATAACAGCAAAAAAATTGAAAATAATATTTTAAATGAACAATTAAATAACATCAAAATACCAAGAATATTAAAGTTAAATTTCTGAAATAAGGTGAAACTCCAAAGACCAAAAGTATCAAAGATCAAACTGAATTATGAACATTCAGAGATGGGAAGCCTCAGTACGGCAAAGAAGTCAGTTAAGCTTAAATTTATCTATTACATTATTGCATTATATTTAATGCAATCCCATCTAAAACCCACCATTACTTTCTGAAGAATGGGTTTTGCAAAGAATCAAGAATAATGAAACAATGTCAAAGTAGAAAGAAATGGCAGTAGGTAGTAAAATGGTATTACCCTATATCAATAAATGGTGCCTGATCAACTTCATGTTTATAAATAGCATTGCTATTGATGCCTATCATATACCATACTATGTCTAAAAATAAATTCTAGGTATAAGTAGAACAATAAAAATAAAATATAAATTAGACTACTTTTAATTAATAGGAAAAAAATTCTTAAAACAAGATGAAAAAAGGGCTGACCATAAAGGAGAAAAATTATATATTGAACTATATTAACATTTAAAAATCCATTTAAAGAGTTAAAAGGCAAGCCATGGAGAAAAAATATTACTATGTTTTTTCTAACTGACAAAAAGCTCATAATAAAATGTATTAAGAAACCCTACAGATCATTAAAATCAAGACAGGCAATCTAATAGAAATGGGCAAAACAATTGAATAGACACATCAAAAATGGACATCAAAATATTTCCCCTTAAAAAAAGGCAAAGTTTGTCAATTCTATTAGTAATCTGGGAAATGCACAAGAAGATATCATTGCATTCCCACCAAAAAGTCTAAAATTTAAAAAGATGGAGAATATCAAGTGTTGGGGAAGATGTGGAGAATTTAGAACTGTCATAAAACAATGATAGAAGTGTTAATTTGAACACTCACTTTTGGGAAAAAGTAGCAACAGTATCTAATACGACAGTATATACAGAATACAGAATACAGAATCCCTACAGTATATTTTCTAAAATGCAAAATTTTTGGTATTTACAAGAACTTCAAGAAACAGAAAAATATTATCCATACTCATAAAAAATCAACCCAGCAAAATAGTTAATAGAAACTGTCACTGAGAGGTTCACACATTGGAATTAGCAGAAAAAGATTTCTAAGTAGCTATTATAAATCATATTTTCAAATAACGAAAACAAAACATGAATAAATAAAGTAGTATTTGGATTTCTCCTTTATTGGCATAGGTCACTCCTGGTTTCTGTATCCCCACAGAATCTTAGAACAACTAGCAAAAACTAGAGAGCCATCTTCCTCAGAGCTGTGAATACAAACATTAGAGGGCTGCAGTAACAGGCAAGTCCTGAATCAAAAATACACAGCTTATAATTGGTAGAATAAGCTCATAGCACTTTTGCTGACACTTCCCCCATCCTTTCCCTGATATAGTATAGAGACAAGCTGTGCTTTCATTGGGAGTCCCTGGACCTGTTCCAGAGAGGGCAGAGTAATCCTTTTGTGCATACTGAGCTGCCACCAGAAAAGCTGAACTAGGACTCTCATCTCCATTCAAGTGTAGCCTTGTAGGCTGAAGCAGCTTAGAGATACTGAAAGAAGTATAAGAAACAATCAAATAAATGACAGCAGCCTGGAGCAAATGATTACCAGTCAAGACATACAATGGAGCACCTGGGAGCAGGGATTCTATTTCAAAGGAAGTAGAGAGAGCATTTCAAACCATGCACCCAGAAATGGACACATGCTCAGAAATGACAGACAGGAACCCATGCATTTGCCTTATAATACCATCTGGATATAAACTAAAAAAAAAAAAAACACTCATTTCAGGGACTAAATTCCATAGTTAATACATTAAAATATTAAAATGTATAGGGTGCAATGAAAGATTACAAGACAAACAAACAGGAAATGATGGCACATACAATGGAACAAGATAAATCTTCAGATACAATCAGCAAAGAATACCAGATTTGGGACATAAAGGATGAAATTAAAAAAAAAAAAAATCAAATAACTAAAGGAAAAGACAGAAAACAGCTAAAGTGTATCAGGAAAACAATGAAAGAATAAACTGAGACTCTCTTAAAGAGATATATATTATAAAAGGAACCAAACATAAATACTAGAGTTGAAGATCACAGTAATTAAAATTAAAAATTTCTTAGAGGGTTCAAAGAGCAGACTGGAGTTGACCAAAGAAAGGATCAGTGAACTAGAAGATAAGTCAATTGAAATCATTCATGCTTAGGAGAAGAAGGAAAAAAGAATGAAAGAAAAATTATAGAGACTAAGATACCTGTGAGACACCAACAAGCATACCAATATACACATTATGGGAATCCCAGAAGGAGAATAAAAACAGAAAACACATACAGAATATTCAAAGAAATATTGGCAGAAAACTTCCCAAATTTAATGATAGATTTGAATATCCACATTCATAAGTCCCAACATACCCCAAATAATATAAACACAAGGAGAACCCTGCCCATTAACTTTGTAGTCAAACTGCTGAATATCATGGGCAAGGAACAAAATCTGAAAACTGTAATAGAAAAGTAACATGCCATGTACAAGAGAACCTTAATTAGATAAAGTGCCAATTTCTAATTAGATATCATGAGGCAAGACATTTGTGGGATGAAATTTTTAAAGTGCTGAAAGAAAAGAATTGCCAAACAAAAATTTTATATCCAGTGAAACTGCCTTTCAAAATGAGGCAAAGATTAAGACATTCCCAGATATACAAAAGCTGAGGGATATAGTCACCATTAGATCTGTCCTACAAGGAATGCTAAATGATGGCATCAGATTAAAAGCAAAGGACACTAGACAGCAGATTAAATGGCATAAGGAAACAAAGATCTGTGGTAAAATTTCTAAAATATATATGAATTAAAAAATAACAATAAACACATGGTTTGGGTCACACAATCCATTAAGATAGAATTGAAAATATATATTT
This sequence comes from Tolypeutes matacus, assembly GCA_026826555.1. Lineage (NCBI taxonomy): Eukaryota > Metazoa > Chordata > Mammalia > Cingulata > Chlamyphoridae > Tolypeutes > Tolypeutes matacus. The sequence goes on along the minus strand of JAKSZT010013215.1, from coordinate 752,843 downwards.
TTAAATCCATGGAATTGCACTATACAAACAGTGAACCCTAAGTAAAGAAATAATAAAATAAGTAGAATTTTAAAAGTTACAACAAAAAAGGGGTAGAGGAACAGTGTAGGTGTATGGTATGAATTTTAGTTGATATCAAATCCAATGTGAATCTTATAGATTTAGTTTATTAAATTTAAGACCCAGAGTAACCAACAAAGAAAATATATGACAGAAGGAAATGAGAAGGTACTGAAAATGGTTCACTACAAAAAATCAAATAAATATAAATATAGGTAGTAATGGAAAAAATAAGGGTACAAAAAGGTCTAAGACTGTTGAAGACCAACTAGCAAAGTCAGCAGAAAGTCCTGAATTATCAATAGTGTATTATTCAGGCAAAGGAGTGCTGATGCAAAGTATCATAACTCTGTTGGTTTTTATAAAGGGTATTTATTTGCGTTAGAAGCTTACAATCACAAGGCCCTAAGAGGCCAACTCAAGGTACCATGTACCAATGACAAGGTCATTGGCCACATATTGGAGCAAGATGGCAGGTGATATCTGTGAGCATTCAGCCTTCCTTCTTCCTCTTAAGGCCCCATGGTCCCAGCTTCTTCCAATCTCAGCTGTAGCCTGGTATAAGGCTTGTCTCTTTCACCAGGGCTTGTTTCTTTCCTAGCACACCTGCTCAGTTTTCTTCACTAGGTCAGCTGTAGTCTCTCAGGCTTATCTCTCTTCCTGGGGTCTCTACCATGTCTAATGAGCTGTCTCTCTTCCTCTGTGCTCTTCTTCTCTGTGTGTTTACTTCCCAGAGCTCCAGCATCAAAACCATAACTCTCTCCTCTACTGTGCTGATTTCTCTGTGAGTCCCTGCCCAACTACTGACTTGGCCAAATCAAAGCCCTAATGATAATTTAATCAAGTAATAGTGAAACAACCTCTTTATTAAATATAATCTAATATGCCCAGAGGAGCAGGCCAATATACAAACACAATCCAGTATCTATTTTTGGAATTCATAAATCAGAAATGAAAGTGGGGGCATTACCACTGAAACCACAGAAATAAAAAGGAATATAAGAGGATACTATGCAAACAAATTATATAACCTCAATGATATGGACAGATTTCTAGTAACAGAGAAACTACCTACACTGATTCAAGAAGGATGAAAAGTCTCAACAGACTTCGATTGAATGGTAATCAAACACCTGTCAACAAAGATAGCCCAGGAATATATAACTTCACTAGTGAATTTTACCAAGCGTTCTAAGAAGAATTAATACTAATCCTGCTCAAACTCATCCATAATATGTAAGAGGAAACATTTCTTAACTTACTCTATGAGGTCAGCATCATTCTAATACTGAAGTCAGATAAACACACCACAAGAAAAAAAAAACTAAAGGCCAATATCCTGTATGCATATAGATGCACAAATCCTTAACAAACTACTGTCAAACTAAATCAAACAGTGCATTAAAAGAATTATACACAATTATCAAATGTTATTTATTCCAGGAATATAAGAATAGTTCGACATGAGAAATCAATTAGTGTAATTCACCACATTAATAAAACAAAGAGAAAAAAAAAAAACACCTGATAATTTCTTGAAACAGAAAATGCATTTCACATAGATCAGCACCCCTTCTTTATAAAGTCATTTAGAGCAATGAGAGTAGAAGAAAATTTCCTCAACATGATAAAGAGCATCTATGAAAATCCCACTGTTAACATCATAAACAATTGTGAAAGACTGATAGCTTTCCCTCTAAGATCAAGAACAAGACAAAGATGCCCACTATCACAAAGTTATTCAACATTGGAGTGGAAGTCCTAGCTAGAACAATAATGTAAGAGAAAGAAGCAAAAGTCATTTAAATTTGAAAGGAAGAAATACATCTTTATTTGCAAATGACATAATCCTATATATAGAAAATCCTGTAAAATATGCAGGGAAGCTATGAGAGCTATAAACTAATTTGTCAAAGTGTCGGGGTACAAGGTTAAGGCACAAAGAGTAGTGGAGTTTTATATATACTATAGTAATGAACAATGTGAAGAGGAAGTAAAAGAAAAAAATCTACTTACAATAATAATTTAAAGAATCAAAAATCTATGGATAAATGTATACAAGGATGTAAAGAATGTGTTCACATAAAACTACCAAACATTGCTGAAAGATGTGAAAGAATACCTCAATAAATGGAAGAACGTTCATATATTGGAAGACTAAATACTTTTTAAGAAGTCAATTCTTAAATTGTATGATTAGAGATTCAATGCAATACCAAACAAAATTCTAACTACCTTCTTTGAAGAAATGGCAAAGGTAATCATCAAATTTATATGGAAGGGAAAGGGACCTTGAATAGCCAAAACCATCTTGAATAAGAAGAGCAAAGTTGGAGAACTCACATTTCCCAATTTTAAAGCTTATTACAAAATTACAGTAATCAAAACGATGTGATACTGGCAGAAGAAGAGATACATATACCAATGGAATTTAGTTGAGTGTTTGGAAAAATATCTTGACATCTATGACCAATTGGTTAATGACAAGGGTGCTCAGCCTACTCTATGGGGAAAGGATAATCTCTTCAAAAAATCGTGCAGTTAAAATGACATATACAAATGCATATGAAAGAATGTGGACTCCTACCACATATCATACACAAAAATTAAGTCAAAATGGATCAAAGACTCAAATATAATAATGAAAAATATCTAATTCCTAAAGAACACATAGAGGAATGTCTTCAGGATTTTGTGTCAGGCCATTGTTTCTTAGGCTTTACACCAAAAACATTAGCTATGATAGATAGATAGATAGATAGATAGATAGATAGATAGATAGATAGATAGATAGATAGATAGATAGATAGAT
>JAKSZT010013215.1:727938-749961 GCA_026826555.1 Tolypeutes matacus | reverse complement strand
GATAGATAGATAGATAGATAGATAGATAGATAGATAGATAGATAGATGATAGATAGATATGAATTTCATCAAAATTAAAATTTTTTCCATATCAAAGGACTTTTTAAAGAAAAGTATAAATTCAACCAAGAGAATGGGAGAATATATTTGGAAACCATATATTTGATAAAAGTTTAATATCTAAAATATATATAGAAATCCCACAACTCAACAACAAAAAGACAACCCAATTAAAAAAGGGACAAAATATTTGAACAGATATTCTCCAAAGAAATATACAATAGCCAGTAAATACATGAAAATATCATCAATATCATTAACTGTTAGGGGAATGCAATTCAAAACTACAGGGAGATACCATTTCACACTGCCTGGAATGGCTACTATTTTAAAAACAGAAAATAACAATTGTTAGAGAGTATGTGAAGAATTAGGAATGCTTGTTACTTTTTTTAGCCTAATGTAAAGGAATGCAACTGCTATGAAAAACTATTTGGAGGTGTTCCAACTCCAACTCCTGAAGGTGCTGCATGAGTTGGTGAGGCCGTGAGACCAAAGAGTGCACCAAGCAGACAATCAGACATAAGCTTTATTGGGACTTAGGGACAGGACAGTATCTTTGACGGTGGCTGGTCAAAGGATGAATGAAGTTGAACTCCACAAGAGGACAGGAGATAATGAGAGGTGATATAAGGGATCTCAAAGGTCTCAGAACAAGGAATATTCCATGGGGGTGATAACAAGGACATTCCATAGATGTGATAACAAAGTTCCTGCTAGGGTCCAGTGACTGCACACCTGGGGCTTGGTGATATTATCTAAGGAAGGAAGTTTTTACCGCTCAGAGGAGATTTGGTTTAAGACATTCTTCTCCACCCCCAGGGAGGGTTGGTAACTTTTAACTTAGGCCCAGGTCATGTAAACTGCTGTGTGCTGAGGATTTAGAGGGTGCCTGGGTCCTGGACTCTCACAGGAGGCTCCTCAGAAAGCTAATTATGGAATTACAGTATGACCTGTTAATCTCATTTCCAGGTATACTCTCCAAAGAATTGAAAGCAGGTACTCAAACAGAATTTGCACACCTATGTTCATAACAGTATTATTCAGAAATGCCAAAAGATAGATGTGACCCAAGTATCCATCAAGAGAAGAATGGATAAACAAAATGTGTTTTATACATACAATGAAATATTATTCAGCCATAAAAAGGAATGAAGCTCTGATACATGCTGAATCATGGAGGAATCTTGAATACATTATGTGAAGTGAATTAAGCCATTCATAAAAGGCCAAATATTATATGATCTTATATTCTAATTTGAAACAATTAGAATATGCAAAATCTTAAAATCAGAAACCTAGTCAATACCAGGGGCCGAGTGGAGTCAGGGGATGGAGAGTTAATGCTTAATTAATATGGCATTTCTATTTTTGGTGATAGAAAACTTTTGGCAATGAGTAGTGTTGATGATGGTACAACATTGTGAATACAATTAACTCCACTGAATTGTATAATTGAAGGTGGATAAAAATGGGAAATTTTAGTTTCTATATATTTTAACAGAATAAAAAGTAAAGGAAAATACCAAATTGAAACAAATTTAAAACCAAAAAAAAATCTCAAAAGAAAGCATGAAAACAATTACTCATCAAATGGAGAATCTCAACAAAGAGAAAGAAATTATACAAAAATATCAAATAAAAATTCTCTAATTGATAGTATAATAACTGAAATGAAGAATTCACTGGAAGGAATCAAGAGAAGATATGAGAAGATGAAAGAATCCATCAACTTGAACTGATATTAATAAAAATTATCCCATATGATGTCATAAAAGAGAAATAAATGAATAAAAATAAACATAGCTTCTGAGACCTGCAGGATACCATGATGCATATCAACACATCACACTCATAGCTGGAGTCCCAAAAGGAGAAAAATAGAGAATGATTTGCAAACAAACAAAAACTTGAAATAATTATGGACAAATTTTCACAAATCTGATGAAAATTTTCTATTCTTTTTTTTTTTAATTTATTTATTTTTTATTGTGGGTAAAAATCAAAATTTTCACAATACATACCAATATTTGTAAAATGATATATAAATATATATGTATATATGTGCATTTGCTTACAAAAATGTTATTTATATATATATATATTTTAAGAGGTGCTTAGGTTACCTAAAATATTACAGGGAACCCACTGGGATTCCCATGTTGCCCACCTCCCACACCTCCCACCACCTCCCACACAAACATCTCCCACAAGTGTGACCCACCACCCTCAATGGACTTACACATCCTGGGGCCTTGAACGCGCCCGATCTCGTCTGATCTATTCATTTTTTTTCTCGAGATTCCTATTCACATACAATACTTTATGAAAAAGTAAATCCCAGGCTTATCTAGCCCTTAAAGTGAAAAGTAGAACAGTAGAAAATGAAAGAATGTACCCCGGCTTTTTTTCATATATATTTTTTATTTTTTTTTAACCGGCTTTTTTTTTTTTTTTATTGTGTCTCACAACAATGTAAGGTGTTGATGGTGGGTTGATATATGGGAATTGCTGTATGACGTTATGCATGTTTGCTTTTTAAGTTCAAAACTTTTACTATGCACTTATTGTGTATGTACGTTCATGTATAAATGATACAAAAATAATAATAGGGTGGGTTGGGGGGAAAATACACCAAATATAAGATACTTTGGTTAGTAGTAATATTTTGAGAATGCTCTTAAATCATTAGTTAAAAATATTTCACAACAATGCAAGGTATTGATGTTAGGGTGAGGTATGAGAACCTTGTATGATGTTACAAATGTTTGTTTTGTAAGTTCACAACTATTACTATACACTTACTGCTTATGTATGTTTATGTATGAGTGATATACTTCAATTTTTTTTTTTAAAAGTAAATAAGAGAAAATAAAAGAAGGAAAAATAAAAAAATAAATGAAGAAATAAATTATTAAAATTTAAGGAATTAAAGACATCCAGATTTGAAAGGAGGAAGTACAATGCCATTTTTGTCAGGTGCATGATTCTGTAGATAAAAAAGGAATACTTACAAAATCAATATAGAAAAATTAAGTGAGTTTCTATATATTCAAATCAAAACTGAATTTAAGGAAGTTACTCCATTTAAAATATTGTCAAAAGCATACAATATTTAGGAATTCAATAAAATAAACCAGAATGACACAAAGCCACTGAACATCTAAAAATATTATTGAGAGAAATTAGAGAAGATATAAATAAATGGAAAGATGCCCCACATTTATATATTGGAAGTCTTCTTTCCTATACATTTACCTAGGAGAACTGAACAGTTATTTCCATACAAAAACTTTTACTCTACTGGTTATAGCAGTTTTAATCATAATAGCCAAATTTTTGAAACAACCCAAACATTAATCACCAGTTGTCTTATTTTGCCAGGATTGCTGTAACAAATACCACTCTCTAGTTGATTAAACAACAGGAATTTATTCTTTCAGAATTTTGGAGGTTAGAAGTTCAAAATCAGCGTACTGACATGGGCATAGTTTCTTCAAAGTGGTGCAGGATTCTGGTGGTGAGTTGATGACAATCTATTACACAATCTCTGCCACTGTCACATTGCCATTTGTCTCTACCCTTCTGTGACCAGATTTCCCTGGTTTATGAGGACTCCAGTTGTATTGGATTAAGGCCCACCTTGATTCAGTTTGATCACACCTTAACTAATAACATTTTCAAAGATCCTATATACAAATATTTGTATATTGGGTTAGGGTTAGGGTTAAAAATGTCTTTGTGAGAGACACGATTCCAACCATAACCCCAGGTCAATGGATAATCAATGTATGGTATAACCATACAATGGAATACTGCTCAGCAATATAAAGGAACAAACTACTGATTCATGCAACAATGCAGATTATTCTCAAAACATTACTCTGCTTCATAGAAGCCAGACCTAAAAGAGCATATATTGTATGACTTCATTTTCATGAAACTCTAGAAAGCATATCTCATATTTAGTAAAAGAAAGCTGGTCAGCAATTCCTTGAAGTTGGAGCTTATAGGTAGAGATTTTTTGGAAATGGGAAGAAGAGATTTTTGGAGTTAATGTTCTACATTTTGATTATAATAATAATTATCCTATTATAAATTATAATAATAATAATTTATCTATCAAAAATTATCAATTTTATACTTAAAAAGGATATAGTTTTTAGTATCATAATTGTTGCTCAATAAATTTAATTTGAGCACCAAAAATTATATGTATAAATCTAAAACTTTAATATATTGAGCGCTAACATTTTAATTAATATGACATCTGAATATCATTTTCCACACAGATTTCTTGCTCTAAAAAAATCTACCCTAATTTAATTTAAACAATATTATTTTTTCTATATGGTAAATGCTATTTATGCCTTATAAAATACTCTAAATATGAATAATTTCAATTTAATATCAGTTGTCATTATTAATTGAGCCATTATTTATTAATCTGGGGACCTGTTTAATGTATTTAATGATTGGTATATGAGCCCACTTTCTAGAAATATATGCTGTTAAAGAAAACATGTCATATACTTCAGGAGTTTCATAGACCTACACAACACAGTTGACGTGATTGACTCCTTGAATGTAATTATTTAATTGTATTTAATTCTTGTCAACTGAGTGCCTGCAAATATAGTCCTTTATAAAGTCTTGTTATTTTATAGACTTTGATCTAATATGTCCTAGGAAAAAAAGAGAATATAGAGCTAGGAAATTTAACCTCTTTATCTATTCTTCATATACCGATTTGGAACGGTGTTTATTTCAAAATATGAAGAATGCAACAGGTTCTTAGAATATGCTAGGACTTCAAAATATTGAATCATCTTTGTTTTATCTCAACCTTAGAGTATCAATCAATCTCTACACCTACATCTGGTCCATTACCTTTTAATCTTGAGTTTAAGAAGAAAAAGTATTTTAAATATAAATAATAAAATATATTCAGATTTAGAAGAATGTGTACATGAACAGGGTGAAACATTGCTACCCTAGTCCCTCATGGGGCAGGTTAAACTCAGGCAAAAGCTTTATCTATTAGCAGTTACATCACATGTTAGATTAGAGGAATGAAATTACGGGAGATGTGTGGTCAGTTAACTTCTAGGAAGCCTTATAAAAATAGTAGTTTCAATCTTCTTTGATGACCTTCTTGAAATCCAAGGAATTCAAGGAAGGGGCTTGGTTTATATGAGTGTTTGCTTTACTACTTCAAAGTTCTTTTATTTTTTTTCTAACAACTATGTCTGAGTAATATTTTCTTCTATAAGATTCCCTTGCTAAAATATTGAATGTCAAAATCAGTTCTATTTTGTTTTGTTTTTAGAGATCATATTTTCTGATTTTCCCACACAATTAGCCCATATTTCCTTCTATTAATTGCAACTTTTTGGAAATTAAAAACCTTTGGGATACATTAAGTCCTTGAGATTTTCTTATATCCCTCAAGAAAAACAGAGGAACTTTTAATAATATAGTCATTATAAATCATAAGTCTATCTCCAGGGACTCCATTCCCATTTGAAAAAAAAGGAAAATAATTTTTTTATCTATTAAAGTTATCTTCTTTTTTCAATATATTTTTTATTTTTAAAAAGATACTTAATTACATAAATGTTACACAAAAAAATATAGGGATTCCCATATGCCCCACTCCCCACACCTCCCACACCTTCCCACATAAACAACATCTTTCATTAATGCGACACATTCATTGCAATTGATAAATGCATGGTGGGGCATTGGCACTGAGCATGGACCTTAGTTCACATTGTAGTTTACACTCTCTCCCACACAATTCTGCAGGTTATGGGAAAATATAAAATGGCCTATATCTGTTATTGAAATGTCATTCAGGATGACTCCCAAGTCCCAGTAAAGCCCCGAGTCTCCAGTGGCCACTGCTTCCATATCAATGTTGTAATTTCTTCAACATTGACTTATTAGAATCACAATAAGTCTATAGTAGAATACCAGTAAGTCCACCATAGTCCATAGTTCACTACCCAGTCCTGAGGATTCTGGAATAGTGATATCCACCCCACCTCTAATTGAGAGGGAGCTTTGATCCCATACAACCAATGGATGGGACTCTCTTGCTTGCAGTTGTAGGCTTTCTCACTTCTGACATGATTTTTAAAAATCTTACCTTTGCTTTCACACCATGGAGGCTGTGCCTTTGAATCTCATATATCAAAGGGTATGTTTCTATTTCAATCTTATTTCCTGTTAAATCCTTTCATTTACCTAATTTGTGCATCAGTGGAAAACTCCCAGAATTTATTTATTTATTTATTTATTTATTTATTTTGGTGGGGATGGGGTTGGTTGGGGGTGGAGAAATAGAGAAATAAGCCACAGAATGAGCAGGCATGAGAATCCAAAATTAGCCAGATGTTAAATATTTTCCTTCCATTGGTAAGTGAAACTCATTTATTTGTGTAACCTATATACCTATATTCTACAAATTGGTTTAAAAATTAAAGAAGAAAAAGTCAATGAAGGAGGAGAAAGGAGAGAGAGGAACAAGAAGGGGAGGGGAGGAAGAGGGGATGGGACAAGAAAGACATTGAGCTTTTAATCTGACAAACTTGAAATTACAAAGGTGGGAAGGATTTGTAATTTGTCCTTTCAATTCCCCCCTTACCTAAACTTCAATCTCTTTTTCTATATTACCATCAAAATTGTTATGTAACTTTTACTGGAGTAAGGTAATATCAATATCTTAATACAATTTGGATTATTATTTCATAAAGGGTGCATTGCGATCAAAACTAAGACTACATATTTCCTTGGAAATTAATTATCTGACACTGTACATACTGTAGAACTAAAATATTTTGTATTATTGCATTACCCTAGGATGTTCTTTTCCTAGGACATATTTGTCTACTGTACTCAGGAAATCATGTCTCACAAATGAAAGCATGATGAAGCCACCAAGAAATATTATTGCTTATAACACATTAGTAAAGTGCCTAAACTGGTTAAAATATTTTTAATATTTTTAAACTATCAGGCAAGATGTAGAAATAACTGAACAGATGAGTGGTAGTGTGGAAAATACATTTCCTCTTCTAAAATAGTGTTGCAACCTTTAAAAAGGAAGTATTGCAAGGAAGTATCTGTATCTTTTATAGGTTTTATTTACTTTTTTATCAAAGAAAGTATGAAAGCCTCTGTATTCTGAGTCTCAGTAAGATATTTTGATTAGATATCAAGGGCAAAATATGTTTCTGTTCATCATGTTTCATATTCCAACTCAGAGTGCCCACTTCCCACATTCCCAAGGAGCTCTCTTCTCAGAATTCAATTCAATGGCTGTAGCTCTTTTCTGAGGAAAACACTGGAGGTTTTGAATGCTAGGAACTTGTCTTTAATCACTTTCAATTAAAAAATTAATTAATTAATTTAAAAAAGAGTATGGCAAAGATGAGGACATACTTGGAATGTCTCAGGTTTAAATACATTGGTAAAGTTTATTCTTATATCTTATATATTGATATTAGCTAATAATAAATCTAATATGAGGTTGTTAAAAGAGGGCTTCAATGGGGACCACAGGTTAAATTTCCAATTTCAGTTTTTAAGTATTAATAAACCAGACTTTTTCTTTTCTTATATTTCTTTAGAAAGGAATTTGCTTTAGCTTTTTGTTCACATTAAGACTAGCATTTTAAATACATCTTGAAGTTGTTAAGATCTTAATACTTTATGCATTTTTGTATTGTTTATGAGATAGGCAATTGAAAATACTTGAAGATACTAGAATCATTTTAGTTAAATATTTTAAATATTATAGATAAGAAAATGGGAAAGGGGAATTTACTAACTCAAGTCATAATACTAATGAGAGATTCCAAATAGTCTTTATATAGCAATACTGGCGTTCTTTCTTAATTCAATCTTCTTATCCTTAGCAGATATCAAGGAAAGCAAATAACTGATGGAAATTACAGTGGTCTTGAGTTTATCCTGTTGGGACTGACAGATCACATATTGTGCTGAGCTAAAGTTGGTTCTTTTCATTTTGTTTGTGCTAACCTATGCCATTTCACTTGTGAGGAATCTGGGAATACTCTTTCCAATCCAGATAACTCCCAAACACCACATGTGTCATTTCTTTAGCTGTCTGTCATTTATAGATGCCTGCTATTCATCGGTCTATGCACACAAAATGCTGCTGAATTTCTTTGTTAAAAAGGAGATGATCTCATTCTTTTCATGTATTGTGCAATATTTTTTGTATATGTGTTACTCTTACTACTGAGGACTTCTGGTAGGCACCATTGGCTTATGATAACTATGTGGCCATTTTAAACCCTTTGCTTTATACAGTAGCCATAAATAAAATAGTGTGTTGTGCAGGTCATTGGATCAGGTGCAGGAAGCTTAATCAACCCATTGACAAACAGTCTGTTGAAACTCTCTTTCTGTTGGCCAAATGTCATCTATTCTTCTGATACATCCATGAATGAATTGTTGATTTTAATCTTCTCTGGTGTTATTTCCATGATAACTTTCTTGACTGTGATCATCTCCCAATGTTTTATTGCTGTTTCTATCTTCGGCAGCAGGTAGACACAAAACTTTTTCTACCAGTGCCTCATATCTGACAGTTGTGACTTTATTCTATGGCTCTATAAGCATTAATTACATTCAACCATGCTCCCAATATTACTTAAAACAAGAAAAGGTTTTGTGCCATAGTATTTCCCATGTTAAACCCACTGATTTTCAGTTTAAGGATAAAAGATGTAAAGGATGCTGTGAAAAGTACCATAGAAATGAAACAGTTCCCACTGAACTTCATATCATATATATTCCAAAATAGTATTTGGGTCAATCCTCTGCCTAATGATATTTATATAGATTTACTAAAGCTATGAACCTTAAAGAAACTTTGTGTTCATTTAATTGAATCCCTCTGCTTGACAGAGGAAGAAAGAGGCCTAGAAAGAGGACTTATGGCTCTTTATTGTAGAAACTAACTTACCGGACCTAAGACCTAGGTTAGTTATCTTTAGACAATCCAAAATATTTTAATTTTTCTGTCTGGGGAGAAATAAAAATGTACACACATATGTATAGGCACATTCAAAATAGATAAACATAAAATTTTAAAATTTAAAAGTATATCTTAACTCTGTCTCCCATTCTGCATAGATGTAAATAAAATACTTTCCAGGCAAAACTATATTGGTACTTGAATTATTAAGAAAATTGACAGATACATGGTCTTGAGAGTATGTTGATTTATAGTCTGAGGGTCTTCAAAATAATATAGATATTCAAAATTACTCAGAAACAAAATTCTAGATTTGGTTACCCTAAACAATTCCTCCACTCCCGGCCTCAGTTTCCACTATATAAATGAAATTGAACAGGGGAGAATTCCATACTTTCATTTTCATTTCACATACAAGGGTTGCTAAGACTTAGAGGAAGATTGCTCTGTAGAACTTTACTTCATATTTAGAAAGTTATGACCCTTATCTAGGATTATTTCAATAAAAATTAGTACGTCAATAATAACCAGAGTAGTTTATTCCTCTCTTTTAAGGATCTTCTAGTATCCTCTAAACAGATTAAATAAAAACTGTATACTAGGTAGGGAAACCTGTACAGTGGATGGGAAAAAGCCAGTCAGTTCCCTTTAATACAAAATATAATAAACATAGCATAATAAAATTATGCTCAGAAGGTAAAAGGATCACTTTTCTCTGGAGGTCTGCTCTGGGGCTTAGGACAAGAGGAGAAGGTGAAACACCATCCAGAAGAAAGGTGGTATAAGGAAAGAAGTCTAAGCTCACTGAAAAATCCCATGAGTACAGCTGCAGGTGCCCATACTGTCACTTATGGAACAACCAGCAGTGCGCAGACTGCAGCAGCTGTGGACTGCAGTGACTGTGGACTGAGGGTTACAGGGGTCTTCTTCCCCAAGACAGGAGAGGGAAGGACACAGCATACAGCAAATTCAGATTTGGGCCAGCATATTTCATCTGCTGCATTGGAGGAGTCCCACAATTCCAAGCCAGATGGGAATGTGAAATTTCACTGAGAGCCTAAGGGGAGCCAAAGATAATTTGCCTTCTCAAGCACCCTCATTACTGCCCCAGGCTAGATACTGAGGAGGTTGAGAGAGGGAGAGTGTTTTGTCTGCGAGGCTTGGCCAACCCTGAGGGTATTGCTTCTGCACCACCCACCCACCCCAGGAGTTACACTGAATGCATTCCCCATTAGCACCTGGGGTCTGAGCTGAGAGGTCTGCCAAAGAGTGACATCTGCTGGCCAGACTAGAAAAGTTCATGAAAAGGAAAGAATAATAAATAAATAAAAGAGGCAAGTAGGGTGCCTTTACTGTCCCCCTCCCCAAGGCCCTTGGAAGCTGGTATGCACCCATTACTGGGTCCTTAGCCCTGGTTTGAGCAGTTAAACAGGGGAAATCCTAAATATCTGAAACAAGTTGGACCAAGAGTCAAAGAACAGAGGTAGCACACAGCTACTTAATAATAGAATCCCTATGCAAGAGAGAGAAACTGAACATCAGAGTAAATTCAGCATCAGAATCAGATGCCTAGACATCAGCAAAAATTTACAAGCCAAAGAAAAAGGAAAGTAGGGCTCAGGCAAAGGAACAAATCAAAGCCCCAGATGAGACACAGGACATGAAATAGTTAATCAATGAAGTTCATACAAATCTCCTAACACAAATCATTGTTGTTGTAGAATATCATGGCTAAAGAAATAAAAGACATTAAGAAGACACTGGGTGAGCACAAAGAAAAAATTGAAATCTTGGATACAAAAATTACAGAACTTATGGGAATGAAAGACACAATGAGATTAAAAATACAATAGAGGCACACAACAGCCAAATTGAAATCATGGAAGAAAGAATCAGTGACTAAGAGGAGAACAACTGAACTTGAAAAGAGAGAACAAAGAGAGAAAAAAATGGAAAATTTATATGTGTTGTGGGGAATGCACTAACATCTGTGTTATGGGAGTTCCAGAAGGAGCTAAGAAGGGAAAAGGAGCAGAAAGAGTATTTGAGCAAACAATGGCCCAAAATTTCCCAAATCTCATGAAAGACAAAAATATATGTGTCTAAGAATCACATTGTACTCCAATTGGAATAAATCCTAATAGACCTACCCCCAAGACACATAGTATTCAGAATGACAAATGCCAAAGGTAAAGAGAAAATTCTGAAAGCAACACGGGAAAAGTGAAGCATCACATACAAGGGATGTCCAATAAGACTTAGATTTCTCTTCAGAATCCATAGAGGCAAAAAGGCAGTGGTAATTAAGGAACTGAAAGAGAAAACCTACCAACCAAGAATTCTTTATCCGGCAAATTGTCCTTTAAATATCATGGCTAGTTTAAAATATTCACAGATAAACAGAAACTAAGAGAATTCATAAACAAGAATCCAGCTCTGCAGGAAACACTACAGCAAATTCTGCAGCCAGGAAAGAAAAGAGAAGAGAGAGAGGCTTGGATGAGAGTATAGAAGTGAAGAGTATCAGAAAGGGTAAGCAAAATGGTAAAGATAGATTAAAAAAAAAAAAATCTATGACATATGAAAGCCAAAGGATAAAAAGGCTAAAGTAAGTAATGCCTTTACACTAATAACATTCCATGTTAGTGGACTAAACTCACCAATCAAAAGGCATAGGTTGACAGAATGTATAAGACAACATGAGCCATCCATATGCTCTCTTCAGGAGACTCATCTTAGACCCAAAGATATAAATAGACTGAAAGTGAAAGAATGGAAAAAGATATTTCATGCAAATAGTAATGAAAAGAGGCCAGGAGTAGCTATGCTGGTGTCAGACAAAACAGATTTCAAATGCAAAAACATGATAAGAGATGCAGGTCATTATATGTTAATAAAAAGGAAAATCTACCAGGAAGGAGTAACAGTCATAAATATCTATGCACCTAACCAGGGTGCCTCAAAATATATAAAGCAAACTCTAGCAAATAGTTGGAGACTTCAACATGGCACCCACATCAATAGATAGAGCAATTAGACTGAAGACAAACAAGGAAACAGAGAACTTGAACAATATGATAAACGAGCTGGACCTGAGAGATATACATAGAACATTACACCCCAAATTAACAGGTTATACATACTTCTCAAGGGTTCGTGGTTCTTTCTCCAGGGTAGACCACATGCTGGACCATGTGTTAGTCAGCCAAAGAGGTGTTGATGCAAAATACCAGAAATCTCTTGGCTTTTATAAAGGATATTTATTTGGGGTTGAAGATTACAGTTACCAGGTCATAAAGGGTAACTTACTTCTCTCCCCAAAGTCTGTTGCCATGTGTTGGAGCAAGATGGCTCCAATGTCTGCAAAGGTTCAGGCTTCCTCTTCCTCTTAAGGCTCTGTGGTCCCAGCTTCTTCCAATATCAGCTGTAGGCTGGGATAAGTCTCCTCTCTCTCCTTGGGGTTATTTCTTTCCAGGCTCAGCTGCTCTGGTCTCTCCACAAGGCCAGCTGTAGACTATCAGGCTAATGGCTCATCTCTCTCTTTCTGGGGCCTCTGCCATGTCTGATGGAGCCTTCTATCCTTCCTCATGTATCTGCTTCTCTGTGTGTTTACTTCCCGAGGCACCAATATCAAAACTCTAACTTTCCCCTCTGCCATGTCATTTTCTCTGTGAGTCCCCACCTACCAAGGGGGTGGAAACTCAACCTCCTATTGATGTGGCCTGATCAAAGCCTTAATTATTATTTAATCAAGTAAAAGTAAAACCTCTGAATCCAATCCAATCTAATATGCCCAGAGGAACAGACCAGTTCACAAACTTAATCCAATATCTATTTTTGGAATTCATAAACAATATCAAACTGCTATAGAACACAGCATAGCTCTCAATAAATTTAAGAAGATTGAAATTATACAAAGCACCTTCTCTAATCATAATAGGATGAAGCTAGAAATCAATAATAGGCAGGAAATGGGAAATTTTGCAAATATATGTAATCTAAACAGCACACTCCTAAACAATCAATTGGTCAAAGAAGAGATTATAAGAGAAATTAGTAGATATCTCAAAACAAATTAAAACAAAACATAACTTATCAAAACATATGGGATACAGTGAAGGCACTTGCTGGGAGGGAAATTTATAGCCCTATATGACTACATCAAAAAAGAAGAAAGAACTAAAATCAAAATCTATTTGAACAACTAGAGAAACTAGAAAAATAACAGCAAATCAATCCCAAAGCAAACACAAAGTAAGAAATAGCAAAGTTTAGAGAAGAAATAAATTAAATTGACAATGAGAACAGCAAAAAATATATATAGAAAATCAACAAAACCAAAATCTGGTTCTTTGAAAAAATCAATAAAATTGACAAACACTTAGCAAGACTACCAAAGAAAAAAAGAGAGAAGATGCAAAAACATAAAATCAGAAATGAAAGTGGGAAGTTATGAATGACTTGACAGAAATAAAAAGGATAATAAGAGGATATTATGAGAAACTGTATGCCAACAAATTTGACAACCTAGATGAAATGGACAAATTCCTAAACACTCACAAACAGCCTACATTGACTCTTGAAGAAGTACAGGAACTTAAGAAACTAATTACAAGCAAAGAAATAAAATCAGTCATCAAAACTCTTCCAACAAAGATAAGTATGGGACTAGATGGCTTCACAGGTTAATTCCACCAAGCCTTTCATGAAGAATTAACATCAGTCCTATTTAAACTTTTCCAAAAAAAAATTGAAAAGTGGCGAAAATTACCTGACACATTTTATGAGGACAACATCACCCTAATACAAAAGCCAGTTAAAGATACTACAAGAAAGGAAAATTACAGACCATTCTCTGTAATGAACATAGATGCAAATATTCTTCACAAAATGCTTGCAAATGGAATCCAACAGCATATTAAAATAATTATATATCATGATCCAGTGTGTTTTATTCCTGGTATGCAAGGGTGGTTCACTATAAGAAAATCAATTAATGTAATAGAGCACATTAACAAATTAAAGGGAAAAAAACACGTGATCATCTAGATTGATTCAGAAAGGCATTTGATGAAATCCAGCATCTTTTTTTTGGATAAAAACACTGTGCAAGATAATAGAAGTTCCTCAACTAATAAAAGGCATATATGAAACTCCCACAGCCAATATCATACTCAATGGGGATCAGGAACAAGACATGGAATTCCATTGTTACCACCGTTATTCAGCATTAGGCTAGAAGTTTAAGCTAGAGCAATTAAGCCAGAAAAAGAAATAAAAGGCATCTGAATTGGAAAAGAAGAAGTAAAATTCTCACTATTCACAGATGATATGATCCTGTATGTAGAAAATCCTAAAATATCTACAATAAAGCTATTAAAGATTATAAATGAGTTCAGCAAAGTGGCAGGATGTAAGATCAGCATGCAAAAATCTATGTACCAGTAATGAGCAAGCTAAGGAGAAAATCAAGAAAAGTTTCCATTTACAATGGCAACAAAAAGATTCAAATATCTAGGAATTAATTCATACAGGGATGTATTGGATCTGTATTCAGAAAACTACAAAACATTGCTGAAAATACAAAGAATAATCTAAACAATTGGAAGGACATTCTGCATTCATGGATTAGAAGGCTAAACATCATGAAGACATCAAGTCTACCTGAATTAATTTTAGATTCAATACAATATCAATCAAAATTACAACAGCCTACTTTACAGAAATAGAAAAGTCAATTACCAAATTATTTGGAATTGAAAAGGTCCAGAATAAACTAAAACGTCTAAAAAAGAATAGTGAAGTTGCAGGACTCACACTTCCTGATCTTTAAGTGTATTATAAAGCCACATTGGTCAAAATAGCATAGTATTGGCATAAAGATAGACATATTGATAAATCAAATTAGAGAGCTCAGCAATAGACCCTCACCTCTATGGTCAATTTATTTTGTTAATTTTAATTCCCCCCCCCCTCAGATGGCTCCCACTTCTGTCTACTCATTGTTTCCTCATCTTGTTTAGGAGGCACCAGGAACTGAACCCGGGACCTCCATTGTGGGAGGCAAGTGCCCAACCACTTGAGCCACTTCCACTTCCCGCTGGTTGCATTGTGTCCTAGTTGTGTAATCTGTTGGTTGTGGCATACCCAGGTTGCTTTATCTGTGACATCTGCTGGTTGTGTTATCTGCTGGTTGCAGCAGATGCAGCATCTGCTGTTTGTGGCATCGGCTGTTTGTGGCATTTGCTTGTTTTGGCAGTTGTGGCATCTCACCATTGTACAGTTGCAGTGCCTGCTCATTGTGGCTTCTGCTTATTGTGGCAGTTGTGATGTCTGCTTGTTGTGACATCTGCTCGTTGTAGCATCTGCTCATCATCTTTCAGAGGGACTGGGAACCGAACCCAGGACCTTCTATGTGGGAGGTGGGCACCCAATTGCTTGAGCCACATCCACAATCCCAGGTCAACTGATTTTTGATAAAACTACCAAGTTCACTTTTCTGGGACATAACAGTCTCTTCAACAAATGGTGCTGGGAGAACTGGATATCCACAACCAAAAGAATGAAAAAGTACCCCTATCACACTCCCTATACAAGAATCAGCTCAAAATTGATCAAAGACCTAAACATAAAAGCCAGGACCATAAAACTCCTAGAAGATAAACATAGAGAAACATCTACAAGACCTTGTAGTAAGTGGGTGAATCTTAATCCTTACACCCAAAGCATGAGCGATGAAAGAAAAAAAAAAGATAAATGGGACCTCCTCAAAGTTAAACACTTTGTCACCTCAAAGAACTTTGTGAAGAAGGAAAAAAAAAACAGCTTACTCAATGGGAGAAAATATTTGGAAATCACACACCTGACAAGTTTATAGTATCTGTGATATACAAAGAGACCCTACAACTCAACAATAAAAAGACAAATGATCAGATTAAAAAATGGGCAAAATACTTGAATAGACATTTGTCCAAAGAAGAAATACAAATGGTGAAAACACACATGAGAAGATGTTCAACATCACTGGCTATTAGGGAAATGCAAATCAAAGCTACAATGAGATAACATTCTACACCTATTAGAATAGCCACTATTTTTTTAAAAACTACAAAGTGTTAGAGAGGATGTAGAGAGATAGGAATGCTAATTCACTGTTGGTGGGAATGTACAGCTGTTGTGGAAGTCTGTTAGGCATTTCCTAAGGAGGTTAGATATAGATCTGCCCTGTCATCTGCCAATACCACAACTAGGTATATACCTGAAGAACTCAGAACAGAAACACTAACTGGCATTCACCCTGATGTTCATAGCAGCATTATTCACAGTTGCCAAAAGATGGTAACAACCCAGGTGTCCATTAGCTGATGAATGGATAAACAAATTGTGATATATACACACTATGGAATATTATTCAGCTTTAAGAAGAAATGAAGTCATGAAGCATATGACAATTTAGATGAATCTGGAGGACATTATGTTGAGTGAAGCAAACCAGACCCAAAAGGATAAACATTGTATGATTTTGCTAGTATGAAATGAATAAAATGAGCAAACCCATGGAGTTAATAGCTACAGTATAAGCCACCAGAAAATAGAATGAGGTTAGAGAAGGGAAAGCTGAGGTTTAATCTGTGAAAAAAAATTTTAAAATAAAATAAAAATAAATAAAATGTTAGATAAACATATTTTTATATAATCATTCACAATTTTTCAAGTACTTTCAACATCTTATATTTTAAACTATGAAAGACAAGGGATATTATATGGTCAAGGTATTGAGGCTCAGAAATATTTATTGAAGTATTTAGAAATTCTTTTACATATACATGTTTAAAAGAAGAGGCTATACTTCCAAAAAGAGATAAAATAACACTATTTGTATGTATGTGGGGATACTTTGTGAAAAAATGACATTTTTTCTCTAATACTAGTACCTTCTTTCAATTTACATTAACATATAGTTAAAATATTATGCTATAAACAGGAACTGGGTGCTTCAATGGGGAAAAATAATCTCTCCCCTAGAATTCTGAGGCAAATAGGAGGGCAAATTTGTAGGATGGAGTATTGGAAATTTAATTATATATCATTATGTGTCATAGATAGGTAAAAGATATAGATATATTAAAACCTTAATCTGAAAGTGAATGAAACTAAGTTAAACAGATTCCAAGTGTTCCTAAATGACATAAATCCTTAGTCAGTAGGAAACAAATGAGGGCTTTGCAAATGAAATATCTGATGATACTCCATTGATTGCTGTGAAAATATCAGGAAAAATAATCTTAGAATAGGCAATTGTAGTTCCAGTCCCCTCACTCCATACATAAACTTGGTTATTATTCAACATTAACACTTGGAAAAATCAAGATTTAGCAGATATTCGTCTTCCCTCACTCCATACATAAACTTGGTTATTATTCAACATTAACACTTGGAAAAATCAAGATTTAGCAGATATTCATCTTGCTTAAATTGCATATATTTTAAAATTTCATTCGTGTAGTTTTGGAGTTTGTGAATTGGAAATTGGGCCAATGGTCAGGGAAATAAATTGCTGGCCATGTTTGGGCCAGTCATGGCCACATTTTCATTGTGATTATGTTTGTTACTTAAGATACCCAAAGACCACCTCAATTAATTTATGTTTTAATATTTCAAGTTTGGTTCTGTGCATGAGTGCATGATCCCAGTTCTGTGTATAAGTACATGATTTGCAGCTTTGAGGTCAATTTTCCATTGTCCTTTATCAAATGTGGCTTGTAGCCAAATTCTAAATCCCAGTATCATGGACATTTAAGGGTTATATAGCCATCTCACCAAACCCTAATATGATATAGAATGCATGCTAAAAATGCCCTGATGGTTGTCTACCATCCCTTCCAAAATCAGTACTTCCTAGTTTTTATCAATTAAATAATCATGTTTTTCTCAATATAAGTAATAAATGCCACTCTCCTTACAGCTCTTTTTCAATTCTTCTTAGGTATGTCTTATGAAGTTTTAGAGTTCATATCTTCTCACTTTGCATTCTTATAGTACTTAAATGTTAATTTTTTTTTCTATAATACCCTACTGAGTCCAATCTTTTCAGACTAGATATTTCTAGTCTTTTCAACTATACTTCATACATATAGCTAAATTCCATCATTATTGTCACTCCTTAGTTTATAAATACTGGGAAGCTCCTATGAAATAAATAGTAAAAAGGCACAGTTTTCTTATATCAATTGTTTTGAAATTATTGTTCTACCACTTCCTACAGTGTAAATTTGGAGTTTCTTTAATTATTCTGTGCCACTTATAATATTAGTAATATGAATCAAAATATTTAACTAAATAAAATTGTATGTTGACTAGAAATAATATTTTTAAAGTATATAGAAGGAATTTAATAAATAGAAATCATCACTTCAGAGAAAAAGAAATGCTTATGTTTATTAAAACATTTACAATATTCCCTGCTGTGTTAGTCCATTCTTACTATTGCTTCATTTAAAAGCACTGCCTATTTTCAATGAGATCTTATGTAGTTATGTTTGTTGTTTTGGTTGTATTTGGACTATCTTAGTGCTTTATATTTATTCTTATTAATTGATTTATTAATTTACTTATTTAATTAATTTATCTTAATTTTTTTATCTAGCTCACCATTTCATCCTGCAGTTATCTTTTGATATTTTCGTTCCATCCTCCAAGTATCTGCCTTCTAAATATTTACAAGTATTTCTTTCTGTATTCAGTCAGTGCCATGAACAAATATTGATCCTTATATTTATCTTAGTCTATTAATTGATTAAATTATCCCTTATATTAAAATGGAGTCATATATGAAAACACATGCAAGCATCTGATTTCTATTTAACTATTTCTTGTACCTCTTTGCGGGTTTCTAACATTGAAACATATGTTTCCCAAATATTACCTATAATAATGTATTTATAGAAGCATATGATCACCCACAAATGAAATATAGGCCTGTTTACATTAAAATAAATTATTATTAATTATTTTAGTTTTAAATTTGAACTACTATAATTTTTAATACAGAAAGTTTTTCTTGTGAAACATCATATAGATGAGACAAGAATATCTGTGGCAATTCTTCTCTAAAATTGAGAAGAGGCAATTACAAGAATTGCCACACTTTGGGCAGATAGTATTGGGACCTTACTTCCCCCAAGCTTATATTTAGTTGCTTTAATGATCTGAAATGGTGGACGTGAACTTCAGTGTTCACAAGTTCATTGGGGATTCCATTCTCCAAAGAACCTGGAGAAATATAAACACAACATCAGGAAACATAAGAGAAAAGAGCCAAGGTTTCCTTTTAACACCAGGTAGGTGTCATGTTTACATGTCATAACAAAGGGATTATACATGCTTTCTATGGTTTTAAAACTGCAACTCTCAATATATGTTGTGAAAAGAATATGAAAAAAAAATCATCTGCTTCAAATCCTGTTTAATTATTTTCTGAAATAGAATTAGTCTGTTGCCAAAATTAACTTGCTCTCTTGAAATAATTTATAGCTTTATTCCTTATTTTCCTCAGGTAACTGTATGAAATGCCTCATATCTTCTCCTTAAATAAATTTTAAAAAGAACATCTTTAAAGGAATATTTTAATTAATCTCTAAACCTGACTATTATAAACTGTTGACTTTTGTTAAAACTGAGGAAATGATTCAGGATTTGTTGAGCTCCATTACCTGAAATAATTTTTAGACTAAGAGATTATTTTATCCCGCATTTCACAGCAAAGGAAAAGAATTGGGTGAAAGGCAGTCCAGACAAAAATTAGTATTTATTAAATAAAAAGAAAAAATAAATATAAAAACATTGAAACAAGAAGAAACTGATCATCAGAGTAACACATTGGTTTGCTGAAATCCAAAAAGCAACCAAAGCAAGGCAAACTAAGCAAAATTAAACCAAAAAAGACAAAGCACACACAAAATACACGCGTTTTGGTAAAAAAAAAAAAAAAAATTGCCGGATATATGAAAAGATGATCCATTCTCCATTTTCTTTATTTCTTTTACTTTGATTAGACAATTAACATTTGGAGGGTACCTGTTATGGGCCATGCAGTTTTCACATATTTTCTTATTCAATTCTTATAATTAACCATTGAGGAAGGTTTATAGATGAAACTAATAAGAAATCGCAGCTCAATATGTTAGAAAGTGAATCATCATTCTTTTTAACTTCTTGCTGTTTTAGTAAAATGGACATAATTAAAGCTATCTTGTAGCATTGTTTACAGAATTTTAATTTTAATAACTAGCTTACCTTACATTGTAAAAAAGATGTAGAAAACCTGATCCATGTTTTTCTGACTCTTTATTCAACACCAGGGAAATATTATTCCTAAATTATGGATTGTGGAACATTATATTCATAAATATTCATTGAAAACAGATTAAGTTGTCAAATTAATTTGGAAAATGATGTATATTACTTACTGTTTTCTGAAACTCAGAAAGCTGAGTAGTTTATTTTGTGATCCAAAAAGTCCTGCCACGAAAAAAATCTTTCTTAAACATTACTTAACCAAAGTGTTTCCCAAACATATACATATGAACCTTATTTTTCTAGTATTTAGGATTACCTGATAAAGCTTAACATAAAATCAGCTTAATGATTTAACTTTTCCTGGATGAAATGCCAAAAGGTCAATTCAAACTTAATTGGTTTTTCAGGAAGCATAATTGATGGATGTAGGATGACCCAATACCTGAAAGGAATTTGTTTCTCTCCCTGTGGCTAGGATACAAAAGAAAGAATTATATGTAAATTAGAAGGTAATGAGATTGAACTCATTCCTAGTGCCAAATACCAGTTCTTTTGGTTGAGAATATCCTGTTGAAGAAATGAAGTATGAAGCCCAGTTTCAACTGGCCAGAACTGTGCAGAAGAAGCCCTTTGCTGTCCTTGCTTCAACTTGTTTAATTAACATAGTAAATTTCCCACCCAGGGGTGGAGTTATCCACTCCCTTTTTAATCATGCAGTATATGTGCAAGCATGATTTCTTGAACATACTAATCATATAATTATATAACTAGCTATGTATTATCATACATATGCATAAAAGCTAAAGCATAATCAAAGCAAAGGCTAAGTAATTACTTAAGTATTTAAGCAAGAATAAAACTGCAGCACAGGGAGTTGGGTCTCAGTCACTTTGGACTGACCTTGACTCCTAATTCTGCAAAAATCATAAATCTGAATTTACCTAACTCTCATGTTAAAGTTTTTCGCTGGTTATCCCCAAAGGCCCAGCTTTGGGGCCTAGCAAAGTGGCAATTCCACCTGGACAAAAACAAATAAATAAAAATGGTAATCAGAGAATGCTTTCAAGGTGGACTGTGGAGGGGGGCATCCCTGACTCCAGCGGCCACTTGGGATTTTCCTGAGGACTTAGGGGTTACCTGGGGTGGAGTCCCTTTCCAGGCACTGATGGAATTGACTCATGAGGTTAGGACAGAGAACCAATTTGTCTCCTTCCCTTGGTGGGTGAGTTCATTCCTTTATTTATTACTTCTGTTTGTTTTTCTCTTCTGGCTGACCATGAGTTAGCATTTGGTTTCAGTTTTGTCATTTCTCTTCAGCTTTGGCTAACTGCAAGTTAGCATTTGATTTACCTTCACTAAGGTAGTGAAGGTTTGGTTATAGTGGGAGAGGCTCATGGATTTGAGTCCCACTCCCTCACTCCCTTAAAGGGGAAACTCTCTATTTGTCTTTGGCTAACTGCAATTAGCCTGTGGTTTACCTTTGCTAATGTAGTGAAGGTTTAGTGGTAGTGGGAGAGGTTTCATGGGTTTGAGTCCCATTCCCTCACTCTCTTAAAAGGGAAGCCCACTGCCTTTTGTGCCTTTGCTTTGGTTGTTTCTCTCTCTCTTTCTCTCTCTCTCTCTCTCTCTCTCTCTCTCTCTCTCTCTCTCTCTCT
>JAKSZT010013215.1:685579-727928 GCA_026826555.1 Tolypeutes matacus | reverse complement strand
CTCTCTCTCTCTCTCTCTCTCTCTCTCTCTCTCTCTCTCTCTCTCTCCTGCCATGGGGAACAATTGCTCACCACTAAGATGAATCCTGAAAAATTGGTCTAAATTTGGGGGATCTGGGTTACAGAAGAAGAAATTATTTATTAGTAATGAGACTTAACCTAGATATAAATTAAATAACAGAAAACTTTAGCCAAGCCTATGGGTCTTTGAATTTTAACACCATATTGCAAATAAAGTTGTTTTGTAAACAGCAAGAAAAATAGGCAAAAAGTCCCATACGTTCAAATCTTCTTTGAGTTGTAGAAAAATAATAATTAAAAAAAAACTAAAAAGTTGTGAGTTAATGCTATGTGAGTTCCATTTAACACCAAAGATCTTAAATGCAATAAAATCAAAGATGTGAAATGATAGAAAACTTGAAAACAACCATACCAAAAGAGTAACATTTATAATTCAAATTAATAAAGTTTATGTTTCTGTTGTATCTTACCTCTTTGTGTTCTGTTTGTTCAGTGTATATTTTCATAACTCTAGATGGTAATATTAAATTAACAAATAAAAATTCTTAAAAGATCTCTATTCAAATGGCAAAATTTTTTTTTAAAGAAGCAGTTATGTTAATATACAGAGTCTGTTTTTATCAAAATAGTATTTTGTACTTTAATCTTATCATGTCTTGAAACTCTAAAACAATTAATAGCCTTTTTAGGGTTGTTGGGAGGTACTGGAAACCCTTCACCCCTCATTTAGCTCAAATATCTATGTGTTAATCAGAAAAGGTTGTACATGGGAATGGAGCACCCCAGCAAGTTGCTTTTAAACAAGTAAAGAGAGTAATAGCACAAACTCAAACATTAAAGGGGGGTGGACCCTAACTGACCCTGTGAATTGGATGTAGCCAGCACCAATATAAACTTTGGGTGGGGTTTGGGGTCAAGGCAACATTCTAAGCAAATACCCCTTGGGTTTTGGTCCCATTTGTGGAAGGAGGCCAAATTATAATGTAGCCCCTTGAGGAAACAACTGTGTACAACATACCATGCCCCAGTGCAAGTAGAGGGCTTAACCCAATAGTGTCTGGTCACTCTGAAAACTACCATCCCTATCCAGGGGTAAATGGAAAATACTAAAAACAAAACAGGAACAATGAATTGTCATGGGCTGCCCTCTGTGGAGGAGAGATCTGTGGAAAAACATCTGAGACACCTGCCAGCAATGACAGGTAACTCTTATGTCCTCACCCAATCCTCTAACACCCCTCTTGGAAATGTTGAAGCAGATACTCTCAAAAAGATCTGAAACTGTGCCGTTGAAACCTGAGAAGCAGCAAAAGAACTCTATAGGAAAAAGCAGAAATCATGGCTACTAGACCTGGTGGCAGCACTTCCAGCTAAATGTTACTCACCAACAGCTAGTGGACATCACCCACAAGTGTCCATCGTGCTCACTCCAACAAATGCAAGTTACCTCACCAGATGGAACAGATCAGCCAAGCACAGATCCAGTAGCACTATGGAAGTGGATTACATTAGTCTCTTCCCACTCTCAGAAGGGGCAAAGTATGCTTTTACTACCACAGACACTGCCATGGAACTCTTGCAACCAGCAAGCTACTATTTAAAAAATTCCACTTACTAGTCACCTCTAGCAGTCTTAGGCTATGAATCAGAATATTGTTTAAACTTTCCATCTGCCTTATAACCCCAAAGGTGCAGGTCTTATAAAAATAATGAAGAACCTTTGATAAGAGCAAATAAAAAATGCTAAGAAATCTTTACAACAATAAACTAAGAAACTGTCTCCAACCTTAACCTGTTTAGATTCAGCACCTCAGGTTACAGTCCCTGCTCCAACTGAAATTCTAATAGCAAGACCAATGCAAACATTGAAAATGTCAATTAAAAAACCAGTAGCCCTATAGCCCAAAGGGAAGTAATAATAATTTGTTGTTGCCTATGCCTCAAACCATACAAATTGGGAAAATGAAGTCACTTGGCTATAGTGTTGGCTTATGCAGCTTTGCTGGTTAAAAATCTTAAACCCATGGGAAATAGGAGTCACCCAAAGCATTATTATAAAACCACACAAAAAATTTAAGTATCTTTTAGTATTTGTAAACACCTTTTCAGGACGAGTGGAAGCTTTTCCCTATGACACAAAATAACATTCAACAGGAACTAAATTCCTGCTCTAAGAAATCATCCCGAGGTTTAGACTGTCCCAAACTACTCAGTCAGATAATGAACCTGCTTTTATTTCAGCTGTGGTGGAAAGTGTCAACCAATGTCTCAGAATTAAGTGTATGCAACCTAGAAACCTGAGTCATCATAAAAGGTAGAAAGGATGAACTATACTTTAAAGAAAACCTTAAATAAAATTTATCAAAAAACACAAATAAAATGGACAGAAACACTTAAACTAGCTCTCCTTCAGGTCAGGGTGGCCCCTAGAAGAGAACTTAAGTTACTGTCCTTTCAAGCTTATATGCAGAAAGCCTTTCTAAGCAACCTGAGGGAAAAACCCATCCTCTTTTGACTAACCATCCTCTTCACCCCTTCTCAGTCGAGGATCAGGTTCTTTTAAAAGTTTGAAAAAACAAACACCCTGAAAATCAACTTAAACCTAAATGAGAGAAAACTTACACAGTACTTTTAACCTCTCATTCTTCTCTTAAGATAGAAAGAATCATGCCTGGGTCCATCATACCAGAACAAAACCTTACTACTTATCAGATCTGGCAAATAAAAGAAATCCTAAACCAGAAACCACACCTGAAGTGAAATATGAAGTTGAGCCATTTGGGAAACTATGTTTCCTATTCAAAAAAAACCAAACCAAAACAAAACAAAAAAACTCCAGCAGATACTAATTCTTTTCTTTCTTTACAGAACCTACCAATAACTAGCCCTTAGGGAAGATACTAATCATCCCTCACACATGTTTACCTGTTTTGCAAATCATCCACAACATCTACAATAGAACCATGCATTGGTACTGTGTAAATTTGCACAATCAATATCAAGTTATGCCTGGACCAACTGTACTGTGGAAAGCTTCAGTTAAACTACACCTTAAAAGCAGTGGCCAGAAAAACCTATTTAAACAAATCTCAACAGACTTTTGTGAAAGCAAACCCTAAAACATGTAACACCACAACTAATTAAAAAAAAAAAAAAAAAAAAAAAGCAATTAATCCCCTTGTTTACCTTTTTAGGAATGACAGCATTTGCCAGAACTGCAGCCGCATACTTATACTTAGCCACCAATTTCACCAAATAAGTGAGAGTAATAACCTCATAACCCAAAGAAATAATTTCTCCTTCTGGAACCTATCCAGCTTCACCAAGTGGCTGCACCCCTTCTTTAATTATTATCTTAATTCTTTTAATGATTGCACCCATACTCATATCATGCATACAATGCTTTATTTAAAAGCAATTGCAAACTCTAACAAACTAACTGTTCCTCCTCAAACCATCCTTTTACCACAGTTTCTAAAAAATCAATGCCTACAGTGTCAGCAGGAAGTAGTTAAAGAGATCTGAGATTCATCCCTTTCCCCTGTGATAAGAATATCACCAAAAACTAAAAAGAGGGAATTGATGGATGTAAAATAACTGAACACCTAAAAGTAACTTTTTTCTCTTCCTGTTGCTAAGATACAAAAGAAAGAATTATATGTAAATTAGAAGGCAATAAAGTTCATCCCATTCTTAATGCCAAATTCCAGTTCTGTGGTCAAATATATCCTGTTGAAACAATAAGTATGAAAACCAGTTTCAACTGGTTGGCGAGACCTGCACAAAAAAAGCCCCTTGCTGCCCTCGCTTTAACTTGCTTAATTAACATAGTAAATTTCCCACCCAGGGGTGGAGTTATCCACCCCTTTTTTAATCATCCAATGTATGTTCAAGTATGATTTTCTGAACATACTAATCATACAATTATATAACTAGCTATATATGATCATCCATATGCATACAAGCTAATACATAATCGAAACAAATACCTAAGTAGTAACTTAGGTATTTAAGCAAAAATAAAACCACAGCAGGGGAGCCGAGTTTGAGTCACTTTAGACTGACCTTGCGCCTACCTTTGCAGACATAATAAATGTGAGTTCACCTAACTCTCCTGTTAAAGTTTTTTCTCTGGTTATCCCCAAAAGCCCAGCTTTAGGGACTAACATAAGCGTTGTCCCTGATATTAGATTTGAAGCTTTTGACCACAGGGAATTAAAATGTATTGAGAAAGATTTCTGATTTGATATTAAAGAAATCAAGACACTATGAAAAAATCTGATATGAACAAATCCAAGCCATTGAATAAGAAATGCTATAGGAGAGCATAGGATGAAATGACCATATCAACGGTAATTGCAGAGTGATTTCCTGGAGTTAGCAAATTTTGACAAATTATTAATTTTGCTGTGATGGAAATCTTCGCCTTTTTTCTTTTCCCTTTTCCAGACTTCACTGATTCTCATTCACTTTCTTAATGAATAGTCTATATTTTATTAAGTGAAACAATATATGAATATATAGATTGTCTTTTATATTATTGTTTAATATGTGTCATGTTTATTAGTTAGCTAAATTAAAAGCATGTTATACAGAATAATTATTTCAGAGGTCTCAAAATTTTTACCTGTTAAATATTGAGTTCTCTGACATGGTCTGCTCTTCCCTGAATTAACAGGTCCCTGACTTTTTTTTTTTTTCCTGAATCTGGAATATACTGTAATCTAGAATCCATCCTCTGAACTTGCTCTACTAAACAAACATTTCTGTTACAAGAATCCAAGGGATTCAGTGTGAATTTAGTTTACTGTGGATTGTTATTTAAAACAATTAAAAATATGCTGTTCTCTAAAGATGCTGGTAGATTGAATTCATACATACAAATTGTACTTATTGGTGATTTTCTTTTACCCCCTTTTCCCTGTAGATTTCTTATAGGGGAACCACATAAATGGCTGACAGAAATGTCACTGTGATAACAGAATTCATCCTCCTGGGAATTACTGAAAACCCTGAACTGAATACTGTCCTTTTTTTTTAAATTTATTTATTTTTTATTGTGGGTAAAACTCAAAATTTTCACAATACATACCAATATTTGTAAAAAGATATATAAATATATATGCATATATGTGCATTTGCTTACAAAGATGTTATTTATATATATATAAATATATTTTAAGAGGCGCATACATTACCAAAAATATTACACGGAACCCACTGGGATTCCCATGTTGCCCACTTCCCACACCTCCCACCACATCCCACACAAAAATCTCCCTCAAGTGTGGCCCACCACCCTCAATGGACTTACACATCCTGGAGCCTTGCCACCAACCATAGACCACAGTTCACATCGTAGACCACACTCTCTCCCACACAGTTCTGAGTGGTGTGTGCTGATTTAAAATGGCCTACATCCGTTGCCACAATGGTACTCAGGACAACCTCCAAATCCCAAAGAAGCCCCTGTATTTCAACTGCTCGTCCCCTCCCTGCCCCAAAGGGGTCAAGTGGCCACTGGATCCACCTCATTGTTATAATTTCTTCCATTGCTAGAATCACCACATGTGTACAACTGAATACCATCAAGTCCACTCAAGTCCATAGTACTTCCCCCAATCCTGAGGGGACTGGGATGGTGATGTCTACTCCACATGCAATTGACAGAGGGCTTATATCCCATGGATATGGTGGGTGGGATGATCCTGCCTGCAGATGCAGTCCCTCTCCATTCCCTGGGATGGCCGTTGCCCATCGTTGTCTCCTCGCCAGGTGACTTGGATGAGTCCATTGAGCTGTATGGTAGGAGTTGCAGCTCCACCAAGATTCCATGAACACCTGGCACATAGGAAGTATACCTAAAAACTTCAGCATCACATATAGTTTTGAATAGAAGGGACTGATGAACCATGTGCAGGGAGGACTAATTTGAGTCCAATTCCGTCAGTCTCAGGGGCACAGATTCCAAAATAGAGCCCACTGATAAGGCATCAGTCTCTGGGGCTATCCCCCCTGATATAGGACCTGGGTGTCTCCAGAGCTCTCAGAAGCCCCTCTGTGTGGGGTGATAGGCACTTAGATGTTCTATGAGCTCCTACTGAGGTGTGCATAAGAGTTACCTCTAGGATGACCTCCCGACTCTCTTTGAAGTCTCTTAGCCACTTGAACTCATTTGTCTTTCCCTTTTCCCCCTTTTATTCAAGGTCTTTTTCCAGTTCTGTTGCCAGTTGGCACTTGGTATTAATCCCTCGTTGTCAGGGAGCCTCATCCCCGGGAGTCATTTCCCACGTTGGGGGGAAGGTAATGCAATCATATGCTGAGTTTGGCTTAGAGAGATGCCACATTTGAGCAACAAGGAGGCTCTCAGGTGGCAACCCTTAGGCACCCCACAACTGCAGGCTGAGTCTCAGTTACAAGAGCAAAGACTCACAAGGGTGGTCATCAATAAAAAGAACACATCAGTGGGTCATCCTCTTTTGACAGACACTGTCCCTGCACTAAGAGGACTATTGCTGATCCCTTGGAGACTGTGGCAGAGCTCTCCAGGCTAGGAATTCAGATTCCCTCATTTATTGTGTGATTGTCCACCCATCGTGACCATGCCCCATCTTTTGATTTTTGAACGATTTTGTATATCTTTCATGTATATTCGGATGAACTAATTCCCATGAAACCCCCCTCCCAGACACACCCCACCAATAATCCCCTGGAGTACCCATTATAACCCTTTTGTGATCCAAATCCTCCATAAACATGTAGTCCATAAAATAATCAAATACACTTACTAGGAAAAAGAAACATCTATGATAAGCTTACACGCAAGAGACAAACATAAGGAAACTCAGGGGAAAAAAAAAGAGAAGAAAAAAAAAATAAAAACAAATAAACAAAAAACAAAACAAAATAATATATAATTAGCGGATTGGGATATTAAAAAAAAATGGGCAAAAAAGCAAAGGAAATGCCTTTAAAAAAAATATATATATATATATATATATATATATTTATTTATTTATTCTTTTTTTTTCCCTTCTCTTTTCTTTTCTTTCCTTCCTTTTATCACTGTGTTATCAGATGTCCAGTGTGCCATGACACCTACCCCCTCTCAATCCCCGTTGTCTCCCAATTTTACATTTAATTTTCAAAGAAGTTTTAGGTCACAGCAATGTCACACATGGAGTGCCGGAGACTCCCAGATACCAAACCACCCCCCTTTCCCCACCCCATATTACCCCCCACCCTTTTTTTACTTTTGGATGTTAGCATTGTTATAACTGTTATACAGATAGCAAAATATAGCAACTAAACATTGTCAATGATTTACAGTATAGTTTAAAATTTAGATGATACAGTTTAATAATTTTGATGATATTTACCATGTCCTGTGTCCATTACTGTAAGGTAATGAAAAACCTTCCCCATGACCACTAAACACCCCATTAGAGCTTGACTGCTCCCTTCCCCCCAGCCTCCCAGGGCCCATGATACCACCCTATTCCGACCCATGGAATGTCAAGATTCACAGTTACATGCCCTGAAATTTGAACCTGCCCTACTTAATCCACCCACCCGCCAGTGCTGCACCACCAAACCCAGGAATACCACCACTCATCTGCCCCATCCCCCAACATGCAACCACACTCTATTCCTTTACGATAGATTATGTCCATATGGGTGATGGCTCAAAGTCTGCTCTTCTCTTACTCTCCCTTGTTAACTTATCTTTCAGACAATGGTTCTCAGAGACTGCTCACTTTCCTCAGTTCAGATCAGTGAGGTCATATATTGTTCACCCTTCAGTGCCTGGCTTGCTTCACTCAACATAAGGTCTTCAAGATTCATCCACGTTATTCCATGTGTTAACACTTTATTCCTTCTTACAGCTGAGTAATATTCCATTGTATGTATGTACCACATTTTGCTTATCCATTCGTCTGTTGATGGGCACCGGGGCTGATTCCAACTTTTGGCAATGGTGAACAATGCCGCTATGAACATTGGTGGGCATATATCTGTTTGTGTCTTTGCTTTCAGTTCTTCTGGGTATTTACCCAGCAGTGGAATTGCTGGATCATACGGAAGATCTATTGTTAGTTTTCTGAGGAACCACCAATCTGTCCTCCACAGTGGCTGGACCATACCGCAGTCCCACCAGCAGTGGATGAGGGTCCTATTCCTCCACATCCTCTCCAACATTTAGTGTCTCCTGTTTTTTTCATAGCTGCCATTCTGATGGATGTAAGATGGTGTCTCATTGTAGTTTTAATTTGCATTTCCCTGATAGCAAGTGATGTTGAGCATTTTTTCATGTGCTTTTTAACCATTTGTATTTCTTCCTTGGAGAAGTGTCTTTTCAGGTCACTTGCCCATTTTTTAAATGGGTTGTTTGTCCTTTTATTTTCAAGGTGTAGGATTTCTTTATATATGCAGGATATTAGGTTCCTATCAGATATATGGTTGCCAAATATTTTATCCCATTGGGTAGGCTGCCTTTTTATTTTCTTAATAGCATCCTTTGAGGTGCAGAAGATTTTAATTTTGATGAGATCCCATTTATCTATTTTTTCTCTTGCTGCTCATGCTTTGGCTGTGAAGTTCATGAAACCATTTCCTATTACAAGGTCCTGTAGATGCTTCCCTACATTATCTTCTAAGGTCTTTATGATTTTGGCTCATATATTCAGATCTTTGATCCATCTTGAGTTGATTTTTGTATAAGGTGTGAGATGGTATTCTTCTCTCATTCTTTTGGATATGGATATCCAGTTCTCCAAGCACCACTTCTTAAAGAGACCATTCTCTCCCAAATGAGTGGGCTTTGTGGCCTTGTCAAATATCAGATGACTGTATATGTGAGGATCTATATCAGAACTCTCAATTCGGTTCCATTGGGCAGTAGGTCTATCCTTGTGCCAAATACCACGCTGTTCTGATCACTGTAGCTTTGTAGTTTGTTTTAAAGTCATGTAGTGTGATACCTCCAACTTCATTTTTCTCTTTCAATATGTCTTTGGCAATTTGGGGCCTCTTGTCTCTCCAAACATATTTTGTGGTTAGTTTTTCCAGTTCCTTAAAAATACAGTGTTGACTTTTATTGGGATTGCATTAAATCTGTAGATTAGTTTGGGTAGGATAGACATCTTGATGATGTTTAATCTTCCTATCCATGAACAGGGAATATTTTTCCATTTATTTAAGTCTTCTTTGATTTCCTTTAACAGTGTTGTGTAGTTTTCTGTATATAAGTCCTTTACATCTTAGGTAAATTTATTCCTGGTATTTGTTTCTTTTAGTTACTATTGTAAATGTTATTTTTTTCCTGATTTCCTCCTCAGTTTGCTCGTTATTGGTGTACGGAAGTGCTACTGATTTTTGAGCATTGATCTTATAGCCTGAAACATTACTGAACTCCTTTATAATTTCTAGAAGTCTTGTTGTAGATTTCTCAGGGCTTTCTATGTATAGGATCATGTCATCTGAAAATAATGAAATTTTTACTTCTTCTTTTCCAATCTGGATGCCTTTTATGTCCTTTTCTTGTCTCAGTGCTCATGCAAGTACTTCTAAGACAAGGTTAAGTTGGAGTGGTGATAGTGGGCATCCTTGTCTTGTTCCCGATCTCAGAGGGAAGGCTTTTAGGATTTCACTGTTAAATATGATGTTAGCTTTGGGTTTTCCATATATACGCGTTATCATTTTCAGAAAGTTTCCATCTATTCCTATATTTTGTAGTGTTCTTATGAGGAAAGAGTGCTGTATTTTGTTGAATGCTTTTTTAGCATCTAAAGAGATGATCATGTGATTTTTTTCTTTCAATCTGTTTATGTGGTGTATTACATTGATTGATTTCCTTATATTGAACCATCCTTGCATACCCGGGATGAAACCCACTTGGTCATGGTGTATAATCTTTTGATATGTTGTTGAATGCGATTAGCAAGTATTTTGTTAAGGATTTTAGCATCTAGGTTCATTAGAGAAATTGGTCTGTAATTTTCCTTTCTTGTGGTATCTTTATTTGGTTTTGGTATTAGGGTAATGTTGGCATCATATAATGAGTTAGGAAATATTCCTTCTACTTCTATTTTTTGGAAGAGCTTAAGTAGAATTGGTGTTAGCTCTTTCCGGATTGTTTGGTAGAATTCAGCTGTGAAGCCATCTGGTCCTGGACTCTTCTTCATTGGGAGGTTTTTAATGACTGCATCTATCTCTTTACTTGTAATTGGGCTGTTGAGTTCATCTATTTCTTCTTTCATCAATGTCGGCGGTTTGTGGGTTTCTAGAAACTTGTCCATTTCCTCTAAATTGTCAATCTTGTTGGCATATAATTTTTCAAAGTATCCTCTTATGATACTCTTTATTTCTCTGGGGTCAGTAGTGATATCACCTTGCTCATTCCTTATTTTATGTATTTGCATCTGTTCTCTCTTTTTCTTTGTTAGTCTGGCTAAGGGTTTGTCAATTTTGTTTATATTTTCGAAGAACCAACTTTTGGTTTTGTTTATTGTTTCCAGTGCTTTCTTATTCTCTATTTCATTTAGTTCTGCTCTAATCTTTGTTATTTCCTTCTCTCTACTTCCTTTAGGTTTAGTTTGTTGTTGTTTTTCCAATTCCTCCAAGTGTGCAGTTAGGTCTTCAATTTTAGCCCTTTCTTCTTTTTTAATATATGAATTTATGGCTGTGAACTTCCCTCTCAGAACTGCTTTTGCTGCATCCCATAGGTTTTGATATGTTGTGTTGTCATTTTCATTAGTTTCAAGGTATTTACCGATTTCTTTTGAGATTTCCTCTTTGACCCACTGTTTGTCTAAGGGTGTGTTGTTTAACTTCCATATCCTTGTGCCTAACCTGTTTCTCTGGCCCTTAATGATTTCCAATTTCATTCCATGGTGTTCAGAGAAATTACTTTGTATAATCTCAATCTTTCTGAATTTATTGAGTGGTGTTCTGTGGCCTAGCATGTGGTCTATTTTGGAGTATGTTCCATGTACACTCAAGAAGAATGTAAATCCTGCTGTATTTGTGTCCATCTCCTTCAATAGAGTTGGGTAGTTTTCAACCATAACTTCCTTCAACACGCCTTCTGTTCCCTTTCCCTTCTCTTCTTCTTCTGGGATGCCCATAATTTGTATGTTTGTGCGTTTTGTGTTATCGGTTAATTCCCTGAGTCTATGCTGGATTTTTTCTATCTTTTTGTCTATCTGTTCTACAATCTCTTTGATTTCAGCTGTATTGTCTTCCATATCACTAATTCTTTCCTCTGCCTTTTCAAATCTGCTGCCATGTGAGTCCAGCGTCTTTTTCATTTCTTGGCTTGTGCCATTGTTCACCATCATATCCATTACCTTTTTAGGCATGTTTGCTATTTCTTCAGTATGTTCTCCCAGTGTCTTCCTTATATCCTTAATCTCTTCCTTCAGTTCTTTAAGTTGGTCCATGATATTTGTTTGGATAGCTTTGATTAGTTGTTCGATGTTCTGCATTGCTTCCTGGTTTTTATTTTGTGCATTGGACTGGTCCGTGTTTTCCAGTTTCTCAGAGTCATTTGTATTTTTTTGTTTCCCTCTGGTCATCATATTATCTTGATGGGTTTTTTCAGTTCATTAGCTTTTCTCTATGCTCTAGAGTTTTATTTAGCTGTTGGTTCTGCGTGTGAGTTAAGTTTTCTCTTTGGCAGTTTTGTCTTCTTGTTTTATTTCCTTACTTCTTTCTATGTTCCCTTGAAGGCAAAAGGTTAGGGCCAGAGGAATCAAAAGATGTAAGGAAGGCAGAAGGATAATAGTAATATTGATAAAAGTTAGAAGAGGGGCAAAATGAGACTTAATGAGATGAATATTTAACTTGTGTAGGCACAGTAGAGTACTAGGGAAAAAAAATGGAGTTCCTACAATGGACTGGGAGAACAAATGGAGGAATATATATACAGTGATTTAGAAGGCTAGAATTGTGAGGAGGGAGGGAAATAGTAAAGAAAGGTCTGAAAGGAAAAAGTTAATGCTAATTTAAAAAAAGAAGAAAACAAAATAGATGGAATAGAAATTGACACCCTTAAGTTGTGGGCCTGTGAAAAAATGTTGTCTCTAAGAGCCACAACAGAAAACAGAAGGCAGAAAGATGCAGAAAGGATAAGCAATACTTTGTAATACAGAATCAATGTATACAGTAAGTGGGAAATTACTGAAGAAGAAGCCCAGCAAAGAAGCGACAAGCTGGCAGCACCTAATTTTAAAAAAAATAGAAGAAAAAAGAAAGGGGAGAGGAAAGAGGAAAGAAGAGCAAGAGACCAGAAAGAAACAGACAGAAACCAAAGATCCACACAGACAAGTAGTCAAACAGAGCTAAGCGGGGTCAATGATTCCCCTAGGGTCCACGTGGATCCTTCCTGCCTACTTGTGTTTATCAATCAATTTCCCCACAGGGTTCTATATGCAGGTCCTGAAGCAGCTTTTAGATATTAAATTAAATTTAAAAGAATTTATTTTTCATTTATTGAAGTGACCGTCTCACTTTTTTTTTTTTTAATTTTTATTTTTTTAGCAAAATGCAGAATGCAAAATAATTCCTCCTCTAGACCAACCCCCTTACAGAAGGACCCTAGCTGGGCCCGTGGAAATTAATCAAGGACATCCCACTTTCTGGACTCCCCAGGTTAGCTGTAGCTCTGATGTTATTCAGTGCATAGTGCTAAAAATGGCCGATTCCGCCCCTTCTGGAGCCGAGCTCGAGCGTCACCAGTTTGCTAAGTAAATCAGTTTGAGAGCAGATTCACGTCTGCTCTTAGCCTGATGCTGCTTCAGGTCGGTTTATCTGCTCCCCAAAGCTATGGGGCGGTGCAGGCAGTCAGATCGATGTCTAAAAATAAAATATACCCTTCCCTGTCCTCCAACAGAACCCTTCCTCTTTTGGGAAGTGTCCCTTCTTCCTGGCTCTGCAGCGGCCCAGGTCTTATCCCTGGGTCGCTAGGGAAATCAGCTCCGTCCCCCGACCAGAATGCCCCCTCTGGTTCACGGGGTGCCAATTAGCCCGGTTGTTCTGTTCACACAAGATCCAAGGGGCGCCAGGCAGCCAAATCCCCAGAAAATACAACTTTCTCGCCCTGCTTGCAGCTCCAAATGGCCGTTTTATTTTATTTTATTTTTTTCTCCCTAACCGCGGGGTTCAGCCTTCTGTGCCAACCACCACCAGCAGCCTTAAAAC
Source organism: Tolypeutes matacus (assembly GCA_026826555.1). Lineage (NCBI taxonomy): Eukaryota > Metazoa > Chordata > Mammalia > Cingulata > Chlamyphoridae > Tolypeutes > Tolypeutes matacus. The sequence continues at coordinate 714,708 of JAKSZT010013215.1, read as the reverse complement.
TCACGAATCTCTTCCATTCCGTCCACGCCGTTGATCCACACAGATAGATGTCCCAAGCTTCTCACTCCACGCGTGTACAGCATAGACCCCTGGGCCGGACCCCGTCCACAATCCGCCTTGCTCTGGGAGCTTGCAGTGTGTGCCCTCCTACACTAATGCCATCTTGGCCCCTCCTGAATACTGTCCTTTTTGTGCTGTTTCTCCTGCTCTATCTCATCACTGTGGTGGGCTACATTTGTATTATCATGATAATTCTGGTGAGTTCCCAGCTCCATTCCCCCAAGTACTTTTTCCTTAGTCAGTTGGCTTTCTCGGGATTTTTGCTATTCAGTCTCTATTCCAAAAATGCTGGTGAGCTTCTTAGCAGGACAGAAAGCCATCTCCTCCCAGGGGTGCCTCCTTCATTATTCCTTTACTAACATGTTCCTGGCAAGTGCATGCTTCCTCCTGGCTGCCATGGCTTAAGATCGGTACCTTGCAGTTTGACGCCCACTGCACTGTACAGGTCTCATGACTCCTATGTTCTGTCTCCACCTTGTGACCGCTTCCTACCTAATAGGTTGTGCCAACTCCCTCACACCTGAGTGGCTTGCTCAGTCTGTCCTTCTGTGGGCCCAATGTCATTAACCATTATTTCTGTGATATCCCATTGCTCTTTCAACTCTCCTGTTCTTATACCCAATGCAGTGAGGTTTTATTTATTGTCCTCTCTGGAGTGACATCCATGATCTCCCTTCTGATAGTGGTTAGTTCCTACCTTGGTATCCTTCTCACTGTCCTGAAGTTACCTCTGCAAGGGGCAGATCAAAAGCCTTCTCCACATGTGCCTCCCACCTGACAGTTGTGACTCTCTTCTATGGAACCATGATATTTACTTATCTTGGAACCATTTCTAGCTACCCACAAGATAGAGTCAAAACCTTATCCCTGTTTTATACACTGTTGCCACCAATACTAAATTTTTTTATATATAATGTGAGAAACAGATACCAAAGAAGCAATGAGAAGAATTTTTAAGAGAAAAATATTGACTCAGCGAACATGAATTTCCAATTAGAAACGTACTTGAAAAATATGTAATGGTATTATAGGCAGGTTCATTGTTCAAATAACTATAGGATATATGGGTGAAAAATGTAAGGTACTTTCAAAGAAGCTATGTGAAGAGATATACTCATTATTGACTTTGGAAAAATATGTGTGTGTTTGACTATATGCCCTAAATATTATTTTGAATCTCTATTAATGTCATATGTAATCAATTGATACGTTCCTGCTTTGGATTGATTAGTTATATAACGTATGATTGTTAGTTTGGTAAAAGAATATGGAAGAACTAGTAGATAGATAATCACACAAACACACAACACAGACACTTATATGCACACACACATAAAATTGCGGAAGAATTGGTTACAGAGAGTGCACTCAATCTTTACTCTTCCAAGACCTGAACCATTTTAAAGATGAGTAAACAAAGGAGTTAAATCTTATCCAAGATCAGATAACACCAATGTTTTAGAGCTAAAATTCAAACCTGCATATAATCATATAAACTTACACAAGCCTCTCCATTTCACATAAACAAACAGAACTTCTTAAATTTCTTTAGTATGCCATGTTTGTTTAGAAAAGTGAAAACTAGAATACTTCATTAAAAATAATTTTTAATATTTACATGGCATCTTCACTTCTTCCAATTCTTTAATGGATTTACCAAAATAACAATGCAAATATATTTTATTCAAAAATACAATGGGATTCATCAAAAATAGCCTTCAGGAAACTGTATACATTATAAACTATAAGAATAAGTTTAACAGTTTGGAAATAATGACAGCTTTTTTTTTTAGTTGACAATTTTCACCTATATTGCTTATTTTCAGCCATAAACCCATATGATTTTTGTTATTCTGTTCACTTAGTCATGCATCAAAACTTCATTCCAGCACCATTGTTATCACTCCAATTGTTAGGAGAGCAAACAGCTGTTGTTAAATGACACCTTATAAATATATAGTATACAATAATTTTGGGTTTGTGACAAATGTATATTTCTACCAAATGAAACAATATTTAGTGCACAGCAATAAAACTTATCTGATAGTATCTACAAAAGTCTATGGCATTTTTGTCTTGCTGCCTAACAATTAAATTCATGTAAATGTGTAACAAAATGTGTTAAAACACATTTTATTTCATTGTTTCTATACAACCCTGATTTTCTTCAGGAATAATTCCATTTGTCAAATATTTTTGTCTGGTGTCCCCACATCAGCATATGCATATACTTTGATAGGATGTAATTATTATAACCAAGTTTCAAAAAAGGAAACCATAGTCCAATATGCAAGTCCTTATGACATGGCATAGCAGCTTTCTGAATTATCACAAACTAATCAATATATCTGCATTGGCTTTATCAAGGTATACATCTTCTCGTATTATGTACTTAAGAGCTTACATTTTGACAAAGCAATTTATAGTAAAATGATAGTATTTGTATATAAAACTTGTCCACATTTAGATTTTTTTATTTTATTAGGTTCCTAACAGTCTATTAATCTTATTAATCTTACTTACACATAAACACCTAATTTGAGAGTTTGTCAAATTATTTTCCAAAAGCTTTTGGTTAAAACCTAAGTCCTTTAGCAATACAATTCTTATGCTTACTTAAGAGTTTAGTTATTATATCCTAATTGATTTAAAAATTAATATATATTTATATAAATTTAAAGGAAGAGAAAAAGTCAAAACCAACAAAGTAGAAATTAATGAAAAAAAAATGAGTGATCTTGCTTTTGTTTCCCTAAATTATCAATTATTTGCATTAGAAGCAATTTGAGGACTTAAGGTTTCTCTGGTCTTTTTCCTAAAAAATGGATTTGGAAAAATGGTCATTGGACCTAATTTAATGTTAGAATCACACAAATAGAAACATATAAAATAAAAGTTAGGGGATGAAATCCAAGGTAATAGGCTTTCTGACATAACATAAAATTACAGATGAAGCTATTGTTTAGGGACACTGCTAAAAAAAAGATGAGGGACCCAGATATCTGTAAATATTTCTTTCTTGAGCTATAAATTGTTAGTAGGAATTTTTCCAATGGTTTTAGACTCTAAAAGGATACAAAGTCAACTTCTCAAACCTAGCAAGATCTTACATTACAAAGACAGTTTCTCCTACAATTATGTAACTTTATATGGAGCCCTGGACAAAGATTTTCCTAAAGTGTGTTTCATCTGCTCCTATACTGTCTGTTCATCTATTTCTGACAAGATTTTATGATTAAATCAAACCAATAATTTAATCTAACTTTACAGCATGGTAATGAATGTGGTGTCTTTCTTTTGCTCTGTAGCTAAACTTTTAAAGAGTTGTGCTTGATTTTGTTGCTAATTAAAGCCTTTGTTAACAATGCCATGTGACAGTAAAAAAGTAATAATAGGAAAATAATTTGTATGATAAGGTGTTGGTGTTCTACTTTAATCAACTGTAGCTAGACAATTTGAAATTAATATTTGTAGTTATGAATATTACATTTTTAACATGTTCCAATTTGCTTAAGCTTTTTTGCAGGGGAAAATAAAAACATCATTTGGAGAACCACTGAATTGAAGGTTAAGGGCAAAAATAAAAATTGTTTCTTATTATTGGAGGGATGTCATGGAGAAAAGGATTAGATTTGTTTTAAATGGTTTCAAGGGATAAAATTGTATGAATTTTAAATTTTTTTAATCAAAAGCATTTAAGAAAGTCAAAGAAATATAATGTTAGTAATATATTCACTGCTTAGATGCTATGTGGAAACAAATTTTGACTCACTATAATAAGGTTTACAATATATAATATCCCAAAATCAAGTGGGATTATGCTGAAAAAAAAAAAAACTGGAAGATTCAAGCAAAATGTGGGCAATGTAGTGAGATTTTGTAGAGAGGAGTTTGAACATCAGACAGATGGCTATGTTTGTGGCTTTGGGGGTGTCATTTCAACAATGAGGCATTCTACTAATGGTTATCAAATAGACTATAAATTATGAATTTGGAAAAAACTGCAGTAGGACCTCTTTTTTTTCCTGCCATGTTCTTCCAGAATCAAAAAAAAAAAAAAAAAATTAGATTTGAATGGAACCTTATAATCTGTTCTGCTCCAAATTAGAAAATCAATCTTGAAGAAAAATGTTATTTGCATTAGACCTCATTACTCATTAGGAAAGTAGTGCCATCCTGAGTTTCAATGCAGAACTCTCTTTTACTTGCATGTACAGTTAGATAACGATTTGTTCCTCAAGCCAATTGCAGTAACTAAGAATGTCTGAGGAGAGATACATTCACAATTTTATTGGACACTTGAGCATTTTATATCCAAAAGTGAGTAAAATGCAAATATCCAACTCAAGGAAACTATTTCTTTTACTCAAACTCAACCTCTTAAAATTAATATCACCAGTGTTCCTGCTCCCAATTTCTATATTTTGCCTGGATAACCTATTTTACATATTCTATATTTAATTTATTTTAATAATAAAATCTTAGCATATTTTGTTCTTTAATATTTATTTAAGTCTTCTTAGATAAATACTGACATGTTCATTGTACAGGTGACTAGCAAATCATTTTAAACAATTGCTGAAAGATCTAGAATTCTGCTGTTACATTTCAATGCTCTGTATACTCATACACTATCTCATATGTTTAAATGTGAGAAGAAAATTTCTATTAACTGTTCCCTTTGTTTTTACTGTGATTTAATATGAAAAGAGCTGATGAAATTATTTTTTAAATTAAAAAATTGACCTGATGTTTTTGGAAATTACGTGAAGTCAACCAATGTTTTATCACCCCTGTCTCCCTTCACATTTTGCAAAAAATGATATCAAAACTTGACCCACTGTCTTATGATTCACTGCTGGGAAATTATGCATTGCCAAGAAAATTATGTGGGGACACAGTTCATTTTCCTTTGAGTCACAATATTATTAACTCTTGTCATAGTAATATTAACTCTATCTGCTTTCAAGATTTCTCTTTGTCTTCGATTTTCTTCAGTTTGAATACGATATACCTAGAGGTATTTTTATGATATATATTTTTATATATATATTTTAATATTTATCATGCTGGGTGTTCTCTGAGCTTCCAAGATAAGTGGTTTGTTATCTGTCAATAATTATGGGAAGTTTTCAGCCATTAATATTTCAAGTATTTCTTCTCTACCTTTCCCTCTTTCTCCTTCTGGTCTTTCTATTAAAGAGTTTTGTGTCTGATTTCCTCTAGATTCTTTCTTAAAATCTCTCTATCTCTCTGCTTCTCCCCATCTCTCTGCTTACCTTATTCATCCATTTTTGAATGTTGTCCATTTTTTCCATTAGACTTATTAGCATATTAATCAGTTATTTTAAATTATCATCTGATAAATCCAACAACTCTGCCATATCTATGTCTGGTTCTTATGTGTACTCTGATCTTTACATTGTGTTTTGCCTTTAGCTTGCTTTGTGATTTATTGTTGAATACCAGATATGATGTGTCAGATAAAAGAATTTGAAGTAAATAGACCATTAGCTTGAGGTATAATATTTACTTGGCTAGGAGTTATGCTGTGTTTTCTGTTTCCTGTAGAAATAAGTTCCATTGCCTAAAATTTCCTCTGGTCTCCTTGTGTGTGTCTCCCATGTTGTCTTTGTGTTTCTTTAGAGACCCCTTCTAAAATTCAGTTTGGGTATTGCAATTATTTTGGATGTAACCCACTCTTGTTATACAGGAACCTTATTGATGTGTTGGTTAGATGTCTGTGTGGGATAATGTTATATATTTCTGTGACAAGGTCTGAAACTTCTAGTAAGTTTGTATCCCTGGGCTGTGACTTTCACAAGTGTTTCTCACTATTTTACCTTTTCTTTTCACATTAGGTGAAACAGGGAGGCAAGAGTAGGCTAGAATCGGTCATGTCCCTTCCCTAAGGTCAAGTAAACTATGGTAAAAATCCAGTATTGTTGTTGACGGGCAGGATGAGGGGGGAGCGCCGGGAGGTAGTCGGCGTTCCCGGGGGCCTTGACGGCGAGGTGGGTATATGGTGGGAAGAACCACAGCGGAGACGAGGTAAGCATGCAGGTTCTTTATTGAGGAAGTGCACAGCCTTTTATAAGTAGGGTGAGGGGTGGAGTAGGGGGTAGGGTATGAAAAAAGGAGGAATTATGTGTTAGGCTAGGATTGGGCACAGGTGGTGCTAGGGAGGGTTTGTTATCTGTGGAAGGCGGGAAGGTTTCGCGGGCGCGGGAACAGGGTGAGCTACTTCCTCAAAGAAGGCTAGATATAGGATCAGGCTTGTTCTTTGTTGTCGGTCGGCCATTTTAGCTTCACCTCTTTCTGGCTGCCTCCAACACAGTATGGTAAAATAGTCTCCGTGGAAGGCAGGCATATTTTAAGGTGAACATAATGCTTTGGTAATATTTAAAATTGATACTTTACTCGACCCACTCCTGGAGACACAAAAGGATAATTCTGTGATCTTTTCAGTGAGAAGGTGCTAGGGCTTCTACAGGTAAAATTCATGAACACGTGAGGGTTCTCCTAAGGCTGGATCTCCAGTGCTTTTTATCTATCAAAATAATTTACACTCAATCTTCTGCAATTAGGTATATTAATTATTCAGGAAATGGAGATATGCAAGTAAGTAATGAGGCCTGTGGGCAGTGCCTGAAATTTACACTGTTCCACAGATATGTGAACCTGCCTCACACTATAACCTGTGAAAAAGTTTCAATTGATGCTTAATATAGCTAAGAGTTCTGTTTTCTCAACTATTAGCTGATTGAGGGGGGAATAATAGCAAATTAAGATATGCATACTCCTAAGTTTTACTAACACAGAAATGGCAGCTGATAGCCTGATAGCAAAGCAGAAAAGAATACAGAAAGAATAAAGAAAATTACAACCTCATTAAAAAGATTGGCCCATTTCAGTGAGTTGCAAGCACTATTGGGTCCATTGAATAATAGAGAAATTTCTTGAAAAATGTGGGGACATTTTGCTGCAATGGAAAAAAGTTGATAATTTACCTGATTTATTAGACATGATTTTGATTTTTTTAACAAATCAATTTTATTGATACATATTAATAAAACACACAATTCATCCAAAGTGTAAAATTAATGGTATTTGGTATAATCACATAGTTGTTCATCACTTCAATCATAATTAAAGTGTTTTCATTATTTCAATAATAATAACAAACAAAAAACAGACAAACAAGTAAATTCCTCAATGCTCAATCTCTGTATGCTTCCCCCATTGCACATACCTGGTGTTTCTGGCTCTTCAATCCAAACTGTATAATCAAAGGCTTTTAATATAATCATAATGTACATTCATCTCAAAAATTTTAGAACACTTTCATTACTCCAAAAAGAAAGACTCCACACCACTTAGCATTCCTTCCTCAGATCTATATAACCACTAATCTCATTTCAACTTTATAAATTGATTTGTATTTACATTTCCTATAAATGGAATCATATAATATGTACTACTCTGTCTGGTCTCCTTCACATAGTATAATGTACTTTTTGTCTTTGATTGCTGCATAATATTCCTTTGTGCGTATACTCCACAATTTGTTTATCCATTCATCCAACATCTGGCTATTGTGAATAATACTGTTATGAACATCGGTGTGCAGATATCTATTTTTGCCATTGGTCTCAGTTCTTCTGGGTATATACCTAGAAATGATATTGCTGGGTCCCATGGCAAGTCTATATTCAAATTCCTTAGGAACTGCCAAACCATCCTCCACTGTGGCTGTACCATTCTACATTCCCAGCAACAGTGAATAATTGTTCCTATTTCTCCACATCTTCTCCAATAAATAGTTTTCCAACTTTTTAATAGCAACTGTCTAATAGGTGTGAAATGATATCTCATTGTAGTTTTGATTAGCATTTCCCCAATCACTAGTAACATTGAACATTTTTCATGTGTTTCTTCACCATTTGTATTTCTTCTTTGGACAGTTGTTATTTCAAGTATTTTGTACATTTTTTAATCTGATACTTTGTCTTTTTATTGTTGAGTTGTATAATCTCCTTAAATATCATTAAATGCTTATCAGATATGTGATTGCCAAATATTTTCTCCCAATGAGTCCACTGCATTTTCATCCTTTTGACAAAGTCCTTTGAGGTGCAAAAGTGTTGAATTTTGAGGAACTTCTATTTATCTATTTTTTTCTTCTGCTGCTCATGCTTTGGTGGTAAGGTTTAAGAAACTACCACATACCATAAGATCTTGAGGATGTTTTCTTATATTTTCTTCTAATAGTTTTATGGTTGTTGTTTTTATATTTTGGTCCTTGATCAATCTTGATTTAATTTTTGTATAAGGTGTGAGATAGGGGTCTTCTTTCTTTCTCCCAGCAATATTTGTTGAATAGACTGTTCTGGCCCAGTAGGGTGTGCTTAACAGCCTTGTCAAAAATTGCTTTACTGTAGAAGTGAGGGTCAATTTCTAAGTTTTCAATTTGGGTCCATTGGTCAATCTCTGTCCTTATGTCAGTACCAAGCCGGTGTTTTGTTTGTTTGTTTGTTTGTTTGTTTGTTTGTTTTGTTTGTTACCACTGTAGCTAAGTAATATTCTTTAAAGTCAGGAAGTGAGAGTCTTCCAACTTTGTTCTTTTTAAAGATCCTTTTGGCTATTCAGGACTGGTTACCCTTCCAAATATATTTGATTATTGGCTTTTCAATTTCTGCAAAAAAGGATGTTGGGATTTTTATTGGGATTGTACTGAATCTGTAAATCAGTTTGGGTAGAATTGACATCTTAATGATATTTAGTCTTCCAATCCCTGAACACAGAATGTCCTTCCATTTATTTAAGTCTTCTTTTTTTTTTTTAGCAATGTTTTGGAAATTTCTGAATACAGGTTCTGTATGTCCTTGGTTAAGATTATTCCTAAATATTTGATTGTTTTATTTGCTATTATAAATGTAATTTTATTTTCTGATTTTGTCCTCAGATTGCACATCAGTAGGTATAGAAATGATGTTGATTTTTGCATATTAACTTTGTATCCTGCCACTTTGTTGAACTCATCTATTAATTCTAGTGCTTTCCTTTAGCTTGGTTTCAGATTTGTTTGCTGTTCTTTTTCTAGTTTTTCCAAGTGTGCAGTTATATTATCAATTTTAGCTTTCTTCTTTTTTTTGTAAGCATCGGCTATAAATTTCCCTCTGAGCACTTCCTTTGTAAATTGTTTACTTACTTCATCTATTTTGACCTTTCACTTTCTGTTGTCATATTGTACTATAGTTTATCTTTTTTAACCTTTCTAAAAATCTTCATTTCTACACCCTTTTCCAAGTCTCTCTCCCTTGTTTTTTTCCTTTCAGACTGCTGCATTCCCTTTAGTTTCTCTTGTAATTCTGGTCTTTTGGTAACATATTCTATCAGTTTTTGATTGTGAGGACTTTGAACTCCCCTTCATTTTTTAAAGACAGCTTTGCCAGATAGAGAATTCTTGGCTGGAATTATTTCTCTTTCAACACCTTAAGAACATTATACCACTTTCTTCTCTCCTCCATTGTTTCTGATGAGAGGTCAGCACTTAATTTTATTGAGTTTCCCTCAATAAAATGCTTTGCTTTTTATCTTGCTGCTTTCAAAATCTTCTCTTTATCTCTGATATTTCTCATTCTGAATAGTAGGTGACTTGAGGTAGGTTTATTTGTGTTTATTCTGTTTCAGGTGTGTTGTCCTTATTGGATATTGATATTTATGTCTTTCATAAGGATTGGTAAGTTTTCAGGCATTATTTCCTCCAATATTCTTTCTGCCCTCTGGCAGTTTGGTATAGTTAATGAATTCCAAGAATAGATATTGGGTTGTGTTTGTAAACTGGTCTGTTCTTATGGCCATATTAAATTGTATTAGATTCAGAGGTTTCACTTTTACCTTATTAAATCAAGATTAGGGCTTTTATTTGACCATGTCATTTGAGTGACTTGGTTTGAGTCACTGACACCCCCCCCCCTTTGTGGGCTATATAATGAATGCTCAGTCATAGACAGGAAAGAAAATACATTGAGAAGGAGAACACTGAAGCAGATATGGAACACAGAGTGCTCCATAGTCACAGCCTGGGAAGAGATATGAGCCTGATAGTCTACAGCAGACCTTGTGGAGAGAACATAGCAGTTGAGACTGGGAAGAAATGATCTCTGGGGAGAGTGATGAGCCTTATGCATGCCTACAGCTGAGATCGGAAGAAGCTGGGCATGGGGAGCCTTAGGAAGAAGAGAAAGCCTAAACCCTCACAAAACTGGCAGCCATCTTGCCCCAACACATGGGAATGGACCTTGATGAGGGAAATAAATTACTTTTTATGGCTTTGTGACGCTAAGCTTCTACCCCATAAATACCCTTTATATAGGCCAACAGATTTCTGGTGTTTTGCATCAGCACCCCCTTGGCTGACTAATACATGCCCCTTTTCCATTTTCTTCTACTTCTGGGATACCAATAATATGTAACTTTTTTGTGTTTTGCATTGTCATTCAATTCCCCAAGGCCTTCTATCATTTTTTTCCATTCTCTTCTTTCTGTTCTCCTGTCTTTTCCAGTTCAGATGTTCTGACTTCAAAACCACTAATTCTGTCTTCAAGCAATTCAAATCTGCTCTTTTGTGCCTGATGTATTTTTAATCTCATCCATAATATCTTTCATTCCCATAAGGTCTATTACTTTTCTTTGTAAACTTTCAAATTTTTCTTAATGCTCACCCAGTGTCCTAATATCCTTTATTTCTTTAGTCATGTTTTCTTTCAATTATTTGAAGTGATTTAGGAAAGTTGAGTGATTATCATTGATAAATTGTCTTAAATTCTGGATCTCTTCAGGATCTTTGGTTTGTTTCTTTGGCTGGGCCATTTCTTCCTGTTTACTAGTATGGCTTGTAATTTTTTGTTGATGTCTAGGCATCTGATGTGTTGCTGATTTACTCTGATGGCCAATTTCTCTCTCTTGCTTATTATTGTTTTTCACAGCTCTTCTTTGATATTTGGTTCAGCTTATCCTAAGTCTTTAAAATTGTCCAGCTTAAGTTATCAAAGTCATGCCAGGGACTCACTAATGGGGCACAAGCTTTCTCCCAGGGGTGCAGTAAAGAGGGCTCTAAAAGTAGTTTTTGCACATGTAATTTCCAGACCAACCAGCAGATGGTGCTCATTGGTCCACCTTTCCACAGAGGTGTATCTTGATTTTCCTTTGTTTTCATCTGGCCAGAGCTGAGATTCAAATTGGGATCTACTGGTCAAATTCACTGAAAAAAGAGCCCTGACTCACCCACCTTTTCCCCTTGTAACAACTAACAGGGAGAAAGATGTCTGCTCCACTTCCAGTCAGCTGAAATGAGCCAGGACTTTTACCCCTGCTGAATATCTCAGGGATGGGAAGGGGAGCTTTTCCTTGCACCAGGAAGATTTATTCACTCACAGTTTGTTGTTTTGGCTTCTTCAACTCTCTATCCCTCACTCTCCTGGGAGTTGTGAAGCACATTCCTGATCTGCTGACCCCCAAAGCAGGTCCCTCAGGCAACTTTTGGCTCTATTTCTATTGCTTTTGTGAGAGATATGAACATTATTTGTCTAATCTGATGACATCTTTCCCAGATTTTGAGTGTTGATTGCATAGAAAAGTGATCTGTTCAAGAAGTAGAATATGTTCTCCATTAAAAATTGCAGAAATTGCAATTTTTGTGACTTCGCTGTGACCTAAAACTTCTTTGAAAACAAAATGAAAAACAGTGAGACACAGGAATGAGAGGGGGAAGGTGTCACAGTACATACTGTACACCAGATATCACAGTGATGAAGGGCAAAAGGTCAATTTTTTTTTAATATTTTTCATTCTTTTTAATATCCCAATATATTAATTTAATTTTTAGTTTTTTAATTTTTTAATGTATTTTATTTCTTACATTTAAACTTATCATTGTCATTTCATTTTTCTGTTAATTGTATTCAGCTATTGTAATGTCTTCATCTTTGAAGAAGCTTTGGATCACAGAAGGGTTATTATAATGGGGGTGGGGGAGGATTGTTATTGTGAGGTGTCAGGATGGGGGATGCATGGGAGGAAGTTCACTTAGGCATAAATATAAAGTATATAAATATGTTCAAATGTTCATGGGGCATTGTTACAGTGGGTAGAGAATCACTCAATGAATGAGAGAATACTGAATTCCCATCTTGGAGAGCTCTGCCACATTCTCTAAAGGAACAGCAAAAGTCCCCCAAGTGTAGGGGCAGTGACTGGCGAAGGAGGATGATCCACTGATGGACCTTATCACCTATTGTTATGGGGATCCAAAGGGTTGCCTCCTTGTTGCTCAAATGTGGCCTCTCTCTAAGCCAAACTCACCATATGAATGCATTACCTGCCTCCCCGCATGGGACTTGACTCCCTGGCACTGAGGGATTGCTACCAAGCAACAACTGGCAATGAGACTTGAAAAAGACATTGAATAAAAGGGGAAAAGTTAAAGACAAATGAATTTACATGGCTAAGAGACTTCAAAATGAGTCAGGAGTTCATCCCAAAGGTAACGCTTACACACCTCAGTAGGATCTCATAGAATTCCAAAGTGGATATCACCCCAAATAGTGGGACTCCTGAGGTCTCTGGAGACACCCAGGACCTATGTCAGGGGAGATAGCTCTGGGGTTTGGTGTCTTGCCAGTGGGCCCTACTTTGGAGTTTGTGCTCCAGAGATTGACAAAGTTGGACTCAACTATATCTTCCCTGCACGTGGCTCATCTGTCCCTTCTATTCAAACCTGTATGTGGTGCTGGAGTGTGTAGGTGTATATCCAGAGACTTGAGTTTTTGGACTATACGTGTGCCAGCTGGGTCCAAAACCATGGTGGAGCAGTAAATCTTACTCTACAGCTCATTAGACTCAACCAGGACAACTGGTAGAGAGATGATGACAGACAACTGCCATCCCAGTGAATGGAGAGAGTCTGAAGCTGTAGGCAGGATAATTCCATCCATCTTCCCTATGGGATATAAGCCACTCTCAGTTGGAGGTGGAGTGGACATCACCATCCCAGACTCCTCAGGATGGGGGGAAGAGTTATCAACTAGAGTGAACTTACTGGTATTCTACTATAGACATATTATGATTCAAGCAATGGAAGAAATTACAACATTGATGTGGAATCAGTGGCCACTGGAGGCTCTGGGGGCAGGGAGCAGGAAAAGCAGTTGTAATGCAGGACCTTTTTCGGGACTTGGGAATTGTCCTGAGTGACATTGCAATGACAGATATAGGCCATTTTATATCATCATATAACATGCAGAACTGTGTGGGAGACAGTGTGGTCTACAATGTGAACTATGGCCCATGCTTAATGGCAAAACCCCGGCATGTGTTTATCGATTGCAATTAATATGCCACACTAATGAAGGTTGTTCATGTGGGAGGTTGTAGGATGTGTGGGAGGCGGGGCATATGGAAATCCCTATTTTTTTTGTGTAACGTTTATGTAATCTAAGAATATTTTTTTAAAAATTAAAAAAAATTTTTAAATTGCAAAAATTAATACCCACATAACTATAGTGTAACTCTTTAACTTCAAAGATTTAATAAACAAATGTAGGCGTGCATGTTTGTAGATAAGTGAAGTGCGAGCTACAAAATAATTACAAAATGACAATAAGGGAGGGTGTATCCTTGAGTAATGTTTCAATTGCATGAATAGTAATGAAAGGAATGACTTGGGCTATCACATTTTAAATGTCTATTGAAAGAAATCGAGGATAAATTTGTTGAATCACTTTTAAAATAAAATGTGTGTATATGTATATGTCTGTTTAATGTTTTTTCTCTCCAAGAATACTGTCATGTCCTTGAAAGCAGATTTTGCTAATTCATATTTGTGTTTCTTACAGCTTTTAACAAATGTAGCACATATAAAACATGGAAGTAAATATTGACAACATTTTGGCTTATGTAAGTATGTTTTATAGATGGATGAATATACACACAAATGCTGTATAATGTTAATTTTCTCTTGTTTTTGTTTACTTGTGAAAACAGTGAGAGTTCATCAAGGTGAAAAATTCTCTCATACTCATATTTGTATCTTTTTATGGTTTTTGGACAGCCATGTACATACTAGTGTTCAATAAATGTTAGTTTAGTTGAAAATACTATTTTTAAAATTATTTACTATCTCATATATATTAAATATCAAATATGACATACTAATTTATGGGCATATTCCTTCTCAAATGACATATTTTCTGAAAGATTAAGACATCAAAATAAATATACAAAAAATTATAATATATATTATGATTGAAATAATTGGAGTCAACTGGTTAGGATGTTCTCTTATCTCCTATACCAAAAGAATTCACCTATAAAGAGAATGAGTACTCATTCTTGGAATTGACTGAAGGTAGCTCATGTTATGAGATCTGTGTATATGTATATACACATTTATTTTTCAATTGTTCTATTCTACTCTACAGTAATCTGACTCCTACAAACTTCATTTTACAATATAATAATTTGTATTATATATAAAATGGACAACTTATGAAATTTGAAACTGCATTAATGTAGGGATATATAGAAGCTCCTGTCTACCTAATAACTCACTCCTTATTTAAGCTATATAAGGGTTTTCCTTTCAATCACATCTGATTAAGATTGGTCCCCCTGAAAAGTTTTCATCATCTCTGAGATTTATTAAACTGATTGTATTTGATTCATTTCTTTTTCTACCAGAGCTTTTCATTCATTCATTCTAAGCACAATACTCTATTTTAATGTATTCTTCTATTGAAAATTGTCCTTAAAAAGTTAAAATTGTTTGCACACTTATTTGTTCCTTTAAAATTATTATTTTTCTGCTGGGTTGTCTGTAGGAGTGAAAATATCACACATTACTTGTCATCGTAAGAAGCAATAATATATTTTATTCATTAAAAAATTAGTCTTAAATGTCTCTTTAGTAGGATCTTAATATTTGGTTCAGGTAAACCTCCCATCTCTGTTCTAGCCTCTCTCTCTCTGTACCTTCTTTATAGTCCCCTGGTTATTCTGATATTTCCAGAATGAACCATGAATTTATTTTCCTCTTCTTCATTCTTTTGTGATGCTCCCAACCCTCTTGCTCTCTTCCACACCATATGATCAACTCCTAGTGTCTGAAATTTCCTACATATTTTTCCCTTTAAATATGCTAATAAAAATACTCAACTTAAAACTTGCTTGATATATCAAATTAATATATTAATATAGACTTCAAATTAATGATGGTTTTCTACAGTCTATTAAGTCTATAGTGTCCTTGCAATGTTCCAGTTAACATTTGTATTGAGTATAAATTCTACTTAGCTAACTTTAAGATACCTTTATATCAACATGAAAAAAAGATTATTTTTAACTGATTTTATGTAAAGAAGTATTTCAGGAATTATTGAAAAATAAGATTAATCAATGAAAATAAAATGAGTGGATTGAATTAAAGTCTTTAATACATGGATATTTAAATACAGTCTAAAAGATTAATGACCCATTCAAAGATGAGGTCAAGAATTTAGTGGGTAATTGAGAAAGTAGTGTAGAAAATGTTCAGAATTTTCATATGATATTTGGGGGTGGAAGGACAATAGACCAGCTAGTTACAACTTACTAAAGACAACCAATGAGAAAGATAGCACAAGAAAGTGTTAAATAAAACCTGAGCAAAATTTTTGGTTAGATCTCAGAGAATTTTAATGAATCAATTCATGAATTGGGGAGATTCCAATACCCAAAAGGTAGAGAGGAATTCTACTGAACAAAAAGAGCAATGGGCATTTAGAGACAGAAAAAGGGAGTACATTGGGAGGAAATTTTCATTGGTTAATGCAATATACATCTCCTAATATGGTTACTAATGACAGATGCTTAGCAATGAGTTAAGTTAGCTGGCATAAGAATAGGAAGTTGACAATAGCCAATTGGCTGATTTTAAATCTGTTTTCTGGGTGAACCAGACTTTTACAGGGAATAGAAACTACCTTAGATTTTGAAAATGAAATATTTGTAATATTTAAAATATTTGAAATGAGAAATATGAAACTTGAAATATTAGTATGAAATCTCATATATTACAGAAAAATTTAATTTTATATTTATTATGCTGAGAAATTCCTCTGAAAAGGACAAAGATTATCAGTTTGAGTCAAAATACAAAATATAATATATTTCTAAATCAATCTTTACTAAAATAAAGTGATGCATAACATTGCAAGAAAAGGACGCAAAATAACATATCCAGAAGTTGTTTATACAATTACATTTGCCAGAACACAACTTCCTCCAGGTATTTTCATGACTCAAAAACCTCTTTCAAGTTGCTCGCATGTAATATTCTCCCTGATGAATTCCTTGAATTTTTTTTTTTTATTGAGAAGCCCAATTGACTGCATAAAACCCCCTCCATTTAGTTTTACTCCATAGTCTATATCACCTACTTGTTCTTCGTTGTTTATTACTCTCCCCTCCACACACACAAAGTAATAGAATGGCACTTTTGTTAGACCTCTTTGCTTTTCCTTAAACTGCATGTCCTACCCCCATGCACAGGGCCTTTGCACTGGTGTTCTCCTTGTATATACTTTCCTCCCATGTTCCTGTTTGACTGACACTTTCTTCCTTCAAGTCTTTTATTAAATGTCAGCTGTTTCTCACCCTGAACATATTATTTCTGGTTGTTTCCTCATGCATTTGCTTTTGAATCTCTCACCCCCTATTCCATCTTACATTTCAATTTTTATATAGTACTCTTCCTATTCCAATATGGCATAACTCTTATTCCTGTCTATTTCTCTATAGCTCCTAGCTAGAAAAAAATACTCCTAGAATTAAATAC
This sequence comes from Tolypeutes matacus, assembly GCA_026826555.1. Classification (NCBI taxonomy): domain Eukaryota; kingdom Metazoa; phylum Chordata; class Mammalia; order Cingulata; family Chlamyphoridae; genus Tolypeutes; species Tolypeutes matacus. The sequence continues at coordinate 697,772 of JAKSZT010013215.1, read as the reverse complement.
TTTATAGTTTTTGCTATACAGTGTAGACATTGCTTGGTACATTGTAGATATTCAATAAATTATTGATTGAATAAATAGATAAAATGAAGTAGCATGCATGATGCACATATCAATTATGTTCTTGATATGAAAAGTATTTAATTAATCCAGCAGGTAAACAAACTCCCCAAATTTATAAACTGTGAATAAATATTTGATAATTGCATATTTGCATACCAAAATTTGAAAATTTCTTCCCCTGCATCCACAAGTCATTTGTACAAATTGATTATAATTAATACATAAATTTTAATAATATTTCAAATTTTAGCATAAGGAACCACATTATCTGACAAAAATGCAATAAATTTAAAAATTAATATTCAAAATATCAAATGAAAGACTTCAATTTGGAAAAAAAATCCAATTTTAAGTTATTCTAGTCCAAATAGTAAAGAAAATATTTAAATCTAGATTAATTTCTGTAGTAGATAGCAATATGAATAATGCATATCATTGTATATAAAGTGGTACCAAAATGAATAATGTAAACCTTTAACTCCTATATTATTAAAAAGAAAAAAAATTAAAATATATAATTGGTTAGCTCTAGGTTCTAGAGAAAAACCAATGAATTCAACCTAAAATAATAAGATAAAGAAAATGTTGAAGCTCAGATAACAATTAATGAAGTCAAAGAAAAAAAGTTACAATCAAAAAGGAAGGAAAGATGAAGAGCCATTTTTCATGAAACAAAATGAAAGAATAATTCATGAAAGGAAAGAAGAGAGAAAAGAAACAGAAGGAAAATTATAATGAGCTATATTTGTCATTCAAATCAGAAGATATTTAAAATGATTGGTTAGATTTTGGCTTCTGCCATGTTAGTGTAAGTGGTAGAAGAATTCCCTTGCCATCATAAACATCTCCAAACTTGAGGAAAATGCATATCGAAACTGTTTTCAAGTATTAAAAAAAAAACAGGCATAACAGGTCGGTTATTAATAAGTTAATGGAAATATATGAGAAGGAACTCATGTTTACTTTGCCTTTCTGTACTGCTTGCTGACTAGTGAGATGCAGAAAACAAGCAGCATATAACGGTTTTAAAAGATCAGAGGCAAAGATTGGAGCTTCCACCCGTTGAAGGAGTTAGAACATTAAAGATAAGTATCAAAAGGAGGTGCCTCAAAAATCAGTCCTGGGATTCCTTTTAGGTTCTTAGTTGAAGGTTGAGCCATATATGTGCAGACAAAAGTCATCAGGTAGAGCCATTGCTGCCATGATGAAAGCAGAACATAAATACCAGGGGTCCTGACTAGTTGGGAGAAGCTGGATTTATGGCCCAGCAGAATAACATTAGTCATTATTGACATATGGAAGAAGTTAAGACAACACTTACTTTCCTTACAGAAGTTAGGACCATGCCCTGGTGGAAGAGCCATGCCCTAAGACTGAGTACAAAACAAAATAGATCATCCTTAATAAAGAACAAAATGAAGCCTGAGAGATTCAAACACCATTGCCAGTAATTTATTTCCAGCCAGAACAAAACCACTTATAGAAAGTCAACATAATCCATACTTCCTAAAATGTATCACTCACAAAGTACAGTAGAAAATTTTTAAAATTACTAAACATAAGACAAAGCAAGGAAGTTGTAAACCATATTAATTTAAAAAGAAATTGATAGAAACAGATTTCAGGATGCTCCCACAGTTCTAATTAGCAGCCAATTATTTTCAAACATATGTTTTTATTGTGTTTTTTAAATATACATTTTTCTTTTTAAAATTACTAGATTACACAAATGTTACATAAAAAATATAGCGGGTTCCCCTATGCGCCACACCCTAGACCTCCCACATTTTCCCACATGAACATCTTTCATTACTGTGGTATATTTGTTACAATTCATGAACTCATTTTGGCGCATTGCCACTAAGCATGGATTATCGTTTTCATTGTAGTTTACACTTTCTCCTGCACATTTTTGTAAGTTATGACAAGATATATAATGGCCTGTATCTGTCATTGCAACATCATTCAGGACAATTCCCAAGTCCCAAAAATGCCCCCAAATGACACCTATTTTTCCCTCTCTCTCCCCTCAGAACCTCCAGTGGCCACTGGCGTCACATCAATGAAAGTGCTTTCAGTGCTAGAATCACAATATATCTATAGTAAAATAACAATAAGTCTACTCTAGCCCATTACTCATTCCCTAATCCTGAGTATTCTGGGATGGTGATGCCCACACCACCAATAAGTAAGAGGAAGCTTAAATCCCATTGGGCAGATGGGTGGGACTATCCTGCTTGCAGTTTTAGACACATGTTTTAATGACTTAAGGAAAAGATGATCCTAATGTGGAAATAGATGAGATATCACAGCAAAAAATGTGTAACAAAAATGAACTAAATACACATTTAGGAAGGAAAAGTTAAATATATGATAATGTATAATTTGCCAGAAGGACTTAACTGCAGAACATCAGTAAACTTGAAACAACAGCAAAACTGTTTAAAAAACAACAGAGCCCAAAGTGGGTCATACAAAAAAGAATAAAACGTGGCTGAAAATGTATATAAAATTTTGGGGAAAATAAGTTTAAATTATTAGAAATTTGGAACACTCAAAAACAGGATAAATCCAATATGCTAACTCAAACACACATACACAGGCATACACAACACAGAGAGACAAGCACATCATAGTCAAGCTACAAAGCAGGCAAGGTAGGGCAGGGAGAGCACATGACATGCAAGGATCAGGAGAGAGGGGGAAAATTTTGGAAGCTGAATGGTGGGAATATATCAATTATGGTTGGCTTCTTGTGATAAACAGTACAACCAGAAGGAAAAAAAAAATCTACAAAGTATGAAAAGGCAAAAAGAAAAGTAATTCTATATCTTGTGAAAATAATTGTGAAAAACAAGGGTGATAATGGAGAGTTTTAAAAGAAATCAAAACTTGGAAATTTGTTGCCAAAAGTCCTGCAGTACAAGAAAAGTTAACAGAAGTTCTTCAGCCTGAAAAAAAGCATGTCAGAGGAAATATAGAAGCTACACATACAAAAAAAATGAAAGGTGTAAGGCCTGGGAAATATATGTAATTTCTGTGAAAGACAACTGTGTGCAACAAAAACAACAAAAATAGCATTGTATATATATGTAAATATCAGGAAACAAAAGCTGAAATGACAAGGACTAAATGGAATTAGACAATAAAGTAATATAGGTATATATATATTTCCTTTTTACATCAGAAAGGTTTTAGATGTACAGAAAACTCATGCCAAAAGTACAGAGATCCCGTACACCCTCCTCATAAATGCAGTTTCCCTACTATTAATATTTTGCATCAGTATGGTATTTTTGTTACAATTGATGAAAGATATTGTTCTACTTATACTAAGTGTTGGCCAAAAGTTTATATAGGTTTCACTTGCTGGCATTGCACAGTTCTATGTTTCAAAAATGTGTATTCTAGTAAAATATATACAACATTAAATTTTCCATTTTCACCACTTGCAAATATATAATTCAGTGGTATTAATTATATTGTGATGTACTACCATTAACAACATCCATTACCAAACTTTTGCATCACCACAATCATAAAATCTTTATGAATTAAGCATTCTCCCCTAAGGCTGGCTACCAGTGATCCTTAATCCTTGGCTTTTCTATCACATGGAAATTCAAATGGCTATTCAACCCTAGCATGGCCTTGATAACCTCTATCCTGTTTTCTAACTTTGTCTTTGCACATTCTAATTATTTCATATGAGTGAGATCATACAATATTTGTCCTTTGGGTCTTGCTTATTTCACTCAACATGAGGTGTTCAATGTTCATCCATGAAATTGCATGTTTTAGAAACTCATTCATTTGCATGCCTGCATTAGTCCACTCCATGTATATACCACACTAGATTATCCATTCATTAATTAATGGAAACTTGATTTGCTTCCATCTTTGGGCAATAGTGAAAAATGCCACACTGAATGTTGGTGTGCAAATATCTGTTCAAGCCCTTGCTTTCAATTCTGCATATATAGAGAGAGGTGGGATTGCTGGGTCATATGTTAATTCTATACATAACTTTCTGAGGAATCTCCAAACTTTTCCACAGCAGCTGCACCAGCATCATTTTACATACCCACCAACCAGTGAAAAAGCGTTCTCATACTCCACACCCTCTCCAAAACTTGTTATTTTCTGCTCATTTAATAGTAGGCATCCTAGTGGATATGCAATGGTATCCCATTGTAGTTTTGATTTACAATTCTATAATGGTTAATTATATTGCCCATCTTTTCATATCACACTGGCCCTTTGTATATCTTCTTTGGAGAAATATCTCTTTAAGTCTATTGCCTATTTTTTAACTAGTTTATATGTCTGTTTTGGCTGAGATTTCTTACCATATTCAGGATAATAAGCCGTTATCTGACATATGATTTGCAAATATTTTCTCCCCACTTGCAGTTTTTTTAATTTTATTAATAAAATCTTTTGATGCACAGAAGTTTGTAATTTTGATGAAATCCCATTTATCTTTTTTGTTGTTGTTGCTTGTGATTTTGGTGTAAACACTAAGAAACCATTGCCTGGCACAAGTTCTTGAAAGGTTTCTTTATGTTTTCTTGTAGGAGTTTGCCTTACTTTCCTGGTTGCTAAAATTAATATGATAATGTGAGTTGGCTTAAATGATGGGAATTTATTGGCTCACAGTATTGAGTCTGGGAGAAGCCCAAACTTGAGTCATCAGCAGGGTGATGCATTTTTCCCTAAGCCTGGCTGCCAGTGATCCTTAATTCTTGACTTTTCTATCACATGGCAATGCACATGGCTATGTCTTCTCCTTTTTCATCTGTGTTCTATTTACTTTCAGCTTCATCTAATTGGTTCTCTCTATGCCTGACTTTCATTCTTTTTATAGAAGAATCAAGTAATCAGATTAAATCCCAACTGATTCAGTTGGCCTCAAGTGACCTAAAAATAACATCTTCCAAATGTCTTATTTACAATGGATCCAAACCACAGGAATGGATTTAGATTAAAAAACAAATTTTGGGGGTATAAAATACCACCTTTACAAAGTTTTATAATTTTCCTTCATATATTTAAGTATTTGATTCATTTTTACTTAATTTTTGTATATAATGAGAGGCGGTGGTCTTCATTCAATTGTTTGCACAAAGCTATCCAGTTTTCCATACACCATCATTGCAGACATTGTTTTTTCACTGAGTGGACTTGACAACTTTTTCAAAAATCAGCTTTTCGTTGTCATGACAGTTTATTTCTGAAATTTCAATTAGAATCCATTGGTCTTTATTCCTGCACTTGTGCCATTATCATGATTTTGAATACTGTAGCTTTTTAATAAGTTGTAAAATTGGGAAGTGTTGGTCTTACAACACCCTTCTTCTATTTTAAGATGGTTTTGTCTATTTGTGAACCCTCACCCTTCTATGTAAATTTGATGATTGGCTTTTGCATTTCTGCAAAGAAAACTTTGGAAATTTTGATTGGGATTTTGTGGTACCTAAAACTCACATTGGGTAGAATTGACATCTAAACAGTATTTAGTATTCCAATCTTGAACATGGAAAATCCTTACATTATTTTAGATTTCTTTGATTACTTTCAGCATTGTTTCATAGTTTTCTGTGTAAGTTTTATATACCCTCGGTTAAATTTGATCCTAGATATTTGATTTTTAGTTGTTATTGTAAATGGTTTTTTAACTTAATTTTCTCTTCATATTGTTCATTACTGTTGTATTGAAACATCACTGATTTTTGGGTGCTGTTCTTTATCCAGCCAGTTTGTTGAATTATTGTTTCTAGTAGCTTTGTTGTGGATTTTTCATAATTTTCTATATATATGGGATCATGCCATCTACAAATAGGGAGAGATTTGCTTTCTGATTTACTTTGCAATTTGGCTGTTTTCATCTCATTTGTTTGCATAGTTATTCTGGCTAGAACATCCACTACAACATTGAATAACATTGGTAACATTGGGCATCATTTTTGTGCCTATACTCAGGGAAAAACTTTGTCTTTCACCATTGATTGTGATAGTAAATGTGGGATATTCATATGACATTTATCATTTTGGGTTAATTTCCTACTACTTTTACTCATTTTCTGATTTTTTTTAATCAAGAAGGGGTGCTTTTTTGTCAATTGAATTTTCCAAATCTACTGAGATAATTATGTGTGTGTGTTTTTTTTTTCATTCTATTAATGTGGTGTACAACAACAATTGATTTTCTTTTTTAAAATTTTTAAAAAAAATATACTTAGATTACATAAATGTTATACAAAAAAATATAGGGATTCCTATATGCCCTACCTCCCACACATCCCACAACCTCCCACATGAACATCCTTCATTAGTGTGGCACATTAATTGCAATCGATAAACAAAACCTGGGGTTTTGCCGTTAAGCATGGACCATAGTTCACATTGTAGACCACACTGTCTCTCACACAGTTCTGCATGTTATAGGATGATATAAAATGGCCTATATCTGTCATTGCAATGTCACTCAGGACAATTCCCAAGTCCCGAAAAAGCCTCTGTATTACAACTGCTTTTCTCACTCCCTGCCCCCAGAGCCTCCAGTGGCCACTGGCTCCATATTAATGTTGTAATTTCTTCCATTGCTTGAATCACAATATGTCTATAGTAGAATACCAGTAAGTCCACTGTAGTCCAAACTCTTTCGCCATTCCTGAGGACTCTGGGATGGTGATGTCCACTCCAACTCCAATTTAAAGGGGGCTTATATCACATGGGGAAGATGGATGAGATTATCCTGCCTACAGCTTCAGACTCTTTCCATTCACTGGGATGGCTGTTTTCCATCATCATCTCCCCGCCTATTGTCCTGGGTAAGTCTAATGAGTTGTAGAGTAGGAGTTGCTGCTCCACCATGGTTCTGGGCCCAGCTAGCATATGGATAGCCCAAAGACTCAAGTCTCTGGATGTATACCTACAAACTCCAGCACCAAGTATAGGTTTGAATAGAAGGGACAGATGAGCCATGTGCAAGGAAGACATAGTTGAGTCCAACTCTGTCACTCTCAGAAGAACAAACTCCAAAGTAGGGCCCACTGGCAAGGCACCAAACTCCAGAGCTATCTACCTTGACATAGGACCTCGGTGTCTCCAGAGACCTCAGGAGCCCCACTATTTGGGGTGATATCCATTTTGGAATTCTATGAGATCCTACTGAGATGTGTGTAAGCGATACCACTGGGATGACCTCCCGACACATTTTGAAGTCTCTTAGCCATATAAACTCATTTGTTTTTATCTTTTCCTGCTTTTATTCAAGGTCTTTTTTCAGTTGCATTGCCAGTTGGCACTTGATAGCAGTCCCTCGGTGCCAGGGAATGTCAACCCGGGAGTCATGTCCCATGTTGGGAGGAAGGTAATGCATACATATGCTGAGTTTGGCTTACAGAGAGGCCACATTTGAACAACAAGAAGGCTATCAGAAGGCAACCCTTAGGCATGCCATAACAATAGTCTAAGTATCAATTTCAAGAACAAAGACTCATAAGGCTAGCCATGTATATAAAGGGCCCATCAGTGGATCATCCTCCTTTGCCAGTCACTGCCCCTGCACTTGGGGGACTGTTGCTGCTCCCTTAGAGAATGTGGCAGAACTCTCCAGAATGGAAATTCAGTATTTTCTCATTCATTGAATGATTCTCCACCCACTGTGACAATGCCCCATGAACATTTGAACATATTTATATACATTATATTTATGCTCAGGTGAACTTCCTCCCATTTATCCCCCATCCCTGACACCCTACATTAATGATCCTTTTGTGATCTAAAGCTTCTTCAAAGATGAAGCCATTACAATAACTGAATACAATTAACAGGAAAATGAAATAATAATGATAAGTTTAAATGTAAGAGATAAAATACATTAAAAAATTTAAAAACTAAAAATTAAATTAAAAGATTGGGATATTAAAAAAATGAAAAATATCAAAAACATTTTTTTGACCTTTTGACTTTCAATATCTGGTGTCCAGTCTGTACTGTGGCACCTTCTCCCTCTCATTCCCCAGGTCCCACTATTTTTCATTTTGTTTTCAAAGAAGTTTTAGGTCACAGCAGAGTCACTCACAGAACACAAGAGACTCTCATATACCCAATATCCTCCCACTTTCTTACCCCCATATTAATACCTTTTTATATGTGGATGATAGCATTGTTATAACTGATATACAAATAGTGAAACATAGCTACTAACATTGCCAATGGTTTACACTTTGGTTTACATTTTAGACCATACTTTACCCCCTGTTTGATCTATTCTATTCCTCCCACCCCATCCCCCTGGGGCCCACAATGACCCCCTGGCTTGACTCATTGGATGACAAGATTCATAGTTACATGCAACTAGAGGTCTTGACACACTGGTTTGTCCTCCCCTATTAGAAACTGCCCTTGTTCTTGAGAGACTCCCACCTGTGTATTTCTGAATAAATGAGTCCTCCCAAAGATGGGAGTCTAAATACTTCCTGCTCATTATGTGGGTCTCCACCCACTGATAAAACACATTAAGACAGAATGAACACTCACACACTCCTTAGAAGCTTGCTCCAGTTGCATGCTGTCCCGAATACTGCCCCCAACCAGCACCCTAAACCAGTGACCCTTCCTTGTCATATTGCCATAAGATCATTCCCACCTCTGTACTTTCAACCTCATAACTATAAATCTCCAGTGTTCACCTGGTCCCTCTCCCAACCCTCACCCCAGTATCCTGGACCATCTAACTCACCCTTCACAATCTATCCACCTGTCAACCCTACACAACCCAACCCAATAATATCACTACCCTCCTGTCCTATCCCTTCAATACGAAACTACACTCTATACTTTACCATAGATTACGTCCATATGGGTGATGGCTCACAACCTACTCTTCTCTTTCTATTCCTTGTAAACCTATCTTCCAGTCAATAGGTCTCTGAGAATGCTCAATTTCCATAATTCATATCAGTGAGGTCATGTACTGTTCATCCTTCAATGCCTGGTTTGCTTCACCCCACAAAAGGTCTTCAAGATTCATCCATGTTATCCTGTGTGTTAGCACTTTATTCCTTCTTACAGCTGAGTAGTATTCCATTGTATGTATGTACCACATTTTATTTATCCTTTCATCATTGATGGGTACCTAGGTTGATTCCAACTTTTGGCAATAGTGAACAATGCCACTATGAACATTGGTGTGCATATATCTGTTTGTGTCTTTGCTTTCAATTCTTCAGGATATATACCCAGCAGTGGAATCACTGGATATATGAAATTCTATAGTTAGTTTTTTGAGGAACCTCCAAACTGTCCTCCATAGTCGCTGGACCATTCTACAATCCCACCAGCAGTGGTTGATGGTTCCCACTCTTCCACATCCTCTCTAACACTTATAGTCTGCTGTTTTTTTAATAGTTGCCATTCTAATGGGTCTAAGATGGTATATTACTGTATTTTTTATTTGCATTTCACTAATAGCTAAAATGTCGAGCATCCCTTCATGTGCTTTTTAGCCATTTGTATTTCGTCCTTGGAGAAGTGTCATTTCAGGTCACTTGCCAATTTTTTTAAATGGGTTGTTTGTCTTTTTATTTTTGAGGTGTAAGATTTCTTTATATATGAAGGATATTAGGCAAGTATCAGCTATATGGTTGCCAAATATTTTCTCCCATTGCATAGGCTGCCTTTTTAATTTCTTGATAACTTCCTTTGAGGTGCAAAAGTTTTTAATTTTGAGGAGATCCCGTTTATCTATTTTTTCCTTTTGCTGCTCATGCTTTGGGTGTGAAGTTCCTGAAACTATTTCCTATTACAAGGTCCCGTAGATTCTTTCCTACATTATCTTCTAAGGTCTTTTTGGTCTTGGCTCTTATATTTAAATCTTTGATCTATCTTGAGTTGATTTTTGTGTAAGATGTGAGATGGTGTTCTTCCCTCATTCTTTTGGATATGGATATCCAGTTATCCAAGCACCATTTGTTGAAGAGGCCATTCTCTCCCAACTGAGTGGGCTTGTTGGCCTTGTCGAACATCAGATGACTGTATATGTGAGGATCTATATTGGAACTCCTCAGTTCAGTTCCATTGGTAAGTATGTCTATCCTTGTGTCAATATCATGCAGTTTGACCACTGTAGCTTTGCAATATGTTTTAAAGTCAGTTAGGGAGAGGGGCCAAGATGGTGTTAGTGTAGGAGGGCACACACTGCAAGCTCCCAGAGCAAGGCGGATTGTGGACGGAGTTCTGCCCGGGGGTTTGTGCTGTGCACACGTGGAGTGAGAAGCTTGGGACATCTATCTGCACGGATCGGCGGCGTGGAATGAACGGTGGAGATTCGTGAGTTTTGAGGCTGCCGGTGGAGGTTGGCAGAGGAGGCTGAGCCCCGCGGTTAGGAAAAATAAAATAAAATTAAATAAAACAGCCATTTGGAGCCGCGGGTGGGGCGAAAAATATTTATTTTCTGGGGATCTGGCTGCCTGGCGCCTTTGGACCTTGTGTGAACAGAGCAAACGAGCTAATCAGCACCCAGTGAACTGGAAGGGGGATTTTGGTCGGGAAACACAGTTGATTTCCCTAGCCACCCAGGGATAAGACCCGGGCCGCTGCGGAACCAGGAGGAAGGGACACTTCCCAAAAAAGGGAGGGTATTTTATATTTTTAGACATTGATCTGGCTGCCTGCACTGCCCCATAGCTTTGGGGAGCAGATAAGCTGAACTGAAGCACCATTAGGATGAGAGCAGACGCGAATCTGCACTCAAACTGATTTACTGAGCAGCCCGGTGACGCTGGAGCTCAGCGCCAGAAGGGGCAGAATCCGCCGTCTTTAGCACTGCTCACTGACTAACATCAGAGCTTCAGCTAACCTGGGGTGTCCGGAAAGTGAGACGTGCTTGATTAATTTCCACGGGCCCAGCTAGGGTCCCTTCTGTAAGGGGGTTGGTCTAGAGGAGCATTTATTTTGGGTCCTGCATTTGGCTTAACAAAAAAAAAAGTGAGGTCACCTCAACAAATGAAAAATAAATTCTTTTTAATTTAGTTTAATAGCTAAAAGCTGCTTCAGGGCCTGCATATAGAACCCTGTGGGGAAATTGAATGATAAACACAAGTAGGCAGGAAGGATCCACGTGGACCCTAGGGGAAACATTGACCCCCCTTAGCTCTGTTTCACTGCTTGTCTGTGTGGATATTTGGTTTCTCTCTGTTACTTTCTGGTCTATTGCTATTATTCCCGTTTTCCTCCCCCCTTCCTTTTTCCTTCTATTTTTTTTTTTAAATAGGTGCTGCCAGCTTGTCGCTTCATTGCTGGGCTTCTTATTCAATAATTTCCCACTCGCTGTAAATATTGATTCTGTATTACAAACTATTGCTTATCCTTCCTGCATCTTTCTGCCTTCTGTTTTCTGTTGTGGCTCTTAGAGACAACATTTTTTCATAGGCCCACAAATTAAGGGTGTCAATTTCTATCCCATCTATTTTATTTCCTTCTTCTTTTTTTTTATTAGATTAACTTTTTCCTTTCAGACCTTTCTTTACTATTTCTCTCCCTCCATATAATTCTAGCCTTCTAAATCACTATATATATATATTCCTCCATTTATTTTCCCAGTCCATTGGAGGAACTCCATATTTTTTCGTAATACTCTACACTGCCTACACAAGTTAAATATTCATCTCATTAAGTCTCATTTTGCCCCTCTTCTAACTTTTATCAATATTTCTATTATCCTTCTACCTTCCTTACATCTTTTGATTCCTCTGGCCCTAACCTTTTGCCTTCAAGGGAACATAGAAAGAAGCAAGGAAATAAAATAAGAAGAAAAACTGCCAAGGAGAAAACTTAACTCACACGCAGAACCAACAGCTAAATAAAATTCTAGAGCATAGAGAAAAGCTAATCAACTGAACAAACCCATCAAGATAATATGATGACCAGAGGGAAACAGAAAAATACAAATGACTCTGAGAAACTGGAAAACATGGACCAGTCCAATGCACAAAATAAAAACCAGGAAGCAATGCAGTACATCGAACAACTAATCAAAGCTATCCAAACAAATATCATGGACCAACTTAAAGAACTGAAGGAAGAGATTAAGGATATAAAGAAGACACTGGGAGAACATACTGAA